>CM038676.1:512110707-512525694 GCA_021605205.1 Aegilops longissima
CGCCTCCTTCCTTCTCTGACAGAGGACCTCACCGCCGACTCCCTCAGAGCTGCCCGAGAACTCCGGCGGCGGTGGCGCAGAAGCTCAGCGGGTAACGAGCAGCGCCGGCCCGGAGGCACGCAGCCTCCTCGGCTCGCCTCTTACGCAGCGGTGGCCGACCTCCTCTAGCTTCTTAGGGCGAAGCGCGCCTTCTCGGCCTCCGCCTTCTCCAGGGCAGGCGGCCTCCTCCTCGCGCTTCTCCGGCGCATTCCGCTCTGTTGGCTCCCGAAGAAGCGGCCGCTGGAGTCAACCCGCCGAGTATTGGCGGGCGTCTCCGCCGACCACATGGCGGGGCGGGCGCGACCCTCTCCAAGGTGAGGGAGCCACGATGAGAAAAAGACATGTAAAGACTTGGACAAGAGCGGACCAGAAGAAAACAAGACAAAATAAAAAGTACTTACGCGGAGACCAGCGGTGGCTTCTTCACTTCCTTGCGGAAGCGGCTAGCCTTCACGACCGCCTCTTCGCGCTGGGTCGCGGCAGCCGTCCCCCTGAATTTCTTCGCCCGGCCGCCTGGCAGACTTCGGCCCGGCCAGCGCTTCTTGCCCGCCTCGACCACCCAAGGCGGCGGAGGAACTTCAGCGCCGGGATGGCCCGGCTTTCGATGGCGGCGGGATGACTTCCTTCTCGCCGTCGTCGTCGGGCCGGTCGGCGAAGGTTGATGAAGGCTGAAGTCGGCCCCTCCTCCTCCTCGGCGTCGGTCTCCATCGCCGCCATACCCAAGTCGGGGTCGTCGGCGTCGCTCTCTGCCGGATCGAGGACGAATTCAAGAAACCCGGCCCAGCAGTGCGGCCGAGGCTGCATGAGGATTCTGAATCGGAAAAGACTAAGGAAAATTAGAGCGGATTCGGTGAAGAAGAAGCAGAGAAGCAAGAGATGACTTACCACGGCGGGGTTGGCGATGATCGGCTCCTTGCCGAACTGCCATTCCTCCGTGAGGCCGCAGTTCTCCAGGAAGTTGATCGTGTCCACCACCTCCGCGTGGGGCATGTCTTTGGAGCACAGCCGGCTAGGGTCTCGGCGGCCGCTCGTCTGACAAATCAGATGAGGTCGGCTTGAAGAGGAAGGACTCGGCACGCCACGCGGCGGCTAGCAAGTCCGCCCGGTCGAACCCTCCATTGCGTCATCACGCGGCGCGCGGCGGGCGGCGTTACTGCGAGTCGGCGTCCGGGCTGATGGGACCAGGTGAAGTCGTCCGCCAACTCGCCGACCACGTAAAGCGACAAGTTGATTGATCGCCCTTAGGGGTGGCGTTCTTGGCGAGAAATGCGTGCGCTGCCACATCTTCACCGACTTGATGAGGGGATGGCAGGAAGGCGTTCTCGGGCACCGGCCTCCTCATGGCGATGAATGTGCGCCTGAGCCCGGCGCGGCGGCGTGGGTTCGAGCTTGGCTTGGAAGAATTCCCCACAGCTTCGGTGGTGGGAGAAACGCCAAGCTTTGCGCATAAGGATGAAGGCGGCAGCCTTTCCACCGTGTTGGGGTGAGGTGGTCTGCGGTGGAGCCGTAGAACTCGAGCAACGCGGAAGAAGCCGCCGCCGGCAGCCCTAGCCAGCGCATGAGGTGCGGCGGAATATGACCCGCTTCGCCCTCCTCTGGCGCCAGCGTTATTTACGCCCGCCCGGCCGGGCGCAGGTCCGCACTAGGTAGCTGCGGGGATGCGGCGCGTTTGGCGGAGCTTCGATGATGTCGTAAATCGGCGATGGAGCCGTCCCTGCGCCGGAGCGCGGTGGGGCGTGGCGGCGGAGGAGCTCATCTCCGGTAGCGCAGCGAGGTTGGGCGCGGCGAGCGAGGAGGAAGATGGAGCAAGCGAGAGAGCGGGGAAAAGTGGAGTGCGGCGTGCGTCGCCCCCTCCTCCCGCCTACTTACGAGCGCCTAGGTGAGAAGCCGTGGCGTGGGGATGCTTCGCGCCCACGCCCCCATACGCCACCGATTTAACCCGGCGTTCTCGCGCGATAACGGCGTGGGAGGCTCTTTCGCCGCACGCGGCGGATCCGCCCGTCGCCGAGTACGCGGTAATGGCGGGCCCGCAGGCGGGCTGTCGCGTGGGCTTCGGACCAGCCTGCTGAAAGCTTATCGAACGCGCCGCCGGATCCCCGCGACCTTCAAAACCTTTGAGGAGCAAGGCGGCCTCCTGCAAGGCCAACTCCATCTAGTCGGCTCAAAAAGATAGAGGCGGCAAGCGAGCCAATTCTAACATTGAAGGGATGAACTGTTGAGGCTCCTCGACATGTTGCCCTCGGTGCCTCACCGACCGGGGACTCTTGTCGAGTCTTGGGCCACGGGTGGCAAACCCGAGCCTGGACCTTTCAAAACATCGAGGCGACTAGCCCCTCAAGACCCCAAGGCGAAGAGCCTTACGAGTCGGCGGCAGTCACCGAGCGCTCCTCCCAGCCGAGTCCCGAGGCGGCCTCAAGGCAAGCCGACTCCAAGCCAGCGACTTCCGATGAAGCCGGCTCGGGAGTCGACCCGCAACTCCCTCCACCTCCTTTCTGGCTGCGGCGGGATGGGATAAAGCCGCCTCGCGGCCCGTCCCTACCCGCTCATAAAAGCGAGCATAGCCCTGAGCGCCGTCTTGTGGAGATCTCCGTCCGGCGCTGTTGCCACGCCCTTGCCACACGTCGGCACCGTGGCGATTCTCTGTACCCACGATGGCTGTCTGTCTGACCACCCATGGCGCAGCGGGACCGCTTGTCGGCAGGAGTCACGAAGAAAGGCGAGCGCCCCAAAAGCAGACCCGTTGGAGTCGGCCTCCGAGAGTCGGCCGGCCTCCCACGGGCTCCATGCGCTATTAACTAGACAAGGCGAGGGAATGGCCACGGTGATACGCCCGCCAGCGGCAGCTGTTGCCATGACCCCGCGATAAGCTTCGCGTCATTAGAAGCGGCTCTGATAACCGCGGCCGGCAAAAACCCGCCAGCTGCGGACAAGGGCTGTCGGCCCCATGCTGGACCGTCGGCGGGCCCAGTCGGCGGAGAAGGCGGCAACAAGAGGCGGCGGGGACGCGCCCACCGGATTACCATTGTACCCGGAGTAGGCCTCTCTCGACCCCGGGCACCCATGCAAAGGGTTGGAAACTAGTAGTTTGACACACACACATAGAGGAAGAGAATAGCTAGCCGTGCCCTTCTCCTTCCTCACCCGAATAGCTCAAGGAGCAATCTTGTACTCACCTTGCCATAGTGATCATGCGGAGACCCCTGAGGCGCGTAAGTAGGGTGTTATCTCCTCGGAGAGCCACGAAGCTGGGTAAGATTCGCGGCGTGCATGTCTTCGCCTCATCCCGTTTCAGGCACCGGCGGCGTTCTACTCGCCCCACCATGATAAGCCATCCTTTGGCATATGTCGCACCAACCCCGACAAAACATGATCATCTCATACAATAAAATATAGCATCACGTCTTGACCATATCACATCACAACATGCCACGCAAAAACAAGTTAGGCGTCCTCTACTTTGTTGTTGCAAGTTTTACGTGGCTGCTACCGGCTTAGCAAGAACCGTCCTTACCTCGCATCAAAACCACAATGATAGTTTGTCAAGTTGGTGCTGTTTAACCTTCGCAAGGATGGGCGTATACACTCAGTTCAACCAAAGTTGGAAGCGACACCGCTAGCCACCTTTGTGCAAAGCACGTCGGAGAACCGGTCTCGCGTAAGCGTCTGGCGTAATGTCGGTCGGGCCGCCGTCCAACAATACCGCCCGAACCAAAGTATGACATCTTTGGTAAGCGGTATGACTTATCGCCCACAACTCACTTGTGTTCTACTCGTGCATATGACATCTACGCATAAAACCAGGCTCGGATGCCCTTTGTTGGGAGCGTACTAATTTCAAAAAAACTCCTACGCACACGCAAGATCATGGTGATGCATAGCAGCGAGAGGGAGAGTGTTGTCTATGTACCCTCGTGAGACCGAAAGCGGCGTTAACTGCCAGCGGTTGATGTAGTCGTCGTCTTCACGATCCGACCGATCAAATGTGAGCGTCACGACACCTCCGAGTTCAGCACATGTTCAGCGATGGCGTCCCTCGAACTCCGATCCAGCGAGTGTTGAGGAGAGTTTAAATCGACCTGACGGTGTGGTGGCGATGTTGATGTTCTACCGGCGCGGCTTCGCTAAGCACCGCTTCTGATGTGTCGAGGTGGACTATGGTGGAGGGGCACCGCACACGGTTGGGAGAGATCAAGCTGATCAACTTGTGTCTAGAGGTGCCCCCCCCCCGTATATAAAGGAGCAAGAAGTGCGGCCGACCAAAGGGAGGCGCGCCGAGAGAAGTCCTACTCCCACCGGAGTAGGACTCCCCCTCCTAGTTGGAATAGGATTCGGGAGGGAAAGAGGAGGAGAGAAGGAAGTGGGGCGTCGCCCCTCTCCTGTCCTATTAGGACTAGGGGAGGCGTGCGGCCCAGCCCTGGCTGCCTCTCCTCTTCTCCGTAAAGGCCCACTAAGGCCCATTTACCTCCCGGGGGGTTTCGGTAACCTCCGGTACTCAGTAAAATCCGATTTCACCGGAACACTTCGATATCAAACATAGGCTTCCAATATATCAATCTTCATGTCTCGACCATTTCGAGACTCCTCGTCATGTCCGTGATCATATCCGGGACTCCGAACAACCTTTGGTACATCAAAACATATAAACTCATAATATAACTGTCAACATAATGTTAAGCGTGCGGACCCTACTGGTTCGAGAACTATGTAGACATGACCGAGACACGTCTCCGGTCAATAACCAATAGCGGAACCTTGATTCTCATGTTGGCTCCCACATATTCTACGAAGATCTTTATCGGTTAGACCGCATAACAACATACGTTGTTCCCTTTGTCATCGGTATGTTACTTGCCCGAGATTCGATCGCCGGTATCTCAACACCTAGTTCAATCTCATTAGTTGCAATGCTTGCAAGGCTTAAGTGATATGCATTACCGAGAGGGCCCAGAGATACCTCTCTGACAATCGGAGTGACAAATCCTAATCTCGAAATACTCCAACCCAACAAGTACCTTTGGAGACACCATGAGAGCTCCTTTATAATCACCCAGTTATGTTACGGCGTTTGGTAGCACCACAGTGTTCCTCCGATGGCAGGAGTTGCATAATCTCATAGTCATAGGAACATGTATAAGTCATGAAGAAAGCAATATCAACATACTAAGCGATCGTGTGCTAAGCTAACGGAATGGGTCATGTCAATCACATCATTCTCCTAATGATGTGATCCCGTTAATCAAATGACAACTCATGTCTATGGCTAGGAAACATAACCATCTTTGATCAGCGAGCTAGTCAAGTAGAGGCATACTAGTGACAATCTGTTTGTCTATGTATTCACACATGTATTATGTTTCGGTTAATACAATTCTAGCATGAATAATAAACATTTATCATGATATAAGGAAATAAATAATAACTTTATTATTGCCTCTAGGGCATATTTCCTTGAGAGAACCTCTCCCCATCTAGGGGAGGCCATGGAGGAGGAATCACAGGGGAGAACCTCTCCTCCTCTCTCTCAGTGGCGCCAGAGTGCCATCGGGAGGAATCATCGCCGTGGTGATCGTCTTCATCAACATCACCATCATCATCACCATCCTCATCTATTTTACGCGGTCCACTCTCCCGCACCCCGCTGTAATCCCTACTTGAACATGGTGCTTTATGCCACATATTATGATCCAATGATGTGTTGCCATCCTATGAGGTTTTGACTAGATATCCTTTGTCTTTGGGCTGATTGATGATATAGATTGGTATGAGTTGTATGTTTTATTTTGAAACTGTCCTATTGTGCCCTCTGTGTCGCGTAAGCGTGAGGGATTCCCACTATAGGGTGTTGCAATACGTTCATGATTCGCTTATAGTGGGTTGCTTGAGTGACAGAAGCATAAACCCGAGTAAGGGGGTTGTTGCGTATGGGATAAATGGGACTTGATGCTTTAATGCTATGATTGGGTTTTACCTTAATGATCTTTAGTAGTTGCGGATGCTTGCTAGAGTTCCAATCATAAGTGCATATGATCCAAGAAGAGAAAGTATGTTAGCTTATGCCTCTCCCTCATATGAAATTGCAATGACGACTGCCGGTCTTGTTAACACTTGCCTAGGACAATTCCGCACACCGGTCCATCATTATTCCACACTCGCTATTTATAATATTTAGTAATATATTCTAACTTCATGATAACAGACCTACTTTTATGTTTTAGCTTTCCGATATCATGCAAAGTTATCCTCTTCATACCCACAACGTAGGTTTATTTCTCATTTCTAGTTGGAAGCAAACGTTCGATGTCGTGAAATTCGTGTCGATGGCGAGATAGGACTTGAGAGAATATTGATCTTACCTTTAGCTCCTTGTGGGTTCGACACTCCATACTTATCACTTCCACCTTTGGGAATTGCTACGATGATTCCCTGCACTTCGGTATTATCAAGGTTCTCGAGAATACTTCTCCCGGAGAGCCCCTTCTGTCTAGATGATCTCCTGCTGCACCAGAAAATTTTGAAGATACTCTCCGATGTTTCCCCGAGACCCTTGTGCCCTTCGGCGTTGCAATTCCATACCATCGATAAATCCCGATGGAAAGCTACATACACTTGTCGTCCATAACTTCATTTCCAATTGTTCTTGTTATTACAAGATACCCTAAAATACTTCAGATATTTCGAGAATCCTTTGTGTCTGCTACCTTGCAGCTCCTTTTCCTCATGAATACATGTATGAATAATTCCTCACACTTACCGGGGATTCGTTCATCCCCAGTTGTTTAGGTGTTTCGCAAAATTCTTCGAAATGCCATTCGATCTTCCGAAATCCTCAGTAGCCTATTGCTCTTGATCTTCTTTACCTACTTGCATAATGGTTACTTCCATATGTCTAGCAATATTCATTAAAATACTTTGTGATCGACATTCTGATCATGTTGAATAAACATGTGTGTGAATGCACACAATCGTAAGTTATTCCCTGAAAATTATCCTTCCGGCTCGGATGTCATTTTGAACATGAGCTGGTTGTCGACCAATCAAGTTGCCACCGTTTGTGCCTCTAAGTCTATTCAACTTACTTGTCTTTTGATCAGAGCATCTGCTTCTGATCCCCCAATTTGGAAATCATAATTCCTTGTATTTAAGCTCTCAATTATCCAGATTTTTTTATAATCTGATGCCTTTGCATTATTTCTTCTTCTGGTTGAACATATATACTCACATCAGTTTCTTGCGGTCCGCCAGATCCTTTGGTGGATTATTATCCGACCGTTCCTGCATATTCTCAAAACCTTGAGTTCTTTCCCTGTACACTATGCCTTTGGTAAATTGTATCCCCTGCTTTTGTCAACCATGCTCTGTTTCTGAGCTTGTGTTAGTTACTCCTGAAGTTCGTGGTATATGTTTCTAAGATGTCCTGATGGGTTGAGCCTATACCTTCCCTAAAATCGTATGCACCCGAAAGTTTAAACAAGTCATACCATTCTGGTGTTTTACCAGATAATTTTTTGCTCTACAACTTCTTCGAAGACGAGAAGTAAATGATAGGTTAAGCATTGAAGAAGTGGGAGTCGACCTTGAAACCTTGTGTTCATGCCCATGGAACCGATGTGGAACTTATCATGGAAGCTTCTTGCAAAATATTTAATCATTTGAATAACTCTTCCGGTGTCGTTATTTTGGATCCCTGATAGCTATGGTCCCGACCATGCTAACTTTATTTAATATATTTCTTAAAGGAAACCATCCTAGTGCCTCGTCTATTTTGACAAGGTTAAAGTATCCGATATCGCAAGTCAACGATCTATTTCGGTTACTATCCTGGTCTACCTTTGAGTTTTACCTCTGTTATCTCGAAAATATCACGGAACTACATAACTTCTTATGAGTTCTTCATCAACTATTATTCTCGCTGATTCCAATTCCCCCCGGGTTCTGAGTTATTAGTTACTCGCGAACATTGATAAGTGAATCGATTCCACACTCCAATTCAATAACTCTAAGTACTTTTCGTTGCTTACGAGTTTAATAATCCTTCTAGTCATTCCTAGCCTGATTGCTATATCATTATCGTGCTAAATTTTAACCGTGCTACCTGGTCCTTTCCGGAGCACAATTTTTGACGATGATCTAACCTTACGTCGATCTTCCTCATCATATCACTTCGCCTTGTACATCAAGCTTGATTTTGAGTTGGTGTCGTACCCTTGGTTCCAATAACCTTTCGCTTCATCATTCCTTTGAATTGATGTCATCACCGATCGATTACATCTTCATGAAATCTCTCGACAAAGGTGTCATGATCATCATCAACATTCTGGGTTCTTCCGAAATATCTATCGAATACTTGATGAGAAATACCCTCCTTGCCCCTCGATGACTTGTGTTATCATCGGCAACTTTATTGCCCTCCTCCGACACAAACTTGTTCATGTCTCATGAAGTACCTGGAGTTCCTTTCTATCTAGCCGGTGTTATGATCTACCTTGGAGTATTACCATCTGTTATGTCAAGAATGTTGTGAGAATTGCTCCACCTCTTAAGAATTCTTGATATAGTAATACCTCTCACCATCTGCGTTCATTTCGCCCCCGTGTTGTTTCTAACCGGAATACCGACAGTTGAACTATGAAGTGTGAATTCTAAATTTCTAGCAACCCTATTACTTTGGAGTTAATGGTCGATATCATTCTAACTTTGATCTTGCTACTTGATCCATAATTCCAAGTGCATTTTTGATCAATTTTCAACTGTGTATGTCTTCCTCGAGCATACATCATTATATCATTTGATCTGACAAATGTTATCTCCTTGTTCACATAAATGTGGAAATCCATTTTTTGGAAATCTCGTTGATTTGTCGCTGAGTCCATCAGCCACCTCCTCATCCTCTCCTTGGCTTACTGATGAACTCTTGTTTTGGAACTCGCTTCCAGGATTCATTTCCCGAGAATCTTATAATGTCTTCTCATCAAATTGTCGCACCTTTTCTTCTCAGGCATCCTGAGTCTGAGGTATCCTGATCCCAATCAGATCTAAAAACTCGGTCAAATATGATGATTGGAACATTTCTCGGGAGATATAACATTGGTCTTTATATGACCTGGTAAGGTGGTGTCATGCCTAGCACACCTGGCCGGAGGACCCATTGATATAGATTCCTTTTTTGCAAGCTTAGCGATTCTTCCATGAGGGAATCGTAAGACTAATTTTATAAGTTTCTCCTGATGGATCCTTGTGTATCCAAAGTCCGACCTTTGCTTGAAGACCATGTTAATGCTATCTCGAAGCATGTCTGTGGTACTCCGATTTTCAACAAGAACTTTGGAAGCCCAATGCTAAATGTTTCTTGCTCAATTATCCAAACACCGTTGTATGGGTAATGCCATGAAATTTCTCTCCCCTTACCTAAAGGGTTTTCTACATTATATCTTGTCACGGATATCATGCTATGCTTGTCCTTGGGAAGGATATACCCCTGAAATATGTGTTTAAACACATTTTTCCTTTCCATTGTTTCGTTTAATCTGATAATCACATTTTCCTTTCCATTGTTTTGTTGAACCTTCTTGAGGTTTATATGATCTAAGAAGTAATAAGTCGCTGCTTTTGTAAGCACCTCGGTGTACAACCTGTCAGTAATAACCTGTTACTATTGTTGATGACATTCTGATATCCACCGCTGGACGAGAACTTTGCCTAATGGTCTGCCTCGTTCAACGAGCAGGAAAATGGTTCTCTTCGTCCCTCGCCCTTGGTACCAACGTTGTTGCCAACATAACTGACAGGCTACCCTCTGACATGTCTTGCTATCATGACCGTGTAAGATGCCAACGGCCTTCCTACTTTTAACCACATGGTGGGCCCATAACCCACAGTTCCACAGGATCGAAACCTAACTCTCCTGTACACCCCCGGTTTCCAAAGTTATTCCTCGCGCGTGGTCTCGTATGTAATTCACGGGCCACCTTTCATGTGATATATTCTGGTATCAGACGAATACTTATTCCCATTGCTCTAAATCCCTTTCACACTTTGTTTCAGGCGACGGGCGATTGCCTATGCGCTTGCAACTTCTATTTTGCACCTTCTTACTTTGCTCTCAAAAATGTCTTAAGTTTCAAATCGAGAGTTACTTTCCGCCACCTTCCCTGATGTTATCTACCAGATAAGCAACACTGTAGCGACTCGTTCTTCTGGAATACCCCCTTATCCTTTCACAAGTACAATGGAGTTCCCGAAGAAAGGATGCCTACTTCATCATGATGACCTGAAGCAGAGAAATGAAGACATCAACGAATGGATCAACCTCTTCGAGAAGAGCAACTAAGACCAGGAAGATCTGTTAGAATTTTGTAACTAGACCTTTCCCCCTTACTCTACCTCTTAAATCTCGGGACGAGATTTCTTGTAGTGGAGGAGAATTGTGATGCTCGGACAGTTAAGCTACAGTGAACCTCTGCTAATGATGCCATGTCACCATGATTACTGTTGATAAACTTGCATTGATTCAACCTCGATCAAATTCAAATTTTAAAATTAAGTGAAAGTATAAAAGGTTTCAAACTTTAAAACTAAAAAGTTCAAGTTGTTTCAAATAATAATTTGTTCATATTGGTGGTGAAACAACATTTTAGAAGGTGTTTGAATGACCTAAAATAAATTAAAATAGAAGACAAACAATTAGTTAAATGCCCTTTTCAATTAATAAAATATTAAACTATTTTATTTTAGTTTCCCAAACTTATGTGGCAGTGGTATAATTACAACACAACTTTAGGTGTTGATCTTTTTTATTTATGAAACTATTTGCTTTTCAAAAATAAAATAAAAGAAAGCTTAAAAAGTAAATAAGAGAGAGAGAGAGGCCCACTAACCCTGGGCCTAGCCAACCTGGGCAGGCCCAGCTCCCCCGCACTGGATGCCCAACCCGCTCCTTCCTGTTCCTCGGTCCCTGACCGCTACAGGGCGCGGGTTCCGCCCGAGCATCTCGCCGGTGGTGTGCGAGAGGATAAGGTCGACGCCTCGGCCTCCCCCTGCCACCTCTCCCACTTGCTCCACCCCACACACTCGCCCTCTCCCCTCCCCTCCTCAGATCCGCCGAGGTGCGCTCGCCCGAGCGGGCTCGTCGTCGTTGTCTCGCCGTGCGCGTGGCCACCGGCCTTTGTGCTCCGTCCGCTCGTGTCTTGGGAGGTCCTCGGCGCCGACTACATCGCCTGCGTTGCTGGGTTGAAGACGGCGAGGCGCCTCGATGCCGGCTGCCCCCCGATCTCTGTCGTCGGACGCCGCCTCGCCGCCCTGCCCCACCCTCCCCAATTCCGACCATCGCAGCACGTCCCCGGGCCTTCTCTGCAACGGCCGTGAGCCCCCGACCCTCCTCCCTCTCTCCCCTGCTTCTCCCCATGGCCGTAGCTGCCTTCCCCCGCTGTGTCCGACCACACACGAGTCCGCCCGCCCTTGCTCCATGATGCTGCAGCAGCTCTGCTGTTCGGCTGCTCGCGTTGCCGCCCGCACTATTGCCACTTTGCTACTTGCCCGCGCCCCGCTCCTGAACGGTGCCACTACCGCGCCCGTGGCTCCGTGGCCCCGCGCGGCCTCGCTCCCCTGCCACCGTCCCAACGCGGCTGCCTACTCTCTTTGCCGCAACCGCTGTGTACGCACATGTCGGTGGCGCGCCCGGGCTGCCATTGGCTGCATACCGCTTCCCCATGCGCCTTCACTCGCTCCAGGCCGCGCCCCCTTCAAGCGCCCTTGTGCATGGCCGCTCTCCCCGCTCGGCCTGCGAGCCGCCGTCGCTGCTCGTTGCCGCTTCTCTGCTGCTGCCTAATGCTACTGCTGCTTAGCACCGCTGACCCCTTGCTGCTTCTTGCCGCCGCTCCCAACCTGACCGTTCTTTGTCGCCCAGAGTGCCGACGGAGCGTCGTGGCCGCCGGCCTGCCTCTGCGCGTGCACGCCTGCAACCCCCCTGCTGCTGCTTTCTCTGTTCTTTGCTTTCATTCGCCACACATCTGAGCCGCCCTCATTAGATTTGCTAAGAAATAGGTTAGGTACTAATTAGTGTATTAGGAGTAGTCTAATATATCACTGACATGTGGACCCCCTGTTGAAAAATAAAATGCTAAATTAAATTAAAAGTGCCTAAGATGACAGTCGGGACCCACCTTTACTATTCACCTTTTGACCAGTCAAATGTTGACTGGGTCAACTCCGCTGACTGGACCCCCCTAGCCCCACTGTCATACACCCTGGCTTGCACAGCCCGATGTGATCAGAGTATTTCTGTCATTTAACCATTTATTTAGTGCATTTCAGAAAATCATTTAAAACTTTGAAATTTAATATAAAAAAATTGTAACTCGGGTGTAAATGTTTTGTACATGAAAGTTGCTCAAAACGGCGAGACGAATCAGAATACACAGTCCGTTTGTCAATCACACATCCCTAGCATAGCGAACATGCAACTTTTCCCCTCCGGTTCGTCCGTCGGAAATCATGAAACATCGGAAATACTTTCCTGGATGTTTACCCCCTTCACCGGCATCGCCTAGTACCGCGTTAGGGCATACCTAGTACCACGTATTGCCTCGTTATGTTATGTGATATTTTGTTTGCTCCGTATTTACTGTTTCTTCCCCCCTCTTCTTCTCTGGTAGATCCCGAGACCGGCGCTGATGCCACTGAGTACGACTACGTCACCGACGACCCTTCTTCCTATGCAATGAGCTTCCGGCAAGCCCCCCTTGATCACGGATATCGCCTATTCCTTCTCTCTCTGCTTGCATTAGAGTAGTGTAGCATGTTACTGCTTTCGGTTAATCCTATTTTGTTGCATAGCCTGTCATTGTTGCTACAGTTGTTACCCTTACCTGCAATCCTAAATGCATAGTATAGGATGCTAATATTCCATCAGTGGCCCTACATTCTTGTCCGTCTACCATGCTATACTACCGGGCCGTGATCAGTTGGGAGGTGATCATGGGTATATACTTATATACATATTATATGATACATGTGGCGACTAAAGTCAGGTCGGCTCGTAGAGTACCCGCAAGTGATTCCGATGTGGGGGGCTGAAAGGACAGGTGGCTCCATCCCGGTAGAGGTGGGTCTGGGTTCCCGAAGGCCCCCAACGATTACTTTGTGGTGGAGAGACATGGCAGGTTGAGACCACCTAGGTGAGAGGTGGGCCTGGCCCTGGTTGGCGTCCGCGGTTACTTCAAAATAACATGCTTAACGAGATCTTGGTATTTGATCTGAGTCTGGCCACTGGCCTATACGCACTAACCAACTACGCGGGAACAGTTATGGCACTTTCGGCGTCGTGGTATCGGTCGAAGCCTTCTTGGCGTCGATCGGCGGTGGCGCGCGGATTGGACTGGAACGCCTGCTGTTGTATTAGGGAGGCTAGGTCTGCTTCCGGCCGCCCACGCAACATGCAATTGTGCAATGGGCGATGGGCCAGACCACTGCGCGCATAGGGTTTAGACCGGCATGCTGACCTCTCTGTTGTGCCTAGGTGGGGCTGCGACGTGTTGATCTTTCGAGGCCGGGCATGACCCAGGAAAGTGTGTCCGGCCAAAGGGGATCGGGCGTGTTGGGTTATGAGGTGCACCCCTGCAGGGAAGTTTATCTATTCGAATAGCCGTGATCCTCGGTATCAGGACGACCCAGAGTTGTACCTTGACCTTATGACAACTAGAACCGGATACTTAATAAAACACACCCTTCCAAGTGCCAGATATAACCCAGTGATCGCTCTCACATAGGGCGACGAGGGGAGGATCGCCGGGTAGGATTATGCTATTTGATGCTACTTGGTGAACTTACCATCTACTCTCTTCTACATGCTGCAAGATGGAGGCTGCCAGAAGCGTAGTCTTCGACAGGACTAGCTATCCCCCTCTTATTCTGGCATTCTGCAGTTCAACCCACCGATATTGCCCCTTTACACTGATACCCATGCGTATGTAGTGTAGATCCTTGCTTGCGAGTACTTTGGATGAGTACTCACGGTTGCTTTTCTCCCTCTTTTCCCCCTTTCCATTCTTCTCGGTTGTCGCAACCAGATGCTGGAGCCGAGGAGTCAAACACCACCTTCGACGACTCCTACTACCCCGAGGGTGCCTACGACTATGTGCAGGCCGCCGTCGATGACCAGGAGTAGTTTAGAAGGATCCTAGGCAGGAGGCCTGCGCCTTTTTCGATCTGTATCCCAGTTTGTGCTAGCCATCTTATGGCAACTTGTTTAACTTATGTCTGTACTCAGATATTGTTGCTTCCGCTGACTCGTCTATGATCGAGCACTTGTATTCGAGCCCTCGAGGCCCCTGGCTTGTATTATGATGCTTGTATGACTTATTTTACTTTTAGAGTTGCGTTGTGATATCTTCCCGTGAGTCCCTGATCTTGATCGTACACGTTTGCGTGCATGATTAGTGTACGATTGAATCGGGGGCGTCACACGGATCCCTTCCCGCCTACATTTGGGAAGAGGATCAGGGCCTCTATAAATAGGACTTAGCCACCATCGTAGAGGGGCGGATCAATCAGACCTTGGATCACAGCCATTCCACCAAGGCCATCTCATCAGCTCATCGAGCTCAAGAACACCTCACCTCCTGAGGCTGTTCCATCCACTGTACTAGTTCATCCTCAGCCCCTCGAGGCAATCCACCACAACACTGGAGTAGGATATTACACCGCAGGGTGGCCCGAACCAGTATAAATCTCTGTGTCTCTTGTTCCTTGGGTTCGTCGAGCTAGGCTGTCGAATCGTTGGGTAGGCAGGCTGAGGAGAGAGTGTTCTTCATGCGCACCCCAGGGTTCGAACCTCTCAAGGGTCTGTGGAACCCAGAATCCGACATGTGGCGCGCTAGGTAGGGGTGCGCCGAAGCCTTCCTTCCATCGATCGTCCCGCCGTCACCCTGCGGTTCCAATGGGTGATGATCCGAGGACTCCTGCCGACCACTGGCTGCCTGGCCCGCTCGGGCGGCGCCATCCGCTCAAGAAGACCTCAACTCCGTGTTCCAGGTGGCCCGCACACGCTAACCCCCGGCGCGGCGGTGTGGACCGGCGCCCTCCGCCCTTGCGCCGCGGTGCACGCGCGCCACCACGCGATCTTCAGGCTACGCTGCGGCAACAGCACCACACACCCGACGGGAGCAGGCGAATATGCGAGCCGCACTCATCATGGCATGGTAGGTGCTACGATTTAGGCTGGCGGAGAGCGGCCGTGATGCGCTGCTGGAGTGCGTCGCCGGACTACTGGACGCTGCCTGCAGAGGTACGTGATACGTCTTCATCGTATCTACTTCTCCAAACACTTTTGCCCTTGTTTTTGGACTCTAAATTGCATGATTTGAATGGAACTAACCCGGACTGACGTTGTTTCCAGCAGACTTTCCATGGTGTTATTTATGTGCATAAACAAAAGTTCTCGGAATGACCTGAAACTCCACGGAACATCTATTTGGAAAATAAGAAAAATACTGGAAGAAAAATCCACGTCAGGGGGCCCACACCTTGTCCACGAGGGTGGAGGGCGCGCCCCCTACCTCGTGGGCCCCCTGACGCTCCACCGACCTCAACTCCAACTCCATATATTCACTTTCGGGGACAAAAAAATCAAGGAGAAGTATTCATTGTGTTTTACGATACGGTGCCTCCGCCAAGCCCTAAAACCTCTCGGGAGGGCTGATCTTGAGTCCGTTCGGGGCTCCGGAGAGGGGAATCCGTCACCGTCGTCATCATCAACCATCCTCCATCACCAATTTCATGATGCTCACCGCCGTGCGTGAGTAATTCCATCATAGGCTTGTTGGACGGTGATGGGTTGGATGAGATCTATCATGTAATCGAGTTAGTTTTGTTAGGTATTGATCCCTAGTATCCACTATGTTCTGAGATTGATGTTGCTATGACTTTGCTATGCTTAATGCTTGTCACTAGGGCCCGAGTGCCATGATTTCAGATCTGAACCTATTATGTTTTCGTGAATATATGTGAGTTCTTGATCCTATCTTGCAAGTCTATAGTCACCTACTATGTGTTATGATCCGGCAACCCCGAAGTGACAATAATTGGGACCACTCCCGGTGATGACCATAGTTTGAGGAGTTCATGTATTCACTATGTGCTAATGCTTTGTTCCGGTACTCTATTAAAAGGAGGCCTTAATATCCCTTAGTTTCCATTAGGACCCCGCTGCCACGGGAGGGTAGGACAAAAGATGTCATGCAAGTTCTTTTCCATAAGCATGTATGACTATATTCAACATGCCTAAATTACATTGATGAATTGGAGCTAGTTCTGTGTAAACCCTATGTTATGACTGTTACATGATGAACAACATCCGGCGTAATTCTCCATCACCGATCCAATGCCTACGAGCTTTTCATATATTGTTCTCCGCTTATTTACTTTTCCGTTGCTACTATTACAATCACTACAAAATACCAAAAATACTACTTTTGCTACCGTTACCACTACTATCATATTACTTCGCTACTAAATATTTTGTTGCAGATACTAAGTTATCCAGGTGTGGTTGAATTGACAACTCAACTGCTAATACTTGAGAATATTATTTGGCTCGCCTTGTGTCGAATCAATAAATTTGGGTTGAATACTCTACCCTCGAAAACTGTTGCGATCCCCTATACTTGTGGGTTATCAAGACTATTTTCTGGCGCCGTTTCCGGGGAGCATAGCTCTATTCTTTGAGTCACTTGGGATTTATACCTGCTGTTCACTATGAAGAACTTGAAAGATGCTAAGACAACAATTTATCCTCAACTACGAGGGGAGGTAAGGAACTGCCATCTAGCTCTGCACTTGATTCACCTTCTGTTTTGAGTAAGCTTGCGACACCTAAACCTGCTTCTGCTATTTCTTCTGATATGTCGCATGTTATTGATGATGCCACTTCTGCTATGCATGATACTTATGATGAAACTACTTCTATGCTTGATACTACTGTGCCACTTGGTGAATTTCTTGATGAACAAATTGCTAGGGCTAGAGAGAAAGAAATTATTGAAACTGATTATATAGATGAAAGTGATGATGAAGACTTGCCTGTTATTCGTGAGGGTTATGTTTTTGAAAAAGAAGCTTCTTTAGCTATTGAAGAAATACATGGTATTTATTTACCGCATGTTGAAGAAATTTGTGATCTTAGTCCTTCACCTATTGAAGAAACTCATGGTCTTGATAACCCGACACAGGTAGTAAAGGTAAATTCTCTCTATAGATATGATAAAGCTGAAATCCCTCCTACTAAAATTGCTAGCCAATGCTTGGATGAGTTTGATAAATTTATGGTTAAGCAAGAAGATTTCAATGCTTATTTTGGTAGACAATTAAAACAAATTGCTTATATGATTAAACACTTGGGTGATTATATGTCTAGAGTTAAAGGTGAACTTAAACTCATTACTAAACATGCTTCTATGGTTACCACTCAAGTAGAACAAGTACTTAAAGCTCAAAACGATTTGCTCAATGAATTGAATAGTAAGAAAAATGATTATGCTGTTAGAGTGGCTACTAGAACTGGTAGAATGACTCAGGAACCTTTGTATCTTGAAGGCCAGCCAAAGAGAATTGAGCAAGATTCTCAAAGAAATAATATTGATGCACCTAGTCCTTCTAAAAAGAAGAAAAAGAAAAATGATAGGACTTTGCATGCTCCTAGTGAACCTATTGCTGAAACACCTGAGAATCCAAATGATATATCTATTTCTGATACCGAGACACAATCTTGTAATGAACATGAACCAAATGAAAATGTTAATGATAATGTTCATGATGATGCTCAACCTAGTAATGATAATGATGTAGAAATTGAACCTGTTGTTGATCTTGATAACCCACAGTCAAAGAATCAGCATTATGATAAGAGAGACTTTGTTGCTAGGAAACATGGTAAAGAAAGGGAGCCATGGGTTCAGAAACCCATGTCTTTTCCTCCCAAACGATCCAAGAAAAAGGATGATGAGGATTTTGAGCGCTTTGGTGAAATGATTAGACCTATCTTTTTGCGTATGCGATTAACTGATATGCTCAAAATGAATCCTTATGCTAAGTATATGAAAGATATTGTTACTAATAAAGGAAAGATACCGGAAGCTGAGATTTCCACCATGCTTGCTAATTATACTTTCAAGGGTGGAATACCAAAGAAACTTGGAGATCCAGGAGTACCTACTATACCATGCTCCATTAAAAGAAACTATGTTAAAACTGCTTTATGTGATCTTGGAGCCGGTGTTAGTGTTATGCCTCTCCCTTTATATCGTAGACTTGATTTGAATAAGTTGACACCTACTGAAATATTTTTGCAAATGGCTGATAAATCAACTGCTATACCTGTCGGTATTTGTGAGCATGTGCCCATTGTGGTTGCAAACGTTACTATTTTAACGGACTTTGTTATTCTTGATATTCCCGAGGACGATAGTATGTCTATTATTCTTGGAAGACCTTTTCTGAATACTGCAGGGGCTGTTATTGATTACAACAAAGGCAATGTCACTTTTCATGTTAATGGTAATGAGCATACGATACACTTTCCAAGGAAACAACCTCATGTCCACAGTATCAATTCTATTGGAAAAATTCCATCGATAATTTTTGGAGGTTTTGAATTTCCTCTTCCTACTGTCAAGAAGAAATATGATATTCTTATTATTGGGGATGTGCATATCCCCGTTGAGGTAACATAGTGTTATTTGAAATTTCTCTAGTTCCATGTTATTCGGAATGAGTTTGTTAACAAGACCTGATCAACCTTGTTAGTGGATTCCTTTTGATGACAATGAGATGGATGAAACTAGAAGGCACAACCTTCTGTACCCTTCTTTTACTTTATGTTATTTAGTTGAAATAAAGTAAAAATAGTATTTTCTGTCTGTTTTCTAATTTATCCGTGCAATATAAAAATACCCCGAAAATAAAAGTTCTCCAAATGCCCTGAAATTGAAATATGATTTTTTCTGAAATATTTGAGAATATCTGGCACTAAGAACACAGCAGGAGGGGCAAGCACCTGGCCACGAGGGTGGAGGGCGCGCCCTGCCTCCTGGGCACGCCCCCTGCCTCGTGGGCCCATGGTGGCTCCCCTCCACTTATTCCTGCACCCACACACTCCTTCTTCCTCCCACAAACACCAATATCCAGCTCAAGCATGAGTTCTAGCTCATTTTGCTGTGATTTTAGATCTCCTTGCTCAAAGCACCTCTCACAAAACTGCTTGGGGGGATTGTTCCTTGAAAATAATGAAGAGATTTTTGAGGGGCTCATCGAGCCGAAGCTCGAAGGAAAAGCAAAGTGAAGAAGCACTGAGGCCCAAATATAATTTGCCTCGCATAGTGGAGGTTCGGCCGTGTGAATGGCCTTCCAATGACTTCTTGAGAGCAGCCGGGATTTATGATGATTTTTATGCATTGGCTGAGAATGCAGGCCTCACCGACTTCCTCCGCGACCAACGCAATCAGTATCTCTTACTCACCAATACTTTTGTGCAAAACTTCTACTATTATCCTAAGGAATCACCTCCTTCAGTAGAGTTTCATTTATATGATGTTGTTAAGAAGATGCCACTAGATGAATTTTGCAAGGTTTGCAAAATACCCTTCGAGGGTACCTTAGATGAACCACATCGTAAAGATGTGGATTGTTGACACTATTACTGTAGGGGAAACTAGGAAGGTTTCGAATGCAAGGATCACTAGCATAAATTTTCCTCTTTTACGCTACTTTGCAATATTTGCTAGTCGTTACTTAATTGGTCGTGGAAACTGTGGAAACCTTAGTGTTCCTGATATTATCATCTTGTTCCATGGTTTATTCCGCGATAACACTGTTAGTATGGGCGGAACTATTGCTAAACGGTTAAGTTTGAACCGTACAAAGGGCCCCATCTTTGGAGGTATTTATGCTTCCGCCTTGCTTCACATTATAACATACCTATTAGGCACTATGAGAAAGAAGAGAAATTGCAGCCCAATGCTTATTTAGATTATAAGAGTATGGTAGCGCGTGATTTTATTGTTAAGAATAGGGAAGGGGAGCTTAAATACAAATTGTTCTTTGATAAACATCACCCTGAGACTATTACCTTGCCTGCTCCTTCCTTGTTTAATTTATCTACAGGTTCGTATCTCGTTCCGTGGGCGGCCATTCACGCTTACCAGAACCCTACACCAGCCACGGAGCCAGAACCACAATTTGAGCCTCCACGACAGTCTGATTACTTTTGGGATCCGTAGATGACTGCCAGCCAGTGGCAGTCAGAGTCCTCTTCATCTCAGTACAACCCCAGCTACAACTACGGATATCCACCAGGCCATCCGTGGCACTAAACCAACTTAGGCCAAAAGCCTAAGCTTGGGGGAGTACGTATTTCCCACCGACATTACACTTATGTTCACACACACTCATTGCTAGATGTTGGTGCTCATACTCTTTCACTGGAATATTCATGCTAGTTTATTTTCCTTTTTCTTGCTTTCTTCTTGTGTGTTTGTTAAACCTTAAGAAAAACCAAAAAAAATAGTAATAGCTTTAGTTAGTTTACTTTTCATGCTGTAGTAGTAATAATTAAAAAGAAAACCCAAAAATATTTCCTGTTCTTCTTTTTGCTTGTTGGGAGCTTTCCCGTGTAAATAGTTTTATTTCTTTTCTTTTCTTTGGGGGTCGATAGGAGAAGACCATAATTAAAATTTTGAAGTGGCTCTTATATGAATTATTGTTGATTTAACCAAGAGCCCATATTGCCTTGTCTTCTCCTGTTTATTGAATGCTCGCAGATTCCAGCTTAGTCCAATGCACATGCACTCTTATTATTATTCACATCGTTCGGTCGTGCAAGTGAAAGGCAATTATGACGATATATGATGGACCGACTAGAAAAGCTGGTATGAACTGAACCTCTCTTGTTTTTGTAAATATGATTAGTTCATCCTTCCTGATTCAGCCTATTATGAATAAACATGTTTGCAATGACAATTAGAGATCATAGTTGCTCGTGCCATGCTTGATTAGCTATGAGTTATAATGGTTTACCTTGCGTGCCAACATGCTATTAAAATGGTTGTGATGTGGTATAGTGGGGGTGGTATCCTCCTTTGAATGATTTAAGTGACTCAACTTGGCACATGTTCACACATGTAGTTGAAACAAATCAACATATCCTTCATGATATTTATGTTCATGGTGGATTATATCCTACTCTTGCTTGTACTCAATGTTTATTAATTTTAATGCATGTTCATGACTGTTGTCGCTATCTAGTTGTTCGCTTCCCAGTCTTTTGCTAGCCTTCACTTGTACTAAGCGGGAATACTGCTTGTGCATCCAATCCCTTAAATCCCAAAGTTATTCCATATGAGTCTACTATACCTTCCTATATGCGGTATCTACCTGCCGTTCCAAGTAAATTTGTATGTGCCAAACTCTAAACCTTCAAATAAACATTCTGTTTTGTATGCTCGAATAGCTCATGTATCAACTAGGGCTGTCCGTATCTTCCATGCTAGGCGGGTTATTCTCAAGAGGAGTGGACTCCGATCCTCACTCACGAGAAAATGGCTGGTCATTGGGATGCCCAGTCCCATGCTTTATGCAAACTAAATCAAAATAATTGCAAACAAAACTCCCCCTGGAACTGCTGCTAGTTGGAGACACTCGTTGTTTCGAGCAAGTCATGGATTGATGCTTGTTGGTGGAGGGGGAGTATAAACTTTACCATTCTGTTTGGGAACCGCCTATAATGTGTGTAGCATGGAAGATATTGCCACCTCTTGGTTGTTATGTTGACAATGAAAGTATGCCGCTCAAAATATTATTTATCTCTACTTCAGAATCGAGCTCTGGCACCTCTACAAATCCCTGCTTCCCTTTGCGAAGGGCCTATCTATTTACTTTTATGTTGAATCATCACCCTCTTATTAAAAAGCACTAGCTGGAGAGCGCAGCTGTCATTTGCATCCATTACTATTAATTTATACTGGGTATGACTATGATTGGATCTCTTTTACCATGAATTACAATGTCTAGTCAGTCCTTGATCTTTAAAGGTGCTCTGCATTTATGTTTTGCGGTCTCAGAAAGGGCTAGCGAGATACCATCATGTTATATCATATCATGATTGTTTTGAGAAAGTGTTGTCATCCGAGATTTATTATTATGGCTCGCTAGTTGATTATGCCATTGATATGAGTAAACATGAGACCTAAGAGTTATTGTGAATGTGGTTAGTCATAATCTTGGCTGAAAACTTGAATGCTGACTTTACATATTTACAACAACAAGAGCAAACAGAGTTTGTAAAAGTTTTTCTTTATCATTTTCAGTTTATCAACTGAATTGCTTGAGGACAAGCAAAGGTTTAAGCTTGGGGGAGTTGATACGTCTCCGTCGTATCTACTTTTACAAACACTTTTCCCTTGTTTTTGGACTCTAACTTGCATGATTTCAATGGAACTAACCCGGACTGACGTTGTTTTCAGCAGACTTTCCATGATGTTATTTATGTGCAGAATCAAAAGTTATCGGAATGACCTGAAACTCCAAGGAACATCTATTTGGAAAATAAGAAAAATACCAGAAGAAAAATCCACGTTAGGGGGGCCCACACCCTGTCCACGAGGGTGGAGGGCGCGCCTGCCCCCTACCTCGTGGGCCCCCTGACGCTCCACCGACCTCAACGCCAACTCCATATATTCACTTTCGGGGAGAAAAAAATCAAGGAGAAGGATTCATCGCGTTTTACAATACGGAGCCGCCGCCAAGCCCTAAAACCTCTCGGGAGGGCTGATCTTGAGTCCGTTCGGGGCTCCGGAGAGGGGAATCCGTCGCCGTCGTCATCATCAACCATCCTCCATCACCAATTTCATGATGCTCACCGTCGTGCGTGAGTAATTCCATCATAGGCTTGCTGGACGGTGATGGGTTGGATGAGATCTATCATGTAATCGAGTTAGTTTTGTTAGGGTTTGATCCCTAGTATCCACTATGTTCTGAGATTGATGTTGCTATGACTTTGCTATGCTTAATGCTTGTCACTAGGGCCCGTGTGCCATGATTTAAGATCTGAACCTATTATGTTTTCATGAATATATGTGAGTTCTTGATCCTATCTTGCAAGTCTATAGTCACCTACTATGTGTTATGATCCGGCAACCCCGAAGTGACAATAATCGGGACCACTCCCGGTGATGACCATAGTTTGAGGAGTTCATGTATTCACTATGTGCTAATGCTTTGTTCCGGTACTCTATTAAAAGGAGGCCTTAATATCCCTTAGTTTCCATTAGGACCCTGCTGCCACGGGAGGGTAGGACAAAAGATGTCATGCAAGTTCTTTTCCATAAGCATGTATGACTATATTCAACATGCCTAAATTACATTGATGAATTGGAGCTAGTTCTGTGTAAACCCTATGTTATGACTGTTACATGATGAACAACATCCGGCGTAATTCTCCATCACCGATCCAATGCCTACGAGCTTTTCATATATTGTTCTCCGCTTATTTACTTTTCCGTTGCTACTATTACAATCACTACAAAATACCAAAAATACTACTTTTGCTACCGTTACCACTACTATCATATTACTTTGCTACTAAATATTTTGTTGCAGATACTAAGTTATCCAGGTGTGGTTGAATTGACAACTCAACTGCTAATACTTGAGAATATTCTTTGGCTCCCCTTGTGTCGAATCAATAAATTTGGGTTGAATACTCTACCCTCGAAAACTGTTGTGATCCCCTATAGTTGTGGGTTATCAGTACGCCGCCTGTCTGCTCCTTGCCCATGCCTCAGGTGGTGGCAGAAGCGCGTGCGAGGCCCCGGTGAGCTCGCGCGCCCCCTGGGGCGCTAGAAGGACCCGACAACACCAACATAGACCTCGGCGCGGCCCGTCCTACCTCAACAGCGCCACCACCAGGAGGGACAGGCACCGGTGGTCCACCGCGAGGACGCGCTGGAATGCCACCCAACAGCCACCAGGGCCAGGCGCTCACGGCTAGTGGCTCAAGGCGCGGGGCACCCAGGTGATGGCTCTGGCGGGGCGACCGCGGACGCCTACGTGCCCCACATGGTGAACCTGGAGTACATGCAGGGGGAAGGCCCCAACTAATTCCCCGAGCCAGGATGGGTGGGTGGAACGCCCGAGGCGGGGGCCTTCCATGAGTCGCCCGGAGGCTTTGCCGACCCCTTCAGCGACGACGGCGGTGGGGTACAACAATATCTCGGGTGCAAGCTTATGCTAACCATGGGCTGCAGGTGAACCAGACTGCGGCAGCAGTCGGAGACCCCAGGGCAGCGGCTCCGCCCTCGGCGGGAGTGGTGCATTGGGGGCTGTGCGGGAGGGGCCCGGAGCTAGGGCCTCCCCCGCGCCGCATGGAGCAAGGCGCTGCACGGAGGTAGGTCCTCTGCCGGGGGAGGCGCCGGTGAGCCCTCCCCCCCCCCCCCCACGACAGAGGGCCCGTGGTCGCCGAGGGCGCTGCTAGCGTCCCCTTTGCCCCTTGGCCTCGTCCTGGTTTCCGGATGCCCCAACGGTCGAGGGTGTGATACGTCTCCAACGTATCTATAATTTTTTATTGTTCCATGCTATTATATTATCTGTTTTGGATGTTTAATGGGATTTATTATGCACTTTTATATTATTTTTGGGACTAACCTATTAACCAAAGGCCTTGTGCAAATTGCTGTTTTTTTTTTCCTATTTCAGTGTTTCGCAGAAAAGGAATATCAAACGGAATCCAAATGGAACGAAACCTTCGCGAGGATCTTTCTTGGAACAAACACAATCCAGGAGACTTGGAGTGGAAGTCAGAGACACAACGAGGCAGCCACGAGGCAGGAGGGCGCGCCCCCCACCCTCTCGGGCCCCTCGTAGCTCCACCGACCTACTTCTTTCGCCTATATATATATACTCTTATACCCTGAAAACATCCAGGGGATCCACGAAACCACTTTTCCACCGCCGCAACCTTCTGTACCCGTGATATCCCATCTTGGGGCCTTTTCCGGTGATCTGCCGGAGGGGGATTCGATCACAGAGGGCTTCTACATCAACACCATAGCCTCTCCGATGATGTGTGTGTAGTTTACCACAGACCTTTGGGCCCATAGTTATTAGCTAGATGACTTCTTCTCTCTCTTTGGTTCTCAATACAAAGTTCTCCTCGATGTTCTTGGAGATCTATTCGATGTAATACTTTTTGTGGTGTGTTTGTCGAGATCCGATGAATTGTGGGTTTACGATCAAGATTATCTATGAACAATATTCGATTCTTCTCTGAATTCTTATATGCATAATTTGATATCTTTGCAAGTCTCTTCAAATTATCGGTTTAGTTTGGCCTACTAGATTGATCTTTTCTTGCAATGGGAGAAGTGCTTAGCTTTGGGTTCAATCTTGCGGTGCTCGATCCCAGTGACAGAAAGGGAACCGACACGTATTGTATTGTTGCCATCGAGGATAAAAAGATTGGGTTTATATCATATTGCTTGAGTTTATCCCTCTACATCATGTCATCTTGCCTAATGCGTTACTCCGTTCTTATGAACTTAATACTCTAGATGCATGCTGGACAGCGGTCGATGTGTGGAGTAATAGTAGTAGATGCAGAATCATTTCGGTCTACTTGACACGGACGTGATGCCTATGTTCATGATCATGCCTAGATATTCTCATAACTATGTGCTTTTCTATCAGTTGCTCAACAGCAATATGTTCACCCACCGTAATATATGCTATCATGAGAGAAGCCACTAGTGAAACTTATGGCCCTCGGGTCTACTTTACATCATATATGTTTCCGATCTATAATTCTCGTTTACTATCTATTTATTTTGGAATATTTACTTTTCAATCTATACAACAAAAATACCAAAAATATTTATCTTATTATCTTTATCAGATCTCACTTTTGCAAGTGGCCGTGAAGGGATTGACAACCCCTTTATCGCGTTGGTTGCAAGGTTCTTGATTGTTTGTGCAGGTACTAGGTGACTTGCGTGTAGTCTCCTACTGGATTGATACCTTGGTTCTCAGAAACTGAGGGAAATACTTATGCTACTTTGCTGCATCACCCTTTCCTCTTCAAGGGAAAACCAACGCATGCTCAAGAGGTAGCAGGCCTCAGGCGGTTGGGGCCTGCGGGGCTCCGCACTTGCCCTTTGGGTTCGCCTCGAAGCCAAGTTCGAGCGCTCCTTGGGCCCGGGGGCTACTGTCGGCGTCCTGGGAACGGGGGTGCCCAGACTTGCCTGCCTGCGGCCCGTGGCGTGGATCCATCAACGGCCTGGTATGGCCCAGCTTCAGCAGAAACTACTCAAGACCCTCGCGAGGGGCCAAGCCTCGCGAGGCAAACGACACCAAGACTTCCCTGGGGGTGGCCTCACTAGGCTGGCTCCCGAGGAGCGGAGATATCTGTCCAAGGAGCACCTCGCGAGGTTCATGTGACGTGAGCTATGAAGACCAAGGCCAAGCGGGCGCCAGCGGGCGCCAGCGGGCGCAGTGTACCAGTTTCCTCTTTGGTGCCAAGGAGGCAAGCGCAGGCGTGGAGTCCCGAGGAATCAAGCAAAGGTTTCCATTCCGGTGCAACAAGACCAAGACCAGCAGGACGGCAGGACGGAGGTCATCGCGGAGCCCACGACAGCGTCACCACCAGAGCCTTCGGCAGGCGAAGACTACTTTTGTCAGGATTGCTTGTACTAGTTGTCTCCCTTCAAATTTGGCTGTTGTGGGATCCCTTCCCGCCTACATTTGGGAAGAGGACCAGGGCCTCTGTAAATAGGACTTAGCCACCATCGTAGAGGGGGCGGATCAATCAGACCTTGGATCGGAGCCATTCCGCCAAGGCCATCTCATCAGCTCATCAAGCTCAAGAACACCTCACCTCCTGAGGCTGTTCCATCCACTGTACTAGTTCATCCTCAGCCTCTGGAGGCAATCCACCACAACACTGGAGTAGGGTATTACACCGCAAGGTGGCTCGAACCAGTATAAATCTCTGTGTCTCTTGTTCCTTGGGTTCGTCGAGCTAGATCGTGGAATCGTTGGGTAGGCAGGCTGGGGAGAGAGTGTTCTTCGTGCGCACCCCAGAGTTTGAACCTCTCAAGGGTCTGCGGAACCCAGAATCCGACAACGACAACACATCATTGGATAATAATATGTAGCATTAAGCACCATGTTTAAGTGGAAATTACAACGGGGATAAGAGGTGTTACACTACTGCATAGAGGGGGAGAGAGTTGGTGTTGATGGCAGCGAAGTTGTTGGTGTAGATCGCCGTCACGATGGTTCCGCGGCAGTGCTTCGGCGCCACCGGGAGAGAGGGGGAGGGAGCCCCCCTCCTTCTTCTAGTAGCTTGGCCTCCCCCTAGATGGAGGAGAGTTTCCCCTCTGGTCCTTGACCTCCATGGCTCCCGGAGGGTAGGAGCCCCTCCGAGATTGGATCTCTCTCTCTCTCTCTCTCTCTCTCTGTGTGTGTGTGTGTGTGTGTGTGTGTGTGTTCTCTTCTGTTTCGCGTTCCTTTTTTCTGTGCGAAAATTGTTTCTTAAATTCGTGGAGATCCGTAACTCCGTTTGGGTTAAAATTTCGAGGGGATTTTTATCCATATATTAGCTTCCTTGCGGCCAAAGGATACCTCCAACCGACCTATAGGGGACCCACAAGCTTGCCAGGCGAGCCCTCTAGGCTTGTGGCCCCCTCGGGGCATCATATCACATTGATTCTTCTTCCCCAAAATCACATCTAATCCAAAATAAATCTCCGTAAATTTTTATCGCGTTTGGACTTTGTTTGATATGAATATACTGCGAAACAAAAAAATATGCAACAAATATGAACTAGCAATAGGCACTGGATCAATATGTTAATCCCAAAATAATATAAAATGTTGCCATAAGTATGTGAAAGTTGTAGAATATTGGCATGAAAAAATAAAAAATTATCGTCCGGTTTTATGTACAAATTATCCTAGTTTCAATGAAATCTGTCGTGTTTATGTCAAAATTCGCCCCGTTTGATCGAATTTCGTCCGGTTGGTTTGAGTTGTTGTGAAAATGTATGCGGCTATGGTTAGATGGTTGCCTCTCGTATATGTGTCCGTGGACTAGTCCCCTCTGTCCGCGGACCAATGCGGGAGAAAATCTGCGGGTTGCCGTTGGAGATGCCCTAATGGCTTATTAATCTAGTTCACGACGCGTGAAAACCATGCTTGCCGAACACAACTAGCGATGACAGTAACTACAAGTGAGACTATTACGGACTCCACCCACCATCTTGATTGTCGTGAAACCACCGGCAATACGGCGGTAAGAGCATCTACGGTCGGCCGCCTCAAACCGGGCTCAAACGCCCAGACGAACGGCCCGGTCATTGACCGGTGAAAAAAAACGACGAGTTCCTCATACCGGCCCTAAGCGCATGGATTGATCGACACCCCTCGTATCCACCCAAATCTAGGATGGATATGAGGAGGCCCGGGCGCATCCCACACGTCAGACCAGACAACCCGACCCATCAAAAATTGCATCAAATCCCCCCATAGGGCCGGCCCTGGGGAGGGGCAGGGGGCGGCCACCCCGGGCCCCCAAACTCCACGGGCCTCCACCTAGTTACGTACACAGGTATCCATCGGGGAATTTAGGGAAGTCTGTAATTAGGGGCGAAACTCCGGCGATTCCTATATGACGCGCGCGAGCGTTAAGCTGTCGCCGCTTCGCTGAAGGAAAGAAACCGATCGACACGATTTGGGGCGGCCCACTTGGAGCGAGGAACTGGTTTTTTCTATTTTGTTTTCTTTCACATGTTTTTTCGTTTTTCTTCATTACTTTTAGTAATTGTTTTATTTTTCCCTTTTTTCTTATTATTTATCCCCTTTCTTTTCTTTTTTCTACTTTTCGTGTTTTTTTTTCATAAGTTCAAAATATCCAAAATATGTTCAGATTTTTCAAATTTCCTTTGACTTTTCAGAAAATGTTTTTTGAAATTCCAAATTTTGTTCATGTTTTCGAATTTTGTTCTAAAAATAGTTTTGAATTTCAAATTTTAGTTCACCGTATTGAAGAAAAATGTTCACCATACATTGAAAAAATGTTCAGTGTGTATAAAAAAAATGTTCATCATGTATAGAAATTTTGTTCATCATGCATTCAAAAGGAGTTCATCGTATTTTTTAAAAAATGGTCTATGTGTATTTGAATATTGTTCGCCATACATTGAAAAAATGTTCAGTGTGTATAAAAAATGTTCATCGTGTAGAGAAATTTTGTTCAGCATGCATTCAGAAAAAGTTGAGCGTATTTTTAAAAAATGTTCAGTGTGTATTTGAATAATGTTCACCCTATATTAAGAAAATGTTCAATGTGTATTCTAAATTCGCTTTCTAAAAATTGTTCACAGTACAAAAAAAGTATTCAGATTTCGAAATTTGTTTTATTTTTGAAAAACATAGTTCACGTTTAAAACAAAAAGAATATTCAAAATTTGCATACTATTTTCGAAACATTGTTCGCTTATTTAAGATTTTCATTTTTTCCAAGAATTAATGGAAATGTTGAAAAACCCCGGATCTACCATTTGGGTTGGTACTTAAAAACAAATGCCGTTTTTAGGATGTGCAGAAGTAGTATTCCAGCTGGCCAGCTTCGTTAGCATGCAGTGCTAGGTCTGAAGTTCGAGTGCTAGGTCTGAAGTTCGAGTCCCATTCCGTTCGTTTATGTTTTTCAATTACAGCATTCGCTCGAGGCTTCGTTTGAGCCGGCCTATTCGCGCCTCAGCTTTACACACTTTCCTTCTCCAGCGTTACAGCGTACTCTTCGCAACTTAGGTCCTATTTTAGGAGTGTCGCGAGTCCCATTCCGTTCGTTTATGTTTTTCAATTACAGCATTCGCTCGAGGCTTCGTTTGAGCCGGCCTATTCGCGCCTCAGCTTTACACACTTTCCTTCTCCAGCGTCACAGCGTACTCTTCGCAACTTAGGTCCTATTTTAAGAGTGTCACGTAAAATAAAATTTAGAGTATGTACAATGATGCTATCTTAGGAATGTCACGTAGGATAAATGATAAGATGAAGGAGAGAAAACTCGTAAGAAAAGACTTGTTTTTTTTATTTAAGAGAATACAAGAAATGATCTCTTAGCACAATATGTCTCACCACATTTTTAGGAATAACTACTTATTGAAGATAAGGCTAAGACATATGACTTATTATAGACGTTTTTTTGTCATCTCTAAATTACATGCAAGATTTAAGATAAGACTGGTTCATTGTACATGCCCTTAGGAAACGATTGGGCCTTAGCAAGTGTAGTAATTAGCAGATTTGTTGTTAGGCTAGCCATAATGGATTAACTTAAGTAGTAACATAGCACATCTTAAGAAAAATTGCTTAGACTAGTCATAGTGGGAGTAACTTAGCAAGTAACATAGCGTACTCCGAGAAATTTTTGCTTATGTGGCATGTAGTTAATGAGAAGTCGTAACATAATATGTTACTATAACATAACGCTTTCCAAGACAAGATAAGTTTACAAGCTAATTAATGAAGTCCTCTATGACACTACTATTATGTTACTTTGCATTATGAAGGTAGTAACTTAGACTAGTGTCATATGCATGACACTAATATAAGTTACTCCCCACTATGACCAGCCTTACGTGGTATGGAGTTAATGGAAAAAGAGATGCTTGTGGTAACATAATATGTTACTGTAACATAACACACCCCGAGGTAAAATGAGTCTATATCTCAATTAATGAAGGCTTGCATGTTACCATCCATATGTTACTACCCACTATAAAGGTAGTAACATAGACTAGTAACATATGCATGTTACTAGTCTAAGTTACTCCCCACTACGACCAGCCTTAGTGGATTACTAAGAGCATCTCCAACAGCCGCGCAACGCGCCACGTGCTAAAAGTCAGAATACAGCGCCGGGATAGCCAGCTTTTGCATGCGGCGGTGCGCTGGCTCCAGCGGTCGCCGCAAATTAAAGCGCGCGCACGCCGCTCCAGCAGGCGCGCTATATTTCGTCTGTTTTTCCTACCATGATTCGATACATATATTTGGTTCCGTAGATAGTTCATAGTCTTCTCCTATGATAAAAACTAGTACTACCCGTCCGACTCGGACTCTGTCTCGGTGATGTCCTCCTCCGACGTTGGAGCGTAGGTTTAAGGAACCGCTCGTCGCCGGAGTCCCGGGAAGACGCATCTCCTAGCGCTTCGTTGTATTTAGTGACCGCCTTCCGCGTTCGCTTGTCCTCGCGATAGGCGGCTCGCTCCTCCTTCCTCTTCGCTCTCTCCGCCCTCCTCTCGGCGAAGAACTGTTCCTCGTTGATGATGTCGTGTGGGAAGCGATAGCTCCACAGCGCCATAGCTTGCTCGTCCATCTCAGCCAGCCTGAGACGATGCTCCCGCCTCCGATGCTTGCGACGATCCTCGTCGGTGAGAAGCCGCGGGAAAGGCGCCAACTCCTGTGCCCGCTCCCGTGTCGCCACGTCGGCGAAGTTCATGTCCTGACGGGACCGCAGAAGGCGCCACGCCGCAGCGTTGTACGCGCGGGCGCCCTCCTGGGCGGTGTTGAAGGTTCCGAGACGGAGCCGCATGCCGCCGCCTGACCGAATCTCGGCGGAGTAGGTGCCGGACGGACGCACGCGGACGCCGCGGTAGCCCGTATCTCCCCGGCGGCGAGGCGGCATGGTGGCGCGGTGATGGCGTGTCGGCGGCAGAGGGCGGCAGAGAGATGGAGAGAGCGGCAGAGGGCGCTGTAATTTATAGGCACGCCGGACGCGACGCTCCAAATGTAGCGCGCGAGCTGCCGCCTTTTTCCCCGCGCGCGCAATCGTTTTCCGCGTGCTAGTTTTCCGTCACCGCTCAAGCGTGCGAAAACGTTCCGCGCGCGTTAAAATACCAATTTACCGCGCGCGTGCATCTTTTGACGCTGCTGTTGAAGATGCTCTAAGGCATATCCACGTCGAAGCATCGGCTGATCGGCGATTCAACACCAGCACGATTCAATCAAACGAATGCGGCGGCGCACGCACGACGCTATTGCCGGATGTCAATTTTCTCCTAATCGCCTACAGTCTGCTCAATTAATCATCCGCGTGGTTGCCGGCGGCTGTGTGCCTGTACCTCCTCATCGTCCAGTGAGGCCATGCCCAGCCCCTCGGCCCATGCTCACTAACGCCGGATGAGGTAGCCTATGCCGTAGCAATTTTTTCCATATAAACTGATGCAAGTTTATAAATAGATTAATGCTGCATCTCTATTCATGTGAAAGGGCATTATCGGGCCTTGTTGTTTGCAAGTTCGACGTGATAATTTGTTAAGATTTGTTGAGTTTTTTTTTTGAAAAAGATTTGTTGAGTTGATTTAGTAACTTAATTGATTTATGGTGGTTTAATCTCTATTCCTAATGAAGCAGTTGGTAGTCTTCGCCGGTCAATTTTCGTCCCATCGAAGACGGTTAATTTTCGTCCTCGATCCCACCTCCCGCAACCCAGCGATTCCCCCCTTCCGCTCTCGAAACCGACAAAAAAAAAACGATATGCTACCACGATGCCAGTTGTGAAACACTACGGTTCATCGACAGAAAATCGTCCTAAAAAATCTATGACGGTTAACCTACGAAAATAACCTACGCCCCGACCGACGCCCACGGGTCGCCCGCTCCCTCGCGCCCCTGTTGCTCCCTCCTCGATCCCGATCTGGATCGAGGGGACGAGGAGCTCCTGCCTCCCCGACGGCCTGCCTCCTCCTCGCCCCGCCGCTGCGTCCGGGGCCGCCACGGCCTCTGGAGCCAGGGAAGCCATGGCCTGAGTTCGGCCTCGAGGTCCCAGCCACCGTCTCCTGCAGCTTCTGCCCCGCCGCCTCACCAGATCCTTCGCCCTCGCAGCCGCCGCCGATCCCCTCCCTCAAACGCCGCCGCCCGTCGCTGCCGCCCCCGCCAACTCCCGTCGCGGCCGCCCCAGCCACCTCCCGTCGCGGGCAGGCGGGAGGAGCCCTGCCCGGCCTCCTCCTCCCCCTCACCTTCTCTCCCTCTCCCAAGGGAGGGAAGGGAATGGAAGGGATCAGGCGGCAAGGGGAGGCAGCGCCCAGATCCGCAGCCGCACCGGCGGGCCGCCGTCCCTTGAGATCGTCCATGGAGGTCCGACCCGGCTGTAGACATGGACTGAGACGCCCGAATCCCTAGCTACTCGTGGAGGTCCGACACCTCAACCTCCAAGGAAAGGACGCGCGCCGGCTGCAGGCCATCTCCGGCGACCTCCGACCATTGTGCACGCGCCTCCTTCCCTTGTCTTGTCGGTTTCTTGATGCCCCTCCTTGTGATTCCTTTCCTTTGTTTTCTGTGCAGGTTGCTCGGATCTGGACCAGCTGCTGCTCCTACTGCTTCAGGTGGACGAGGACGAGCCCTCCCTCATCGCTGCTGTGGCTGCCTACTCCCTCCTCCTACCCCCTGGCCTGGTGTGGTGAGCTCCACCCCCTTCCCTGCACATCTCATCTTTTGATTGCAAATGGTCTGGACACAACTTGGTGGTGTTTGCTAATGTGCACGTATCCGTCCAGTTTGAACGTGTGTGCAATCAAATTGCTATATATTGTGTTGTTTGATTCTTGCTTGCTTGCTTGAGCAGAGGAAAATCGTGTATAGATAGACACAATCATTGTTCTTTATTTTTAACAGGCCAAAGTCATTCTTCTGCACCACATAATTCTAATTGCTCGCTTGTATGGATTTCAAGTAATCTCTCTAGCATCCTTATTCTAACAAGTGGTTTGGTGCATGTTATTTATTAATGAACTTGATCAAAGCTTCTTTATTTTAAGTACATTTGTACTTCCAGTTTATTCATCCAATTAGATTTGCAAACAACTTGCTTTTCTAGCATGGTCATCCCGGCTTCAGAAAGTACATCGACTTATGCAACATCTGTACCTACTACAGATCTTACGAGTATTGATCAGCTTCTCAAAACAGTATGTCATTGTCAAAATCAATATTTAGCCCTATTCCTTTTCCTTTTTTCAGGAAAGTGGAAGGAGTGATGAAGAACTAAAACATAGTTACAGTGGGCGTTTTTTATAGGAACAAAACTGAAGAATTTGACATTAACATAATTTTAGTACTAAATCAGGTGTCCCTGGTTTTATTAGCATCGGGACATGTTGACCTAATTGTCCATGGGTACACTCATCTTCAAATGGCACAACTTGTTTTGCTGGACATCTTCTCTTACCATATGATGAAAACAGGTATTCTATGTTCCATCCCTCTCTTATTTCACACTGCATTAACAATGTTTTTTCAGTATGTGGATTTGCCTAACTTTGCCTTATTGATTATTGATTTTGTTACTGATGTGTACACAAACCCTGCCTAATTAATTTAGTCTACTATATCTAACCATATGAAATCTGAAACTTGATTCAAACTACTTGCCTGGTGGTGTGGTACATTACCTTTGTTTTTTTAAGTATGAGAGCAGAACGACGGCGCCGACGTGGATGACTCGGAGCTCAACCTTGTCAAGGGCCGCGAGCAGCGGTGACTTTCTTTTGCACGGGAAGATGACCAAGGGCGCCATCGGCCACTTTGTCGTCGCCGTGAAGAGTCCAAGCTCGTGTCGGCATCGGTTGCATTGGTGCCAATCAGGCGCTAATCTGAATCCTTGTCCAATTTCAAGTGGCCTATAAAAGAACCAGGGTTGAATGCACATTACCATCACACTGCCATTTAGTTTTCGTTGGTATGCAATACTATTGCTACAATTCTATTTATAGATTTTTTGGCCATTTTGTCTTTGTCTTTTTCCATGGTCAGATCATGGTTTTTAGGCTTGATTGTTATGTGTCACTAAGGTTAGAATGAGCGGTAATGGTTTAACTACTCACGCCATCATGTTTTTAGTATCACTAATTCTTCCAAATCCCATCTAAAGGAAAGAAAACTACCTGATGTATTACTAACACTTCTATAGGCATAATAGCCCTGGATTTATGAGTGAAAATTCCAGTATAGTTGAGGGGTGCCTATTGGTGGTCTTTCTATAGCAGCATTAAACGGATGACTACTAGCAGTATCATTGTCTCTGTCAGTTTTGTACCTGGCATAGTAAGATGACCCCTGTTCTCTATACATACCTGAGAATATTGTAGTGTTAGGAGATTAGCTCTTACTTCTTTCCATTGATTGCTACAGATTTTGAGAGAATATTGTTGTCCATGTTTATATCATATACTTCCAAATTATAAAGCGTTCTTGTTCTATGTAAGTTACCTGTTATCCACACAATGCAAGTAGTGGTTCAGAACTACAGAGAAAGGAAGCACCAATAATTTGTTTTTTCATTTCTTATTGGTGATAAAAATGGATTTTGCTTTGCCATGATCCTGTGTCGGTGCCTTTGTCTCTATCAAATATTAGGGGTAATGACTTTTCTGTGCTGGATCAACATGCAGAACTTGCGCCCACCTTGAAGCCATTAATCCAGGGAAGTCAATTTCAGTATATTCAGGACATAGCCAGTAGCTTAGCAATTTCCACGACTATGTTTTTTTAAAAATAAAGTTGTATGCAGAATATGCATGATGCTCTCTTTTATCAAAGTATACCCATGTGTCTATTTTGTCATCCAGTTGCAATGCATGGGAACCTTCGATTTGATTCAGTTTTATCTTCTACTGCAGATAGGGAAATATGGACACTGGATATCCATTTCTTAGGTGTCAATCTGGTGCTTAGGCTGTATAATAGTACATGGCAGAGTTCTTCCAGCTACTAATTCAGGTAATCTGATTTATAGGTTAGGCACTTTGCTTTAAGCATAGTTACCTATTCGATGGTGACCAACCTTCCGTCAGATGCGCCGTACAAACAATTCAGGTGCTTCCTTAAAATTTACTTACTTTAGAGACATGGGGATCCTGAGGTTGACACAGTTGATTCTTGCTGCTGCTTATGCATCCCTGGACTTTAGTTAAATGTATATTATCTGGATATTTCCTATACTTTATCAAGTGTAGGGTTCTGAAAATAAGGACATCAATTTGGTCCACCTTTTGCAGTTCATCATAATAGCATATGATGTTAAAAAAAATGACAACTTGCCAAGTTACAGTTCTGAAATATTTCCTTTTGTAGCATATGTACCAACAAGATGGTGAACTAGATTCAAATTTCATACTCCTCTTTTCCGTGAAATATTTCCTCTGCATTTTTATTTGTCATTTATTTATGTTTGGATGCTCGTGTTGCAAGGTTCAGCCACTGCTTCAAAATTGTAGGAATTTCTTATGGTCTCGAATGCGAAGTTCTTGTGGTCTCTAATGGATGAACAAAGAGCGCTAGCTTCGTAATGCCTGTGAGACAATATGTGGGAGAGTATATTGATTTATTTTTTAAGGGAAGCAAGTGACTTATGTCAATGTAGTCATATAGGCCATGAGTTATCTTCTAGCAAAAAATATAGAAATAGTTTCTTCTTTGTCTATTCCTCTTTTTTCTTTGTTGCTTCTTTATTTTCTCAATGTTGAGCTTCCCTGTATGATGATTGTAATGAGCCAGATTGGCAAAGACTGGACATTCTAAATTTGGAAGAATGCAATGATCATTTTTTTGTGCAGTTGTAAATGCAATGCACAATCACAAAGTTCCTTTGTAGCTCATCCTACATGGAACCTCTTATCTTCAGCCCTTCAACATTGATTTGAGATCCGTACTCTTCAACTAACTTGCAACAAGCAGATTTCTCTTTTTTGTTTCTCTCAAATGAAAGAACATATGGACTTCAAACTTTCCGGATCAAACAAACTTTACAACTTCAATGTGTGAAAAAAAGGGCAGAATTGAGTGTACGTGCTTGTAACTATGATCCTTCTTCTGTATAAAGATGTACACTACACACACATACTATACAATTTATTAGAAGACAATTCTTCTACTCACTTTGCACCTCGCTGCTTTTTTAGGAAGATTGTAATCTGTATTGATCTTTTGCACACATCATAATTTTCTCTACCAACCAGATAAATTTAAAGAGCGACCGAATTTTGATTTGTACATTTTATTATGAATAGACGATTCTTGATGGTACACTGAACTTTTCTTGCTACGGTAAATTCAAAAAAGATGGAATTGAATAGAGCAAAGACAATAAGCTGCTAATAACTCAGCTGAGCCATGCGAAGGAGAAACGAACCAGGAAAATGTTATAATACAAAATGCTACACACACATATGTTGGGAACCACATATAGGCTTGTGTTATAATACCGAGGTATGTGGGAGGGGCACACATAATTTCTGCTAGACCTTAATGTACGCCTCTCTACTGTGACCGGACACAATTCAAATGTTGTTTGGCCGTGCTGACGGATACTTCAATGGATATGTCAATATCTCCCCCGTACGTTGTCGCACATTTTGCAGAAAAACCCTTGTGTTTTCAGTAATTAATCCCGCAGTCCTATTTTAAGTGAATTGACTGAGATCTAAGAAAATGTTTCGCTCATGCAAAGAAAAACACCATGGTACAACACAAGTGCCCCTCCGCCCGTCCGCTGCATCTGGTACACCTCAGAAAAAAGAACTAATCTGGTATGCTTGTGGTGCAAAACAAGTTTGTTACTGCAATAATATTCCCACCTCGCTCTTCCTCACTCAATCCCATCAACTTTTATACTACATCCGCAGCCTCGATGCATCATAAGTCAACAAAGAGAGAAGGGAAACATAACAATGTAATTAATCCTGGAAGTAGGAAGAAGAGCAAAGGAATAAATAACTTTGACTCAATTGGCTCAGCTACATATCTTCGGTGAGGAAAACCGAGATGCAGATGAGATAGAGTGAATGCAAAGAGAGTAGTCCCGGTCACCGTCGCTCCAGCCAGCGACGGCCGGCTTGGCCGCTCGGCGGCCCACGATTCATTTCTTCCATTTTCAGGGTGGAGAAGAAGTAATTAAGGCATGTGCACCATTCATTTGTTCCTTCATTTGATCCTCCCTTATTTCACTCAACTTAGATTCATTTACTTTTGCACTTACCCATGGTTGACGAATCGAGAAATTTAGTGATATTAATTGCAATGAGGAATATCATATATCCGTAAAACTCAGATACTTTTTCAATAGAACATGATCATGATGAGACAGTAAGATTTTTAATTTTTAAAAAGCCCGTTGCAACACACGGGCAGTCTACTAGTCGTACTAATTGTTTGCTTTGTATACAGAGATGTGTTATCAAATTGCAAATATGATCCGCTAATAATTTTTTCAAAAGAAATATGAGCAATTCAAGTGATCTGAACGAGGTTGTGAAATTGCTGTGGAAAAGCATATTATTACTTAATCAAGAGGATGAAGGTCCTATGCAAGATATGTTGCCAAAGTCGACACATATGAAATTATGTGAGTGATCACGAGCCCATATTTAATTTATCTGCTATAGATTTAGTAGTATTTATGAAAAAAATTGTTATGAGTATTTGTGATATAAGAATTTGAGACAATCTAGATAGCGAATGAAGGAATATCTCATATACATACTTTATATTTCGATGTCTATATTAGGGGAGCCTCAGTTCAAACTTCGCCCCGGGCCCCTGAAATCTCAGGACCGGCCCTGTCCCCCCCCACCCCCCCCAAGTCCACCAAACCCACCACCCTCTTCCCGTGTCCGACCATCATTTCCCACCTTAGAGTTATCGCCGTCGTTCACCCTTGTTCCCCCAACCTCGCCGCCGACCCCCATCTGCCGCCATAGATGTCGACCAACCCGTACCACCCGCCACCACGGATGATGTCCGGCGAGTGATACGTATGCTCGGACTTGAATTTCATTTTGGCATGTCCGCTTGTTGAACTATAATTTATTTTGCTTTGTCGCATTTTTGAATAGTTGGATTTTTAAATTACGATCCACGTGCATCGATTGCATGGATTTGAGGATCCACATTTAAGGTGTGTGGCTATCTGGCAGGCCAAATAAGGGGCTGCATTCGGTGTTGTCCGCGGACACGCCCGCGGGCGTATAGGGGCGGACTTGCCAAGTCCAGTTGTAGATGTATACTTGAGGAAAACGTGATCGGAACCCAACCTACAATTTGGGCCTCTTTTGGCGGCGGGATTTCGAACATGAGAGTGTATAGGAAGAACGTGGCAAATAGCTGTCATGGAATGTCAAATTTTACAGGAATTGAAAGCACGAGAATGTTTGATAGATGTTGTTTGATTGCGTCAAGAAAAAAACACAAGAATTTTTGTAGAACTAGCAACCGTGCGTTGCAATGGGAGAAAAAAAAAACCATCCCTCATACACACATCCGACAACATCGGCAAACAATATTCTTAAGAAAATCTTTATGGGCACAATTTCAAACAATATGAAAATCAACATTAACCCACTGGTTTACATAAAAGCTCGTATCGGCAGTTTAATGTGCATCATCGTATAGGGGTTGGCAGTGCAGTGTTCGAAATAGTGAAGATGATTATGTACCTGTTTTAACCTTTAGGATATGGTAGTTGATAAGAATCAACATCCCTCATGGCGCCAATAATAGATTTTTGTGAGAACATCAAACTGTCATATCTACTAAATTTGAATAGGGTAGGAAACATATATAATAGGCATTTCCAAAATACCCCATATAGAGAATATATTAATTAAGCTTGCATCCTAAAGCAATTTAGAAATGATTAACATGTAATATAATTGCATATTTGAAACCTACACATTTTTTTAGGGATTCTCATATATAACATGTTAGATTTGGAGATAGGGTTTGAAAGTTATGATTTTTTTTTAAAAAAATATTTGTTCTGACCCAAAAAAGAAAGGCTAAACATAGAGTAGCTGGCCGAAATTGCGTGCAGCCATCTGCTAAGTGATGTTCGGGTGAGCAGTTATTTCCTACGCCACCAGCATCCCTAGATGAGAAAAAGGAGAGAAAAAGTAGGGAGAAAACGGGATCAAACCCGGGTCTCCCGTGTGCAACATTGACGCTCTAACCATTGCACTGCTTACCTTCTTGCGATACATGGAGGGGTTTTCTCTAAATGAACCAAAGCGAACACGATTTTTTAAGGAAAAAACCGAATTGTTTTTTAACTTATGGGTGGCATTGGTGGGTAATTCTTGTTGGAAATATGAGCAATTTACCAAATGATTTTATTAACAAAAATAGTAAATAAAACATGACTATAATAGTAGAGATGAAACGAGGCATGAACTTAAACAGAGAGAACTCAAAGACGTATGGAACAGCTGCATCGGCGCTGGTGTTGGGGTCGGTGTCGTTGCCAGCCATGTCGTTGAAGAGGTTGTCGACGTCGGGGAAGTGATCGTCGGTGTCTGATAGGTATATTTTGCATCATGTTTTCTTACTGTTATTTATAATGTTTTTATCCATAATAATGCTTTTTGGAGTAATTCTAATGCCTTTTCTCTCATAATTTGCAAGGTACACACTAAGAAGGAAAATTCTGGCAGCTGGAAATCTGGACCTGAAAAAGCTACGACAGGCCACCTATTCTACACAACTCCAAATGAGCTGAAACTCCACGAGGATTTTTTTATGGAATATTTAAGAAATAATGGAGCCAATAAGCACCAGAGGGGGGCCACAGGTGGGCACAACCCACCAGGACGCGCTAGGGGGTTTGTGGCCTCCTCGGCCAACCTCCAGTGCCCATCTTCTGGTATATAAGTGGTTTTGACCTAGAAAAAAAATAGAATGATACCTTCGGGATGGAGCGCCGCTGTCTCGAGGCAGAACTTGGGCAGGAGCACTTTTGCCCTCCGGCGGAGCGATTCTGCCGGGGCAACTTCCCTCCCGGAGGGGGAAATTATCGTCATCATCTTCAGCAACAACTCTCCCATCTTGGGGTGGGCAATCTCCATCAACATCTTCACCAGCACCATCTCATCTCAAACCCTAGTTTATCTCTTGTATTCAATCTTGTTACCAGAACTATAGATTGTTGCTAGGGGGTGACTAGTAGTGTTGATTACATCTTGTAGTTGATTACTATATGGTTTATTTGGTGGAAGATTATATGTTCGGATCCAATATGCATATCAATACCCCTCTAATCATGAGCATGTTGATTATTTGTGAGTAGTTACTTTTGTTCTTGAGGTCACGGGATAAATCATGTTGCAAGTAATCATGTGAATTTGATATGTGTTCGATATTTTGATGGTATGTATGTTGTGATTCCCTTAGTGGTGTCATGTGAACGTCGACTACATGACACTTCACCATATTTGGGCCTAAGGGAATGCATTGTGGAGTAGTAAATAGATGGTGGGTTGCGAGAGTGACAGAAACTTAAACCCCAGTTTATGCACTATTCCGTAAGGGACCGATTGGATCCTAGAATTTAATGCTATGGTTAGGATTTATCCTTAATACTTTTCTCGTAGTTGCGGATGCTTGCCGGAGGGTTAATCATAAGTAGGAGGTTTGTTCAAGTAAGAACAACACCTAAGCACCGGTCCACTCACATATCAAATTATCAAAGTAGCAAACACAATCAAACCAACATGATGAAAGTGACTAGATGAAATTCCCGTGTACCCTCAAGAACGCTTTGCCTATCATAAGAGGCCGTTTTGGCCTGTCCTTTGCCTCAAAAAGATTGGGCTATGTTGCTGCATACTTGTTACAATTATCGTTACTTGCTCGTTACAAATTATCTTGCTATCAGACTACTCGCTACTTACAGTTTCAGCACTTGCAGACATTACCTTACTAAAAACTACTTGTCATTTCCTTCTGCTCCTCGTTGGGTTCGATACTCTTACTTATCGAAAAGAGCCACAATAGATCCCCTATACTTGTGGGTCATCAAGGCTATTTTCTGGCACAGTTGCCGGGGAGTGAAGGGCTTTTGGTAAGTGGAATTCGGTAAGGAAACATTTATATAGTGTGCTGAAATTTATTGTCACTTGCTACTATGGAAAACAATCCTTTGAAAGGTTTTTTCGGGGTATCTTCACCTCGTCCAGAACCACAATTAATTGCCCCTCAACCTACTGCACCTACTAAAAATATTGTATATGAAATTCCTTCGGGTATGATAGAACAACTGCTAGCTAATCCTTATGCAGGAGATGCAACTGAACATCCTGATATGCACTTGATACATGTAGAACAAATCTGTGGATTGTTCAAGCTTGCAGGTTTACCCAGGGATAAAGTTATGAAAAAGGTTTTCCCTTTATCTTTTAAGGGAAAAGCATTGGCATGGTATAGGCTATGCGATCATATTGGAACATGGAATTGGAATCGTTTGAAATTGGTGTTCCACCAAAAAATTTATCCTATGCATCTAGTTCATCATGATCGGAATTATATATATATAATTTTTGGCCTCGCGAAGGAGAAACTATCGCTCTAGCTTGGTGGAGGCTTAAGTCAATGTTATATTCATGCCCCAATCATGAGCTCTCAAGAGAAATTATTATTCAGAACTTTTATGCTCGGCTTTCTCGTAATGATCAAACCATGCTGGATACTTCTTGTGCTGGTTCTTTTATGAAGAAAACTATTGAATTCTGTTGGCATCTTTTGGAAAGAATTAAACGCAACTCTGAAGATTGGGAACTCGACGAAGGTAAATAGTCAGGTATAAAGCTTAAGTATGATTGTGTTAAATATTTTATGGATACAGATGCTTTTCAAAGGTTTAGCACTAAATATGACCTTTTGTGAATCATTTGCTACTCATGTTGAACTCCCTAAAGAGAAGTGGTTTAAATATCACCCACCCCTTAAAGATGAAACAAAAGAACCAGCACCAGTTAAAAAAGAAAATATACTCTATAATGTTGATCCAGTTGTTCCTACTGCTTATATTGAAAAAAAAACCCTTTTTCTTGTTAGGATAAAGGAACATGCTAAAGTTTCAACTGTGGTTAACAAAAGCTATGTTAGAACACCTAAACCAGATGAAAAAATTAGAGTTGAACCTAATATTGGTATAGTTAAACATCTCTTAGAAGAAGATGTGGATGGGCATGTTATTTACTTCTGTGAAGATGCTGCCAGAATTGCCAAACCTGAAAAAAGGGGCAAAAATAGACCAGTTGTTGGCCTGCCTGTCATTTAAGTTAAAGTAGGATATCACTGTTATTATGGTTTATGTGACATGGGTGTTAGTGCGAGTGCTATTCCTCACAAGTTATATCAAGAAATTAGGGAAGACATAGCACCTGTTGAGATAGAAGACATAGATGTTACTATTAAACTTGCAAATAGAGACACTATATCACCGGTTGGGATTGTTAGAGATGTTGAAGTCTTGTGTGGGAAAGTAAAATACCCTACTTATTTCCTTGTTCTTGGTTCCCCACCAGATGACTTCTGTCCCATTATCTTTGGCAGACCTTTCTTGAACACCGTTAATGCTTGGATAGATTGCCAGAAACAAACTGTGGGTGTTAGCTTCGGTGATGAGTCTCATGAGTTTAATATTTCCAAGTTTAGTAGACATCATCATGAAAAATAATTTCCTAGTAAGGATGAATTAATTGGTATTTCTTCTATTGTTGTGCCACCTACCAATCCTTTAGAACAATACTTGCTAGACCATGAAAATGATTTACATATGCATGAAAGAAATCAAATAGATAATATTTTCTTTGAACAACGTCCTCTGCTTAGAGACAATTTTCCTATTGAAACTCTAGGAGGTCCTCCTCCACCTAAAGGCGATCCTGTGTTTGTATTAAAACAATTTCCACACACTTTGAAATATGCTTATCTTCATGAGAAGAAACTATACCTGTTATTATCAGTGTTAACCTTTCAGAGCATGAAGAAGAAAGATTATTGAAAGTTATAAGGAAGCACCGAGCTGCAATTTGATATACTCTTGATGATTTAAAGGGCATTAGTCCCACTCTATGTCAGCACAAAATTAATATGGAACCTGATGCTAAACCAGTTGTTGATCACCAACGTCAGTTAAATCTGAAGATGAAAGAGGTGGTAAGAACGGAAATATTAAAACTTCTGGAAGCAGGTATAATCTATCCTATAGCTGATAGTAGATGGATAAGTCCTGTTCATTGTGTCCCTAAGAAAGGAGGTATTACTGTTGTTCCTAATGATAAGAATGAACTCATCCCACAAAGAATTGTTACTGGCTATAGAATGGTAATTGATTTCAGAAAATTAAATAAAGCTACTAGAAAAGATCATTACCCTTTGCCTTTTATTGATCAAATGCTTGAAAGATTATCTAAGCACACACACTTTTGCTTCCTTGATGGATATTCTGGCTTTTCACAAATACCTGTATCTCAACCTGATCAAGAAAAGACTACTTTTACTTGTCCTTTTGGAACTTTTGCTTATAGACGTATGCCTTTTGGTTTATGTAATGCACATGCTACCTTTCAAAGATGAATGATGGCTATATTCTCTGACTTTTGTGAAAAGATTGTTGAGGTTTTCATGGATGACTTCTCTGCTTATGTGAAGTCCTTTGACGATTGTTTAAGCAATCTTGATCGAGTTTTGCAGAGATGTGAACAAACAAATCTTGTCTTGAACTGGGAGAAGTGCTACTTTATGATTAATGAAGGTATTGTCTTGGGTCATAAAATTTCCGAAAAAGGTATTGAAGTGGACCAAGCTAAGGTTGATGCTATTGAGAAAATGCCATGTCCCAAGGACATCAAAGGTATTCGTAGTTTCCTAGGCCATGCTAGTTTCTATAGGAGGTTTATTAAAGACTTCTATAAAATTTCTAGGCCTCTCGCTAATCTTTTGCTAAAGGATGTTCCTTTTGCTTTTGATGATGATTGTTTAGAAGCCTTTGAAACACTCAAGAAAGCTTTAATTACTGCACCTATTGTTCAACCACCTGATTGGAATTTGCCTTTTGAAATTATGTGTGACACTAGTGATTATGCCGTTGGTGCTGTTCTAGGACAAGGAGTTGATAAAAAATTGAATGTTATTCATTATGCTAGTAAAACTCTAGACAGTGCTCAAAGAAATTATGCTACTACTGTAAAATAATTCTTAGCAGTGGTGTTTTCTTGTGATGAATTTAGACCTTATATTGTTGATTCCAAAGTAACTGTTCACACAGACCATGCTGCTATTAAATATCTTATAGAAAAGAAGGATGCTAAACCCAGACTTATCCGTTGGGTTCTCCTGTCACAAGAATTTGATTTGCATATTGTTGACAGAAAAGGAGCTGAGAACCCCGTAGCTGATAACTTGTCTAGGCTTGAAAATGTGCTTGATGACCCACTTCCTATTGATGATAGTTTTCCTGATGGGCAGTTAGCTGCAATAAATGTTGCTAATAGTACTCCTTGGTATGCTGACTATGCTAATTATATTGTTGCTAAATATTTTCCACCTAGATTTACTTACCAACAAAAGAAAAAATTATTCTATGATTTAAGACATTACTTTTGGGATGACCCACATCTTTATAAAGAAGGAGTGGATGGTATTATTAGACGATGTGTACCTGAGCACGAACAGGGGCAAATCCTACGAAAATGTCATTCCGAACCATATGGAGGGTATCATGCTGGAGATAGAACTGCTCACAAGGTATTGCAATATGGATTTTATTGGCCTACTCTCCTCAAGGATGCTCGTAAGTATGTCTCATCATGTGATGAATGGCAAAGAATAGGTAATATTGGTAAGCGTCAAGAAATGCCTATGAATTATTCACTTGCTGTTGAACCATTTGATGTTTGGGGATTTGATTACACGGGACCTTTTCCTTCCTCTAATGGGTATACACATATTTTGGTTGCTATTGATTATGTTACTAAATGGGTAGAAGCTATTCCAATTAGTAGTGCTGATCACAACACCTCTATTAAAATGCTCAAGGAAGTTATTTTCCCAAGGTTTGGAGTCCCTAGATATTTAATGACTGATGGTGGTTCACTCTTTATTCATGGTGCTTTTCGTAAAATGCTTGCTAAGTATGATGTTAACCATAGAATTGTCTCACCTTATCATCCTCAGTCTAGTGGTCAAGTTGAGCTTAGCAATAGAGAAATAAAATTAATTTTGCAAAAGACTGTTAATAGGTGCATGAAGAATTGGTCTAAGAAATTAGATGATGCACTTTGGGCTTATAGAACAGCTTATAAGAATCCTATGGGTATGTCTCCTTATAAAATGGTTTATGGAAAAGCTTGTCATTTGCCTCTTGAGTTAGAACATAAAGCATATTGGGCAGCTAAAGTGAAAGTGTGTTAAGTCGACTAGAGGGGGGTGAATAGGCGATTTTTGTGAATTCTTCACTGAGGAATTTCAGGGTGAGGAAATTCCGGAGTGAAGAACTACTTGCAGCGGAATAAGTACTCAGATGCATACATGACATAACATAAACATGGATATCATGATGAAATGAAAACAGACACAGAGTACAAAAAGCGTAAGCACAGGATAAATAGGATGAAGACAACCAATCTGAAGAAATGGAACTGAGGAAATTGAGAAAGTCTTCAGTCAAAGTCTTCAAACAGATATGAACAAGCACGCAACACAGTAATGAGGAAATTGGAAGGGTTGCAGAAATAGAACCAGTTAGCTCGGTGAAGACAATGATTTGTTAGACCAGTTCCAACTTCTGTGACAGTTGTACATCTGGTTGGAGCGGCTAGGTATTTAAACCTGAGGGCACACAGTCCCGGACACACAGTCCTCACCGTATTCTCCTTTACCTAAGGTCACACAGACCTCGCCCAATCACTCGTGGTAAGTCTTCAGGTGACTTCCAAACCTTCACAAACTCGGTCACTGGGCGATCCACAATTTCCTCTTGGATGCTCTAGACCATGACGCCTAACCATCTGGAAGTGCACAGTCTTCAAAGGTAACAAGCATCGGATCCACATAGGATCAATCTCTTCAGTGATGCTCAATCACTTTGGGTTTGTAGGTGTTTGGGTTTGGATTTTCCTCACTTGATGATTTTCGCTCAAAGTCCTCGGAGGATGGGATGCTCTCAATGACAAGTGTCAGTTTCTCTCGGAGCAGCCAACCAACTAGTGGTTGTAGGGGGCGGCTATTTATAGCCTAGGGAGTAGCCCGACATGATAAGACATAAATGCCCTTCAATGATATGACCGTTAGTTGGGTAGATATTTTGGGACAGCTGGCGCATAGCACAGCAACGGTCAGAAATTTGAGGCACAAATTCCTCAGGGCTATCATGTTCCTCACTTGTAGGCAATCCGCACTGGCGAATTCCTAACTCCTCAATCAGAACAAATTCCTCAGAGACCAGAAGATCTTTGTCTCTGTCACTGAATAAATTGACTGAACTGCATGAGATTTCCAATGGCTTCACTCGAAAGGATTGGTAGGTGTAGGATTATGAGATGAGCATCACTTGGAAACTTTTCCTTAGTTTTTCCTCGACCCCCTTTAACAGTACGGTGTTTCCTATGACTCAAGAAAGAGAAAATAAAACTACAAAAACAAAAGTCTTCACGCTTCATGTTCCTCGTATGAATATCAAGTCTTCACAGTCACACCAATTTCTTCACTTTCAATGTCTTCTAAAATCCAAAGTCTTCAGTCGAAGACATTCATTTTTAGGGGTCGACTTTCTCTGTAAATATCAAACTCCTCATAGACTTATAAACCTATGTACACTCACAAACGCATCAGTCCCTTAACCTATAAGTCTTCAATACACCAAAATAACTAAGGGGCACTAGATGCACTTACAATCTCCCCCTTTTTGGTGATTGATGACAATATAGGTTAAGTTTTCAACAGGGATACACATATGAAGTGTAAATACAGATATTGAGGAATTTGATTGTAAGATATAGAAGAACTCCCCCTGAAGATGTGCATAGTGATGAATTTGCTTTTGAAGCAATGCACATTTCAAGAGTAGAATCATGGAGATCTCCCCCCTATATCTTGTAATTCATACACGCATTTAACATATGATATGAAGAATTTGAAATGCATTAAACATGCGTGCATTAACATATATGAGGAAATAGCATGCAGAAGAACACATCAAAACTATCAGACCACCATCGGGTTTAAGTTTACAACTCGATCCAACAAAGTCTTCAAAAGAACGAGAGTTGTAAGTTAGCAAAAAAAATGCCCATATATAGAGACGCACTTGAAGACTAACTCAAATTTCTCCCCCTTTGTCATCGAATGACCAAAAGGGACGAAAAGTGAGGACTAACGCCCATGAAGAATCTCACGAAGTCGATGGAGGAGCGCCAGCATTGTTGGGGTCAGTTGTTGAAGTAGGGCCTGCCGCAGTGTCGTCCAAATCTTCATGCTCATCAGTGTCGCGCTTTGAAGAATATGAGCTAGCCACCAAGGAAGGAACTTTGAATTTCTTGAATTTCTTCGCCGGTGGTTGAGACCAGTCAAAGTCCTGCTTGAGACCCATTTGCTTCAGATCTTCTTCACCATAAAGATGTGATAGAACAACCCAGGTGCGACCGAAGATTTCATGGAGGTAGTAATGGTTTTTCTTCACTGCATTGTGCGTAGCATTCATGTTGTGAAGAATAGAACCAAACTGATGCTTAACCCATTTGTGGTTACGGTCGACCTTCTGGTGAAGACTAAGGAGAAGCTCATGATCAGTCATCACCCTTGGAGATGTGCCTTGAGGATTTTGCTTTGAAGCATTTGCGGCAGAGTCATGAGTGGCAGAGTCATCATTGGTGGAGTAAGATGCAGCTTTGCGGAATTGACCATCCAATGGACGAATGCCTTCATCAATAACAGCAGTAGCCTTGCCCTTTTCATCAGCTGAGGAAAATGTCCGCTTGAGGACTTCAATGGGGGGCAAGTAACTGAGATGATTTTGGAAGTCAGCCTTGTAATTGATTGAAGACCTTAACCTGAGGAATCTCATAATCCAGGGAGCATAAGGCTTCAATTCAAAAGGGGACAATGCAACATTGGCCAGAGCCCTCATGAAGAAATCATGATAGTTGACAGGAACGCCATGAATGATGTTGAATAGCAGATTCTTCATGATGCCAACGACCTCTTCTTCATTCGAGTCGTGGCCCTTGATTGGACTCAATGTCTTGGTCAAGATGCGATAGACAGTCCGTGGCACATACAACAATTCCTTCACGAGGAATTTGGTCCTTGGGGCTTGACCGGGCTTCAGCGGCTTCATCAACACTTGCATATAGTGATCAGAGAGCTCAGGTTCATGATAGATACAACATGCACCATCAAGGGGTGGACTGACAGGCAGGGCATGAAGCATTCAGAGGCCGGTGCTTTGAAGTGAGTATTTTCTGTCATCCAGCCCAACACCCAAGAGTTCACATCTTCAGCATTTCCTGTGATGTGCAGCGTCGCATAGAACTGAATAATTAGTTCTTCATTCCAATCACATATATCAGTGCAAAAGTTGAGCAGTCCAGCACCGTGAAGAACACTGAGGACTGGTGTGAAGCAAGGCAGTGATTCCATGCCAACGTGAGGAATATGCTCATGGTCCAAGACTTTGTCCTTATCAAAAAGCAATGAAGAATAGAAGTTTGCTTGGCTGGAAGTCCAGAAGCGCTTCCTTCTAAGACGAGCAGAGTCATATGGAGTGTAGTTGGTGAAGAACACATGCTCGTGGAAGAAGTCATCAGCCTTGAAGTTTTGCTTCTTGGAGAAGGGATTCTTCGGCTTGTGCTGAGGAGTATCAGTCAATTGCATTACAGCCTCAGGAATCACATTCTCAAGCACCACAGGTTGAGGAATTTCAGTTTCAGCTTCAGTTGCAGCCTGGGTATTCATTTCTTCAGCAGCATTTTCATCATCACTAGTGGCTGGAATTTCTTCATGAATGGACGGAGTAGTGCGAGGTTCTTCAGAGCCCATTATAACTTCAATGTGCACTGGGGACTGAGGGATTTGTTGCAGTGGCATGAGCAAAGGAGAGTTGGGGTGCTGACTTTCCTAAAAGTCATCATTCATCACAGGTGTGGTGCTCCCAATGTCCACGTCTTCATCTTATTCACTTAATTCTTCAACGCCTGCCTCTTCAGCTGTGAACTGAGGCATAGGCAATGAGATGATTAGGGTTGAAGGGATATTATCCGCTTCAATTTCTTCGTTCAACTGCTCTGAAGAAGCAGCAGAAGGAACATCTTCATTAGATCCGCTTGGGATCTCATATTCTTCACCAAAAGGAATGAGTTCCTTTGATGGCATACTGGAGACAGGAACAACATCAATGGGATTCTCAAAAGAGCTTGTCAATGTCTTCATTTTCTTTGGTGCTGAAGACTGAGATGAAGTAGATGCTTTCCTCTTCTTCACTGCTGCTTGCTTCGCAGCTTTGATTTTCTTCGATTCTGAAGCAGAAGGAAGAACTAGACTTGGTGTTGGTGCAGGAGGAGTAGAAGAAATTGGTTCAGTTACCTCAGGCACAACTGTTTCAGTTTGCCTGGTTGGATCAGATTCTTCAAGCACAGCGGTTGAAGCTTCAGCTGGCCTGGCTTGTTCTTCAGGCGCAATACTAGTGGTTGCCATGGTAATGTCATCAACAGCTGGAATACAGTCAACAGCCCTGGTACTAGCAGTTTCATCAGCAGCCTAATTGTCATCAGCGGTGCTGGCATGTTCTTCAGTCGGCTGAGCAGATGCTTCAACCTGAGGAGATTCTTGTTGTGTTGGAGCAGCAACATTGGAGGTGAATCCCTTCGACAGATTGATGAATCTAACTTTGGCTCCAAGTCAGTCAGCATAGTAGCGATCAAATTCATCACTAAGATTCTTGATCTTAGATTGCAGAGCTAGAAGTTCATCAGTTGTCATTTTGACAACATTTTTCTTCAGCAAGCGCTCTTTCTTGTACTGCACTTTCTTCAACTGCCTGGCCTTCTCGAATTTCCATTTTTCTTCGCCTATGAAGGCGGTTAGCATGTGACTTTGACTAGGAGTAAGATTGAAGTCAGGCATAGGAGTGTTGGGGTCCTTGTGCCAGAGATCATTGAAATCGAGGATCAATTTTGGATCCAAAAGTAGAGGCACATTTGTGCCTTTGGCTCTAGCGGCCCTTTGTTGTCTGTCTCTGATGATTTCGGCAAGTTCCTCGTCATCAGCTTCGTCGTCATCGGATGGTACTTGAAAAGCGACCTGCTTCTTGTGAGGACTTGGTCTAGTGCCTCGTCCAGCAGTGGCCTTTGTCTTCAGCAAGGTGGGGCATGTTGAGGAATGCGGAGGAGCTAAAGAACTTGCAGAGGCTCCTGAGGCAATGGATTTTCCTGTGGTCCTTTGACACGAGGCGAGATGCACAGGTGCTGAGGACTTTGCCAGATGAGCTGAGGGTTTTGGAGGAGCTGGAGCAGCATGAGGGATTTGCTGTGAGGGGTTTGCAGCACTGGGCCATGAGGGCATTGCTGAGGAGCTTGGCCGTGAGGGCATTGGAGCAGAAGCACTGGGCTTGTGTGCGGGCTTCTTGGGCATGGCCTTCTTAGGCTTGCTTGCAGAGGCCTCAGCAGTGGCAGTAGCAACAGAGTCTTCATTAAATTTCCTCACTGCTTCCTTAGCCATTTTGGCTAGCTTGGCTTGCCGTTTAGCCCATTCATCAGGATAGTCCTCACCGTGCTTGAGGCTGGTAGGATCAGCTTCTTGGCCTGGTGCCAATGGAGGTCTTGGGCATGGAGGGTGAAGAGCGAATTTCTTCATGTACTTAGGAGTGACATATCTGTACTCCCTCCATTCTCTGGCCCATCTCCTCTCTATCCTCTGAATGCGCACCTTGCGCTGATTTTTTTTCTCCTTCCCATGTTTGGCTTCATCAGGAGTACAATATTCTTCATAAATGTCATCAGGGATCTCAAACGATGTGTTGACTTCCAGCTTCTTTCCTCCCTTCTGAGGTTTCTTGCCATCTGCCATTTTCTTCAGCTGAGGATTTTGAACTATTGAGTTCTCTGAAGAGGTATGCAACTTTTCTTTGAGGAACGCTGCAAATGAGTTAAGTTGATGAGAACCTAGTGATTCAGTAGCGGACATGAGTACCTGTGAACAGAGTACATGTGCGAAGAATTTGGAGAGGTCATATGCATTCTGAAAAGTTTTTGCAAAATGAACAAGTTTGAGGAATTTGACCAGATGTGTCTTGAGGAATTTCACTAAGCGTTCTTTGACTTAGGTTCCAGAGTTGTATAGATTGGAAATCCACACGATTGAGGAATCTTGAAGAACAATGTAGCTTAGGGAAATATATCAAGGACTGATGTTTGTGTGAGGTGTTTAGACTGTGAAGATTGAAGAATAAACACCTTTTGAAGATTTGTAGAAATCAAAAGAATCAACAAGGGCAGAAAAAATAACTTTTAATTACCCTTGGCGAAGAACACGACGAACTGAGACTAGTAGATTTTAAGCTCGTCGGTTCAGATCTTCCACGCCCTAACTTGGCAGAGGAAGATAGCTACGGCGGCGGCAGAGTGAAGAAATCCGTGGCCGGCGCGAGTATGACGGCGACGAGTTCGAGGCAGCGAAGCTCTTCCTCACTGACGATGATGAAAGTAGCGGTGGCGCTAGGTTTTGAGAGCTCGAGCGAGGGAGTGAGGTCGAGCGGAGTAAAAACTGTCTGAGGAGGGTGAGGGGTATATATAGCTGAGATGAAAAACCGCTCGCCCGAGGAAAATGGACGAACGTGCCCCTGACCCTTCTCATTCATGCGACATGTGTCATCCACGTACTGTGAGGTGGATATCGTGTGAGATCGTGGCTGAATAGGATAATCCTATCATGGAATGCAGAACAATTTGAGCGGCAAAAGCCAAAAATTCAGATTAGAATATTTTAAGGTTTCGTTCGCAAAGTCTTCAACAGTCAAGGACACAGTGAAGATTTTGAACGGGTTTCAAATAGAACGCACATGAAAAATTTGTGAACAGACTGGGTTGAGTTTAGCATAGAGGGGGAAGGGTCCGATCACATTCACTTAGCAAAAAAAGCAACTTGAAGAAATAGCAATAAGTGAATGTTGTAGAGGACATAAACTCAAATATATATATATATATATATATATATATATATATATATATATATATATATATATATATATATATATATATATAGCCAATGAAGAAAAACGAGGGAAACAGTGAAGATAATGCAAAGTTGAAGAAAATGAACAACTGAGGAAATTCAAAATGAAGAAAAACTCGAATTGAAGATTTTCAACTTTTGTTGGTGGCGTGACCCACCGTGTAAGAATGATGATTTCAGACACCGCGTACAATTATCGTAGGGCTCTGAGAATAAAATTCTTCATTAATTTCTTCACAGTTAGATTGTTAGTCTTCATTGGTTGAAGAAAAACGTTACTTCATTTGTTGCACATCTAAGTTATCAATTTTGCATAAGTGTTAGGATGTGTGCCCTTTTCAGAGGACATTCGAAGATTCTAAGATATTTAGCTCACACTGCAACTTGCTAAATCTCTTCTCATCCAAGGGCTTTGTGAAGATATCTGCTAGTTGTTCTTCAGTCTTCACATGCTCGATGGAGATGTCGCCCTTCAACACATGATCACAAATAAAATGATGACGAATCTGAATGTGGTTTATCTTCGAGTGCTGAACTGGGTTATGAGCAATCTTGATGGCACTCTCATTGTCACAATAGAGTGGCACATTCTTCACGTTGACGCCGTTGTCCTTGATGGTTTGCTTCATCCATAGCAATTGAGCACAGCACGATCCAGCAGCAATGTACTCAGCTTCAGCAGTAGACAGTGACATGCAGTTATGTTTCTTCGAGGACCAACATACCAAGGATCGTCCGAGGAAATGACATGTGCATGATGTTGACTTGCGGTCCACATGATGACCAGCATAGTCAGAGTCTGAATATCCAATGAGATCAAAAGTCGAGCCCTTGGGATACCATAATCCAAGTGTTGGAGTGTGAGCTAGATATCGAAGAATATGCTTCACTGCCTTATGGTGTGATTCCTTCGGTGTAGCTTGAAAGCGGGCACACATGCAAACACTAGGCATAATATCCGGCCTAGATGCACATAAATACAATAAAGAACCAATCATGGAGCGGTATACCTTTTGATCGAAGTCTATACCATTTTCATCAGTGCATAGATGGCCATTTGTGGGCATAGGGATTTTGATGCCTTTGCAATCTTGCATGCCGAATTTCCTCAATACATCCTTGAGATATTTCTCCTGAGATATGAATATGCCCTTGCACTGTTGACGAATTTGAAGACCTAAGAAGAATTTCAATTCTCCCATCATAGACATTTCATATTCCTCCCTCATCATATAACCAAATTCGCCAGTGTAACGTTGGTCAGTATTTTACAGCCAAAAATGATATCATCAACATATATTTGGCACACAAACAATTCACCATCATAAGATTTAGTGAAAAGAGTTGGGTCAAGTGAACCGGGTTTGAAGCCTTTCTTCACGAGGAATTCCTTCAAAGTATCATACCACGCCCGACGGGCCTTATTGAGTCTGAAGACTTTGTCAGGATGCTTTGGATCTTCAAAACCTGGGGGTTGAGCAACATATACTTCTTCCTCAAGCTTACCATTAAGGAATGCACTTTTCACATCCATTTGAGATAAGATGATGTCATGATGGTTAGAATAAGCAAGTAATATGCGAATAGCCTCAAGTCTAGCAACAGGTGCAAAAGTTTCATCGAAATCAATTCCTTCAACCTGAGTGTAGCCTTGAGCTACAAGCCGTGCCTTATTCCTCACCACAAGGCCATTTTCACCTTGCTTGTTGCGGTAGATCCACTTTGTGCCGATGATATTGTGCTTGCGAGTGTCTGGTCGCTTGACAAGTTCCCAGACATTGTTGAGCTCGAACTGATGTAATTCTTCTTGCATAGCTTGAATCCACTCAGGCTCCAGAAATGCTTCAGTTTCCTTAGTGGGCTCTGTGATAGAGACGAAAGAAAAATGCGCACAAAAGTTAGACAAATGTGAAGCTTTTGAGCGTGTGAGAGGACCTGGTGCGTTGATGTCGCTGATGATTTTCTCAATCTGCACTTCATTTGCAACTCGAGGATGAGCGGGTTGGGGACGAGGAATTGGATCATCACTTTCTTCAGAGCCATTTTCCTCAGGTGCATCAGCATGATGTTCCTCACGTTCTGGAATAACTTCTTCGGCATATTCTTCGGTGGGAATGACATCCTCAGTAGCCTTGAACTTGATGGTTTCCTCAGAAGACTGTTCATCTAGCACAGGAGGTAGGTGCTCTCTTTGCGAGCCATTAGTTTCATCGAACCGCACATCTACAGTTTCAACAACCTTGTGGTGAACGGTGTTGAAGACACTATAGGTGTGCGAGTCCTTTCCGTAACCAAGCATAAAACCTTCATGTGCTTTCGGTGCAAATTTAGAATTGTGATGAGGATCTCTAATCCAACATTTAGCACCGAAGACTTTGAAATAACTCACATTGGGTTTCTTGTCAGTGAGGAGTTCATATGCAGTCTTCTTGAAGAATTTGTGAAGATATACCCTGTTGATGATGTGGCACGCAGTATCAATTGCCTCAGTCCAGGAACGACGAGGTGTCTTGTATTCATCAAGCATAGTGCAAGCCATCTCAACAAGAGTCCTGTTCTTGCACTCCACGTCGCCATTCTGCTGAGGAGTATAAGGAGCAGATAACTCGTGAGTAGTACCAAGTTCATCAAGATAGTCATCAAGACCAATATTCTTGAACTAAGTTCCGTTGTCACTTCTGATGTGCTTGATCTTCACACCAAAGTTGGTTGAAGCCCTCGAGGAAAATCGTTTGAATACTTCCTGCACTTCATGTTTGTAAGTGACGATATGCACCCATGTGTAACGAGAGTAATCATCAACAATAACAAAGACATATAGAGATGCTTCATTAGTGAATGCAGAATAATGGTTAGGACCAAAGAGATCCATCTGAAGCAATTCAAATGGTCGAGTGGTAGTCATGATAGTCTTTGCTGGATGCTTGGCCTTGGTCATCTTTCCATCTTCACAGGCTCCACACAAGTGATCCTTGAGGAATTTGACATTCACAATGCCAATGACATGCTTTTTCTTCGCGAGCGTGTGCAAGTTCCTCATGCCAGCATGACCAAGTCGTTGATGCCATAGCCAGCCTTCTGAAGATTTTGAAAGTAGACATATAGCTGGTTGTGGTCCTCTTAAAAAATCAACAATATATAGATATCCTCTCCTAAAGCCTTCGAAGACTTTGGAATGGTCAGCTTCCATGATCACAACACAATGATACTTGCCAAAGATAACAACCATATCAAGATCACAAAGCATTGAGACTAACATGAGGTTGAATCCTAAGGACTCGACAAGCATGACTTTGTCCATGTGTCGATCCTTTGAGATGGCAACCTTACCTAGACCCAATACCTTGCTTTTTCCTTTGTCAGCGTAGGTGATATGCTTCAAATGCGATGGAGATAAGGGAGCGTCCATCAATAGATTCTTGTCACAAGTCATGTGATTTGTATATCCACTATCGAGGACCCACTCAGTGGCTTTGGGTTCATCATCCTGCAGATGAATTAGTGCAGCTTACGAACTCATATACTTCATCAGTGAAGAATATGACATCAATTTCATCAGATCAATTTCGTCAAGCAATAGAACAGATAAAGCAGTATGAGGACGTGAGAATTGAAAAATCATTTCTTCATGATTAGCTTGCGTCCTTTCAAGGATCTTCAGGTCTCCAGCAAATTCTTCAGACGTTTGAGTACGTTTGGAGACCTGACCCTACATAAGAGATTAGTTCTTTTTCTTCACCACCCACATCTGAAGGTGTGGCAAAGAATTCATCATTCTGCGAGCTCCATAAGAGAACGGTGGCATAGAAGCCAGTCCACTTCGTTTCACATAAGAGGAGTTAGGGTAAGCATATGAATAAGCAGAGAAATTCTTCAAGGACTTATGAACATAATGGTTAGAAGAATAATGCTCATATTCATAGCCCTTAGATCTTCCCTGCGAAATAGAAGTGTTAGCACGATGACGTTCATATGAGGATTTTGATCCTCGTGAGGAATTCGGTGAGGACTTGGATCCATATGAAGAATTTGATCCATATGAAGAATTTGATCTGGGGTTCCTATTCTTCACAGGTGGTGTCATGATGACATTCACCTGAAGAATTTCAAGGCACCTGTCGGGTGGTAGGTGCGACATATGCCAATGGGTTGCTAATCATAGTGGGAGCCAATAAGACGTCGCCGGTGCCTGGAAACGGGATGAGGCGAAGACATGCACGCCGGCGAATCTTACCCAGCTTTGAGGCTCTCCGTGGAGATAACACCCCTACTGCTGCTCTGCGGGGTCTCCGCATGGTCACTAGATGAACAAGTGGCTACAAGTGGCTCCTTGAGCTGTTCGGTGTGAGGAAGAAGAAGGGCACGACTAGCTCCCCTTTTCCCTCTATGTGGTGTCTAAAACTCTAAGAGATCAACCCTTTGCATGGGTGCCACAGGGGTTATAGGCCTACCCCAGGTACAATGGTAATCTGGTGGGCGCGGGCCCTAGCCGTCAGTGTTCACGTTAGCGGCTTCTCCGCCGCCGGGCCCGCCATCAGGGTGGGTCCCTTGCTGCCGCTTCTTGGTCGGCAGTGGCCCCACCATTGAGGGCCTTATCGGGCTGGTTATTGTTGCCTCAATCCGATGACGAGGGCTTTGTCGAGGTAAGCATGGCTACAGTGCCGCCGCCTTGGCGGTGATCACTGTAGCCTCACCTCGTCTTGTCTCCTTAATGAGGCGCTTCCCTCGAGGGAGGGAGCAAGCCGGCTATGGTAGGCCGGCCATATCTCAGGCCGACTAGGGGAGGCCGAGCCGCCTTCGGGCATCTCTCTGACCGGAGGGGCTCGCCACCGCTGGTCGACTTGAGCTTTGTCGTGGTGATGTCATGGTCAACATGGCAGCAGTGCCGCGCCGGACGGGTGATGGCTGCCCGTCGGGCGTCTCAGAGCCATCGCGCTCGGGATGCGGGGTGGCAGGCTTCACTGTAGCCACACCCCGTCTCATCATCGTTATGTGGGTGCAGATTCTGAGGGTGCGGCCTTGGCCGCCTGCGAGGTGGCCGGCTTCTTGGAGTCGGCCTTTTCGTGGCCGGCTACGTGGAGTCGGCCCTCTGGTAGCTGGCTCCTTTGAAGCCGGCCCTTTTGTGGCCTTCTTCCTGTAGGTCTTGGGGCCGGGCCGCCTCCTGATAGCCGGCCTGAGGGGCAGCCGGCTGGGGGACGGTGGCCCAGCGTCTTGGATGTTGGATGGCTTGATTGGCTTGTAATTTTTTTCAGAAGCCCCAGGGGGAGCCGGCTAGGCTACCCGTGGTCATTTACTTCGACAGTAGTCCCCGAAGCTGATTGAGCTTCGAGGTTGAAAGGAGGGCGAGAAGCTCGATTAGCTTCCTATCCTGAGGTGCCGGTAGCTAGGAGCCGGCCTCGAGTGGAAGCGCCGTTTTCGAGGAGTTCCGCAGCCAGAAGGAGAGAACGTGAGCCGACATGCTCGTTGACCGCGCGTCACCCCGCGCGCCATGTGGCCAGAAAGGCCTGCCAGCCCACGCGCGCGACGGGACGTCGCTGCAGGCCAGGGCCCAGCAAACCTACGCCTCGGCCCATGTGCGGATCCTCTGCGGCCCGAACGGACCGCTCGCCTTCCGCGATGGTTTCAGCACGCCTTTAGGGCGCAATAATCGCGGGACGTGGGGGGAGTGGGCGCAGTTAATCCCACGTTCCCCCACGCCTCGCCTCCTCGGCTCCGCCGCCCGAGCCTATAAGTAGGGGGAGGAGGGGAGCGGCAGAGGCTCGCACGCTCGCCCTCGCTCCTCTCTTTCCTCTACTTCCTTCTTCGCGCTTCCGCCGCCGTAGCGCACTCACCACCGCGAACCCTCTTGGCTCGCCGCGGTTCCTCCGCTGCATGGCTGTGCTCTAAGCCGCCGCGCCTCTCTCATTCCTCTTGTTCCCATGGCGCTGTCGAGCTCGTGGGACGGCTCCAACGTCCATGAAGACAACATCGATTGGCTTCGCAAGACGCGGCGGTTGCCGGGCGAAGACCTCGTGAAGACCCGCCTCACGCCGGAGGCGGAGGTTTCGCCGGCGCCAGAGGAGGGCGAGCGGGTCATCTTCCGCTTGCACTGCCTGCGCGACCTCGGCATGCCGGCGAGCGGGTTCTTCCGCTCCTTTCTCGAGTTCTATAATCTCCAGCCGCATCACCTCACCCCCAACACGGTGATGCTGCTGTCGTTCTTCGTCACCCTGTGCGAGGGTTTTCTTGGAGTCCTCCCCACCCTTGAGCTCTTCGGGGAGTTCTTCCAGTGCAAGCTCGGCACCGTCTCCGCGGGTGTGCCCGTCCCCTGTGGCGCCTTCATCGCCAGGCGGAGGACGGCCGACAACAACCCCTTTCCGCCTATCCCGCTGATCCAGTCGGTGAAGCTCTGGTAGCAATCATACTTCTATGTGAAGAACATCGCCTCGCAAGGTGACTACTTGAATCTGCCGGCTTACGTAGCCGGCCCGCCGCCTGGGAGGCAGCCGTCTTGGTCCTTCCGAGCCTGGTCGCTCTCCTTGGCCGGGAACGCCGCCGTCACCCGGCTTTGGGTGATGATCCAATCGGAGGGCTTGGTGGGGGCTGACCTGGTGGCCGCCTTCGTGGAGCGCCGGGTGCTCCCGCTTCAAAGCCGGCTGCACATGATCTGCCAGATGAGCGGCCGCTTCGACCCGTGCCGGCTGAGCACCAGAGAGATGCCTCGTGGCGAGGTATCTTACATGGTGAATTACATCTCCAACTGCAAACTCACTGAGGAGTGGTAGTATGGCAAGGTGCCATATTCTCGGGCTGATCCCTGGCCTGTGGTGAGTTTTCCTTAATTTCTTCTTCTTTTGTTGCCAGGTTCGCGATGGCCGACTCTTGACTAGTCGGCTTGCCTTTGAGCAGAGCCCCCTTCTTCGACCGGCGCCCGGGGCCGCAGGGCCGGAGCGCCAGTTTATGGCTGACCGCACCGTGGGCGCACCCGATGACCGGATCTGGGGCGGCCGCCATGGACAACGGCGTGGTCGGAGCAGCGGAGAGGCAAGCGGCCCGAGCTCACGGCCGGCTTCGGGACTGGCGGATGATGACGGCCGAGGTTATCCCACGCCGCCACCGGCGGGCGATCGCCAAGCGCGGGACCTTCGCCGCCAACTGCTCGGGTGGCGTGCAAAGCGTCGGGCGGGCGGGTCTCTTCGGCAGCCGGCGAAGAAACCCAAGAGCTCCAGCGGCGACCAAGCGGGACGAGGCGGCCACGAAGCGCCCGCTTCGCAAGGTGGTGAAGCAGCCACAGCGGTCAGCGTAAGTGTTGGGTGTCTTGTACTTTTTGTTGTCTTCTTTGGTTGAGGCTCATCTAAGCCGTCTTCTTGATTTGCTGAACAGGGCGCCGCTTTCCCTTGAACGGGTTGACGCCGCCTCCATAGTCGGACCGACAGGAGGGTCTTCGAGTTCCCGCTGCGTGGATCCCCGCGCCGACCTCATGGAGGCAACGGAGCGGAACGCGCGGGAGGCACGGGAGGAGCGGGAAGCGGCGGAGCGGAGGGCCATCCAGGAGGAGGCGGGGAAGTCGGCCGAGGCGCAAGCCGACGCGGCGGCCAAGGCCCAGGCGGAAGCCGCGGCCGCGGAGAGGGAGGCGGAGGCTCTGCGCAATCAGCCTTCGCAGCTCGTCATTCCTCTTCGCGCCATGGCTCCCAATGTCCCCGTGCCTCCGTCGGAGGAAGCCGACCGCGACCAGCCGGTGATGGAGAGGGGGGAGGATGATGTGACGATCCTGAGGGAGGCACCACAGCCGGCGCCGACTGGAGCGGGTCAAGGCGGCCGACCTGCCGTGGCGCCTGAGCAGCCGGCTGGGGGCGAGTCGGCGGCGGGGGCGGATCTTGTGCTGCAGTCGCCGCCTTGCCGGCGTGCGGGAGAGCGTCCTCGGCGCCGAGCCGCAGAGAGCTGCGGGCGCCACCGACGGCTCAGACACAGGCGGCCAGCGCTAGCGTCGAGTGGGCGCCAGCGTGGAACGACCGAGCTGAACGTGGTGGCGCAGGAGGTCCGACGCTGGCTTCAGACCCAGGCCGCCTCGCTGCAACGGTACACCCAGGAATTCCTCACTACGCGCACGGTCATCCGGGTGAGTCTTCTAGCCTTGGTCATTTTCTTTTTTGATTTCTTCCATGGGGGCACGTCAGCGCACCCACTGGGTGTAGTCCCCAAGTTTCGAGTCGGCTGCTGAGCAGGCGGCTTGGAACTTCTTAGCAGGCCTTGGCGGCAATCTTGTTTTTATTCGCATTCCGTCTGATTTTCAGGAGTATCACAATCTCCACGCGGCTGCCTTCAACTCCCAAGCCCAGGAGCTGAGCCAGAAGGCCGCCGACCTGACTACTAGCCGGAGTGAGTACTTTGTTTCTTTTATCTCATGTGGGGGCGCGTCAGCGCACCCACTGGGTGTAGTCCCCGAGATTCGGGCCAACTGCTGAGCAGCCGGGTCGGATCTTCCCTGACGACTTCTTCCTTATTGCTTTTTTCCTTTTTCTCCACGCTTGCAGAGACTAATGCTGACTTGAGGGAGCAGCTCGGCGGGACCCAGACCGCCCTTCGCGCCAAGGAGGCTGAGTGCGGCGCCTTGGCCCAGGAACGCGACCGCCTGGCCAAGAGACTGGCCGACCAGGAGGAGAACCATAAGGCGGCCCTGAAGAAGGCGCAGGACAACGAGGCCGCCCTTAAGGCTGAGTTCGAGACCGAGGCGGCGGGTTGGGCTGAAGTGAGGCAAGCGCTGAGCGAGGGCTATGGACGGGTTGAGGATCTGATCGATGGTAAGCCGCCTTATTTTTCACCCCTTTGCTTGCTCCTTGCCCTCTTGTTCATCTTCTGGTTTTTGTGCTGTTTCTTTGTTCTTCACGCAAATTACTTCCCTGGTTACTCTGTCGCCGCCAGCCAAGCCATCGAGGCCCACCGTGCGACACGCTAGCAAGCAGGGGTTGAGATCGCGCCAGACGCCAGCCGAATGCTTGAGAAGCAACTTTTGGCGATCCAGGCCTGGCTGGAGCCGGCTCACCGCATGCTCCGCTGGCTTCATCGTGTCGGGGCGTAAGTGTTGGCCGCTCTCTGGCCTGGCGAGGTGATTCCCCGTACCCCCAGTCGGACTGCCGACTGGCTGGAGGTTGCGGTTGGCCGCTTCGAGGCCTGGAAGGCTTCCGCTGCTCGGTCCGGCACCGGGCGGGCGCTGGAGTTCATCCATGCCTGGTATCCTGGGCTGAGCGTGCGCCAGCTGAGCACTTGGAGGCAGGAGGCTGACGAGGAGCTGGTGGCGGTGCGGCCGGCTATCATCCAGTGCGCCTCGGCTATCGCCGAGTATACCGACACCAGAATTTTTGCTCCTGAAGTGAATGACAACGGCGTCACCCAGCCGGAGGAATGGTTCGGGCTGAACCCGGCGGAAGGCGAGGACTCGGTGGAGGAGATTGCTTCCAGCGACAAAGCCGAAGACGAAGAAGAGGAGGGCGGCGAAGACGTCGTGCCCGACGGTGAAGCGACCAGCCTGCTTCAGCCTGATCGTGCCTCCAAGACGAGGCGCGCGAGCCTTGACCGCCGGGGTGATGATTAGGCGGAGACTCGCCAGCCGGCCACTCCTCCAGCCAGCACTGCCGCCTCCGCCGACCTGCCCGACTCGCCTGTTGCTCCCTTGGCCTGATCTGCCGTTCTTGCTTTCCTGCTGTTTCTCCTTGAACAACTTTTATTAAATTTGCGCAGTTCCACCCACTGGGGGTGTATTCAAACTATGTTGAATGCCGGCCTTTCGAAGGCTTTTGTGTAAATATAATTATGCATGTGTTTGGCTTCCATTCGAGTTTGCTTTTTATCCTTAGGTTGTTTCCTTTGCCGCCTTCCCTTGATCGCGCTTTCCCAAATTAACAAATTGCTCTGCGATCTATGGTGGGAGGAACTTGGCCATTTTGGGAAGGCAAGTACTTGAGCTTTCTTGGATTGTGGCAAGGTGGAATGGTAAGCCGGACGGCCGGCTACTCTGGTAGCCGGTCGGCAATGGGGGGAAGCCGGCTTTTGTTATATAAGTTCGTTAGTCCTTAGCCGTTTTTCATGTGGGCATCCTTTCCTGCCTTTGACTCTTGCCAGCCGTACAGTCGGTTCTTCGAGCTGCGGCTTTTGACAAGAGAGGGCTTGGGTGCCGGCACACTACTTGTTAGTCGAACCCGGTGCCGGACGAGGAGAAAAAGTGTAATGACAAAATCATAAGCGTGATACTCGTCATTCATAGATAAAAGGTGGCAGTCCCCGAGTGCTCCTTGGGGGGCCCGTTATTTCATACTTAGTACAAAAAGGTAGTGTGATACATACTGCATTTTAACTGTTAAATCTTCGGAGGAGGTTGGCGTTCCATGGTCGTTCCGACTCCTTGCCGGAATCATCTCTCTTTCATGCCTTTGGCTTCTGCACGTCGATTAGGTAGTAGGAGTCGTTTCCCAATGCCCTGCTGATGACGAAGGGACCTTCCCAAGGGGCCGAGAGCTTGTGCTGGCCGGCTGTTCGCTGGATCAGCCGGAGCACAAGGTCGCCCTCTTGAAAGGATCTTGGCTTGACCTTCCGGCTATGGTAGCGGCGCAAACCCTGCTGGTAGATGGCCGACCGGCTGAGGGCTAACAGCCGGCTTTCTTCCAGCAGGTCGACGCCGTCTTCTCGTGCTTCTTTGGCCTCTGCTTCCATGTACATGGTCACCCAAGGCAAGTCGAACTCGATGTCGGTTGGGATGACAGCCTCGACACCATATACATGGAAGAAAGGGGTGAAGCCGGTTGACCTGTTTGGGGTAGTGCGCAGACTCCAGAGGAAGGCCGGCAGCTCGTCGAGCCAACAGCCGGCCGAACGCTCCAGCGGCACGACCAGTCGGGGCTTGATGCCGGAAAGGATGAGGCCATTGGCTCGCACAACTTGGCCGTTTGACTGCGGGTGGGCAACGGACGCTAGGTCCAGTCGGATGCCCTGCGTCGCGCAGAAATGTGCCAATGCTCCCTTGGCAAAATTCGTGCCGTTATCGGTGATGATGCTGTGTGGCACGCCATACCGAGTTGTAATGTCTGCGATGAATGTCATGGCAGTCGGCCCGTTCAGCTTCTTAATGGGCTTTGCTTTGATCCACTTGGTAAATTTATCCACGGCGACAAGCAAGTGTGTCATGCCACCGCGCGCCGTCTTGAATGGGCCCACCATGTCCAGTCCCCAGACGGCAAAAGGCCAGGTGAGGGGAATGGTCTTGAGTGTTGAAGCCGGCAGGTGTTGCTTGGAGCTGAAGACTTGGCACCCTTTGCATTGTTTGACCAACTCCTTGGCGTCGTCCAAGGCAGTCGGCCAAAAGAATCCATGGCGGAAAGCTTTGGCAACGAGGGATCTTGAGGCTACGTGGTGGCCGCATTCGCCTTGGTGAATGTCCTTGAGGAATTCTATGCCCTTCTCTGGCTCGACGAAGCGCTGGAAGACTCCAGTGACACTACGTCTGACGAGCTCTCTGTTAGCAATTGTATATGCTCCGGCTCGGCGTTGGACTTGTCTTGTCACGATCTCGTCAGTCGGCAGTTCTCTGTTTACCAGGAAGTTGAGGATGGGCTGAGCCCACGATGGAGCTGTGACTTCTTCTATAGCCAACATGGCTACTGCAACCAGGGCGGGTGGGCTGGGCGGTGAAGAGCTGGAGCTGGCCGCTGCCTGTGGCGTTGAAGCAGTCCTCGGGTCGACTACCATAGTCCCTGGGCCGGGTTCTGAAGTCCCCGGGCCGGGTGCGACTATGGCAGTCCCCGAGCCGCCTATCGAAGTCCCCGGGCCGGGTGCGACTATGGCAGTCCCTGAGCCGCCTATTGAAGTCCCCGGGCCGCCTGCTTGGCTCCCAAAGCCGGATCCGGCTGCGTCGGGGTTAGGCTGCACGAAGATGGAGTCGGATTCTAGAGATGGCTTGATAGACGGCTTGAGGAGGCGTTGGAGAGAGACGCCGGTTGGTATAGCTTGTCGGGTTGAGCCTATTCGTGCCAGGCCATTTGCTTGCTCGTTGTCGGCCCGTGGCACGTGGAGGAACTCGCATCCTTCGAAGTACCCGCTGATTTGCTGAATGAGGAAGCGGTAGCTTGCCATGTTTGCGTCCTTGGCGTCCCAGTCGCCAGATGACTGCTGTACCACCAAATCCGAGTCGCCATAGCACAGGATCCAGCGGATGCCGAGCTCTTCGGCTAGCCGGAGTCCGTGTATGAGCACCTCGTACTCGGCCACATTGTTGGAGGCGGCAAAGTGAATTTGCAATGTGTATCTGAGTTTGTCGCCTTTGGGAGAGGTGAGGATGATGCGGCTCCCAAGCGGTCGCATCTTGGACCCGTCGAAGTGCATCCGCCAATGAGTGGAGTCGGGGCGGTGGGCAGTCTTGGGTCTCGGCCCGGTCGACGAGGAAGTCGGCCAATGCTTGGGACTTGATGGCGGTGCGAGGCTGGTAGAAGATCGTGTAAGGGGCCAGCTCAATGGCCCATTTTGCCACCCAGCCGGATGCGTCCCGGCTGCCTATGATCTCGGCGAGCGGGGCGGTGCATATGACCGTGATGGAGTGTTCTTGAAAGTAGGGCTTCAGCTTCTTGGCGGCGAAGTACAGGCCATAGCACATCTTCTAGTAATGCGGGTAGTTTTGCTTCGAGGTGGACAGTACTTCGCTTAAGTAGTAGACCGGCCTCTGGACTGGCTGAGCTCGGCCTTCTTCTGGGCGCTGGACCACGATGACAGCGCCGACCACCCGACTGGTGGCGGCAATGTAAAGGAGCATGGGCTCTTTCTCAGTCGGCGCCGCCAAGACAGGCGGCGTGGCAAGCATCTTCTTCAGCTCGTGAAAAGCTTGGTTGGCTTGGTCGTTCCACTCGAAGTGAGTGGTTTTCTTCATGAGTCGGTAGAGGGGGAGAGCCTTTTCTCCAAGCCGGCTGATGAAGCGGTTCAGGGAGGCCAGGCACCCGTAAACTTCTGGATGTCTCGCAGCTTGGTGGGAATCTCCATTCTCTCAATGGCTTTGATCTTTACTGGGTTGCATTCAATGCCGCGTTCGGAGACCAGGAAGCCGAGGAGCTGGCCGGCTGGCACTCCGAACACGCATTTCTCGGGGTTGAGCTTGATCTGAAACCGGCGCAGGTTCTCAAATGTTTCCTTGAGGTCTTCTAACAAAGTGCCGCGCTTCTCCGTCTTCACCACGATATCATCTACATAGACGTGGGCATTTCGCCGAGTTGCTTGAGGAGCATTTACGCATGCAACGCTGAAAAGTGGCACCGGCATTTCTCAAGCCGAATGTCATAGTCAGGTAACAGAAAGCTCCGAATGGCGTGATGAAGGCGGTCTTCAGGCGGTCAGTCGGGTCCAACTTTATTTGGTGGTAGCCTGAGTAGGCATCCAAGAAACTCAGCAGCTCGCATCCGGCTGTGGAGTCTATCACTTGATCAATCCTGGGCAAGGCGAAGGGGTCTTTGGGGCAGGCTTTGTTGAGGCTTGTGTAGTCTATACACATGCGCCAGTTGTTATTCTTCTTCAGAACGAGCACCGGGTTGGCAAGCCACTCCAGAAAGAACACCTCCATTATGAAGCCGGCCGCCAGGAGCCGGGCTATCTCTTCTCATACAATTCTTCTCTTCTCCTCCGACGGCCGGTGGAGGGGCTGCTTGACTGGTTTTGCGTCCGCTCAGACGTGTAGCTTGTGCTTGGCGAATTCCTTCGGAACACCCGGCATGTCCTCGGGGGACCATGCAAAAATGTCCCGATTCTCACGGAGGAAATCGAGGAGCTCGCCTTCCTATTTGCTGTCCAGGTTTGCCCCAATGACGGCAAACCTTTCCGGGTGCTCTGGGTCCAGAGGTATCTTCTTTGTTTCCTTGGCCGGCTGGAAGGAACCTTGAGCATCACATTCCTTGGGGTCAGGGGACAGGGCTGGCTGTTTGCCGGCCATGGCCACAACTCGGTCCAACATCTTCTTCTCTTCGGCGACCACGAGGGACTCGGCCAGCCCGGCTGTCTGTTGCAACAAGACTTTCGGAGGATTTCTTGTAGTCGCCGGCTATGGTGAGGATGCCCTTGGTACTCGGCATCTTCATCTTGAGGTAGGCGTAGTGGGGGTACAACCATGAACTTGGCCAGAGTAGGCCGGCCAAGCAGCGCATGGTAGGGGCTCTCAAGGTCCACCACTTCAAACCAGATTGCTTCTCGGCGCAAGTGATCCTTGTCTCCGAAGAGAACATCTATCTTGATCTTGCCAACTGGTGAACAGGACAGGCCGGGTACGATGCCATGGAACACGGTCCAGCTTGGCATGAGGTGCTTGGCCTTGATGTTCAGCTTCTCCATGGTGTCTCGGTACAGGATGTTGATGCTGCTCCCGCCGTCTATCAGTACGCGGGAGAATCGGGCAGCAAGTCTGTCCGTTGCTAGGGTTGCCTCCAAAACCAATGCATAAGAGCTCGGGGACGGCATCACCTCTGGGTGGTTGGCCCGGCTCCAGATGACAGGCCTCTCTGACCAGTGCATGTACTCGGGGTTGTTGGAGGCGACCGTGTTGACTTCTTGGTGCTGTCGGCGCCGGCTGCGCCAGTCTTCGGGCTGGCTTGTGAAGACGACGTAGGCGGCATGCTCGTTGGGGAACTCGCCTTGGATGGTCCCAACTGCTGGTCGAGCGGCCGGTTGTTGGGGAGCCGGAGGCGGCTGTCCAGCTGGCGGAGGCGGCACCAGTTCTTCGCCTTTGGTGATTCGGGTGAGCCAGTGGCATTTCCGGGTCGTATGGTTGGATGGCCAGCGCTTGTGGAACTTGCAAAGGCGTCGAGGGCTTCTTTCGTGAGAAAGCCGATCGCCAGGCCGGCTTGCCGCCCTTCGGCTTCTTGGGCGCGGGCCGCCCCTCGGGTTGCTCGTCTTTGATGGTGGCCACCTGCCGACTGGTTGAAGGCGGCATTGGGCCCTTGCGCTTGTTGTCGTTCTGGTACGGTCGTCGGCTGGAGTCGCCGGCCGGCATTTTGGGAGCCGGGTTGAGTACCTTCCCGGAGGCGTCCACCCAAAGCTCGGTCTTCATTGAGGAGTCGACAGTGGTGTACTTGTCGGCTATGACTAGTAGCTCGTCGAGGGTAGTCGGCTCGTCACAGAGAAGCTTGTGCTTGAGGAGGGTGCCTTCTCGGCACCCGGTGGTGAAGTACTCTAGGGCTTGAACCTCGTGCACCCTGTCGTGGAATTGTCACGGCAGATGTCCTCGTGAAAGGACTTAGTCGCGGGGCCATCGTACGGGTTAACTTAGAGGGGTTAAAGCGGACGCAAAGACACGAGAGTTTATACTAGTTCGCCCCTTGATGAAGATAAAAGCCTACGTCTAGTTTGTGATGGGATTGATATGATTTCGCGACTAGGGAGCAATAGCCGCCTCAACCTCGGTTGTGGTTGTCTCGTCTTAAACGCCGGGTCGCCCCTTATATACACGGGTTGACGTCCGGCCGGTCTCTGAGTCCCGAGGTCGGCTCATACAAGTGTCCGCTCGGTCTCTCCTCTCTTATCTTACAACACAAGTTACATGGTTAAGGCGGTTTTACCATTATGGGCCCTAATTCGCCCCTGGGCTCCGGGTCTCTAGTCTCTACGGTCATCGCCACCCTTGGAGCCTTCGTGGGCCCTAATTATGGCCAAGGGTAAACCGGCCCCTTCAGGGCGGTTTATATTCAGTAGTTACATCCCCAACATTAGGCCCCAGATTGACTTGAACCTGTTCATGTTAATCTTCAACATCTTAGGAAACTCTGAATATCTTCCTTCATATTTCGTAACCCGCCATCTGCTTGAACTGCCGTGACGTCATCCTCCGACCACAGCGACAGAGCATCTTGACGTCATCTTTATTAAGGAAGCCCAAATAGTAAGATTCCCTTCATTTAATACTATCCCAGAAATCGAGGCGACCGCTGCGCCGTCCGCCGCTTTCAACTCCTCGATTCTCGCGCCTGTTAATTACTCCGTTTCCTTATAAATAGACCGGAAGGCCCTTTCTCTTCTTCCTCCTTCCGCGCTTCTTCTTCCTCGCGACGCTCCAGCTCTGAAGCTCCGCCGTCGCCTCCGTCCTCCGAACGCCGCGTCAGTGCAAGGCCGCTACATCAACCTGGTTGTGTCAGAGGCTCTCAGCGCTCCTCCGTTGTTCTGTGCATCAGGTAAGGCTCCTCCTCGTGCCCTAGATCTGCATCTTGAGGCTCCTGTTCATCTCGTCGTTCATAGATGTTCATCCCTAGTTTCTTCATACCTGCTCTGCCATGGCTTTTTAATCCAACCGTAGCACATATCCTGTGTAGTAACTGCTCCGCCGTCAGTTTAGTACTTTGCACATCCTTGTTTTGTTCAGATCCTCTTGTTAGAACGCACGAACTTTCCTGCCCTTTATAAGGCTTGCATGGGTCGCAGAAATTTTTCCTTACTGAATCTTCGGTAGATCCAAATTAACTCTGTTCATATGTGAAACCTGTTTCTGTCCACACTTAGCAGATTTTCCAGTTCTGTCTCTTCGGGCGGTTTAATTTTTGATAGCTAATCCGCCATACTCTATTAGTCCTCAGTTAAACCGGATTTTGGAACTGACTGCCAGATTGCCGGTTTAACATTGTATAATGTGTCTGAACCGTTAACGGTGAACCGTTTTTTACTTTCCCTTTCGCAGTTTCTTCTTCCGGAATGGCCAAACAATTCTCAGCTTGCAATTTGGTCCGGTCCAAGATCACTGAGACGCAACTCAATGGATACGTCACCACCGGCGCTTTAGCCTCCAAAAATGTCCTCCATTGGCGTGTTCCGGATGCCGAATGCCCTCCTGAACCTCAAGAAGGAGAAGTAATTGTATTTATGCAGCACTTAGACCGGGGATTCAGCCCGCCCGGATCAAAATTCTTCCGGGATGTCCTTGCAAGTTTTCAACTCCATCCACAAGATATTGGTCCGAACTCAGTGTCCAATATATGCAATTTCCAAGTTTTCTGTGAAGTCTATCTTCAAGAAGAACCATCTGTGGAGCTGTTCCGAGATTTCTTTCATTTGAACCGCCGTACGGAGTTTTCGGATGGTCCCAAGACGGAACTGGGTGGCGTTTCAATCCAGAAAAGGAAGGAAGTAGAATTTCCTCACGCAAAACACCATAGCCATCCGAAAGATTGGAACCAAACCTGGTTCTATTGCCGGAATACCGCTCCTAACAGCGAGAACCCCTTGCCGGGCTACCGCCCTCACCGGCTCAGCAACCATCACCCATTGCCTTTACGCTTGAGCGCCGCAGAATGGAAGAATTTTGTGCCTCAAATTGTCAAACTCCGGGCTCTAATGGCCAATGGCTTAACTGGTATCGACCTTGTTCGATGTTGGGTTTCTTGGGGCATCTTGCCATTAAGCCGCCGCCCCGGATTGATGCACGGATACACTGGTAGCGTCCAAGACCCTCAAAGACGTCACGAGCTACCAATAACTGAGCTTGAAGTCACTGAGGCAGTGAAGAAGATGCTTGATGAGCCGATCTCCGTCTGCAGCCAAACCGGGTTGGCCCCATTCTGTGTTGCCAACAAACCGCCTGCGGTAAGGCTCCGCTCACCGCTCTTCTGATATTAATGCCTTATTGATATATATTAATCCTTGACTTCTCATGCTAACAGCTCCTTCTGGAAATGAACCAAACCGGCCCGGGTTCCTCGTGCAAAGTCTAAGACCACCAAGAAAGCTGGTAAGAGGAAACCACGAGTCTTCGCTCCGCCGAGAAGGCGAAGATTCGGTCGAGGTAAAGCTTGATTTATCTTGTCCCTTTTATCCTTCATCTTATTGACAATTTTAATTCCCGGGATGATCTTTGAAGCCGATCATGCCGATCCTGTTGAGGTAATCCTTCTTTCTTCCGAATCTGATCTTGTGCGGTTAAAAGAATTAGCGCCGACCAGGAAAGTGAAAAATCTCACTCCTGTGCTCATTTGAATCAAACCTTTCTTTGAAGACACAAGCAGGCTGAAGAGCGCCAGTCGACCGGCACAATGGTCAACAAATTACATCGTCCGGTTTACGATACACCAACCGGAGCGTCGTCCGAGGTGATTTGTTCTCTGGCGTTATCCTTTGAAAGGTTTCTTCGATGTCCTCTCAATCCGTCGACCAATTATCAGGCCTCTTCCAACTCATCGGCGGTTCGTCAACCACTCAACTGCCTCCTCTTAAAGTTGCCTTGAGGTAAGCATAATACATCTTTCGAATTCGATCCGGTTTATCTTCGCATTGGTCGGTTTATCTTACTTTAATTACGAACATTGAAGTACCAAGGCTCGCTTGAGTAAGCGCGAAAACCCTTGATCCTCATCAGGCGTTGATCCGGAGAAGACTCGAGCAGCATGGCGAAAATCCTGAAGTTGCTAAAAACAGCTCTGCGGGTTGAACCAAGGCGACAATGCTGATCCGCCAATTTGAACCGATGCCCAAGTGGAAACCTCATCCTGCTCCACCGAGTCCTGCAACGGAGCGGGTCGTAATTGTTGAACCGCCGAGCCTGAGTATGAAAACACCAAGCTCAAAGAAGAATGCCAATCCGGCCAGCCCGGCCAAAAATGATGATGTTGTAGTGACGGGCACCGCCTACACCGCCCCTGGCCATCCGGTCGCTTTAGCAAAACACAACGCCAAGGAAGAGTCTACTACCATGAGTAAAGAGAAGGAAAAACTGATCTGCCGACTTATGACAACTTCTCTGCCCAAGAACTTCACTCCGGCTTCTGAACCGACTCTACACGGTCGTGACTTGAAGCCGTCAGTGAATCATATGAAGGAACGCTATGAGGTAAGAAGTTATGCCTCTCTTGTACTTTTGTTGTGTAGTAGCCCCAAGGGCGGTTCAACTTAGCATAGTTAAGCGGGACTTAGTATAAAACTCACATGCCTTAAACTTGATCTTGTAGCCCTCAAGGGCCGGTTCAACTTAGCATAGTTAAACCGGGACTTAACTTTGTATCCCCATAGCAAGCTGAGATCAACTAGCCATTAGCCCCCAAGTGCCAAGTTGAATACCTGTATTGAGCTTGGGACTTCATAATGAAACAACTAACGTGATCCATTTGTTATCAGAGTGAGATATACCAGCAAACCGTACAACTCAAGGACCTTCGTGCCAATCTGGAGACTCAACAAGCAGAAACCACCAAGGCCAAGGATGAATTGAAAACCGCCTTGACCACTATGGAACAGCTCAAGGAGTGGTATAAATCCGAGCAGGCCAACTGGGACACCGAGAAGGCTGGTTTGATAAAACAGGCGGAAGATCTTTGACGGCTCTTAAACCGGTGATGAAGAGCTCACCGGACTAAAGCGCCAAATTAATGCCATGACCTCTGCAATCTTTGGTAAGAAATTTTTCACCGACACTATTCCGTTTTGATATTTCCGCCAGTTTAACCTGAGCTGTCTTAAACCGTTATAGGGAAACGTATTGCTCATCTGGGCTCTGATATGCGAAAGAAGCTCAAGGCCGCCTACACGCTGATTGAGCAGCTGTATACCGGCACCCAGCGAGTCATATGTGCTACGTCGTATGATAACACAGCTCGTCCTTGATCAAAGATCTGTTGGACCGCTATCCATGATTCCGGCACAACTTGAAGAGTTGAAGCGATCTGCGACCCGCTGGCACTTTATTGGCTCTAACTCGCGCCAAGGCGTGGATAGCAGACCTTGATCCGGCTGACATAGCCAAGGGTTTCCCCAGCGCTCAAGAAAACGTCGAAGCCTTTGATAATGACGCCCTCAAGCGAATAACAAAGGAAATCGTCCTCTGGCGAAGTCAATTGGCAGCGAAGCCAACTGGCGGTTCACCGCTCTTTTATGATGCAAACAATAGGCGGGTGGAATTTGTCATTCCGAAGTGCGTAACCTTGTTCCTCAATCCGTAAGCACACTTATGCCCTCGACGTTGATCCGGCTGAGCTTATAAGTGAAGAGGCTGTCTTCGGGCTTTAAACCGATTGACTGGTCTACCAATGACTTCCACCCTTGGGTGATGAAGAGGAAGAAGCTGAACCGGCGCCAGACGACCCATCTTCCTCCGTCAACCCGGCGAGGAAGCTTAATCCGTCGAGCGGTTGATGCATCGAGCTGCTAGTCATAACGCCATGCGAAATATCGGGCCTTGGAAGGCCTTGTAATAGAATATCCAGCACTTTTGTTTTGAATATGCCTTTATGCCTTGATGCGCAACCTTCGCGCAGAGGTGCGATACTTTTGATTGAATAACGAAACCTTCAATTTATTTTGCCCGCAATCACAAATTCTTAAACTGCCACGGAGGCTTGTGTCGCCACCGGCATGTGACGCTTATCTGCATATGTAAGGAAATATTGAGGCATATGATCAAAATTTTGTGACGCAAAAATACCTGCCAGTGTCGGGCACGCAGTTGGCCAAGCCATCCTTGAAGCGAAGGTTTGTATAAACCATTACTGTCAAAGGAGACAATAGTTCCTGTCTTTAGAATGCCGGTTTACCAAGTAAACCATGCCTGGTCACGTTAAGCCCACTGTTACTCCATAATGGGATGTTTAACAGGAAAAAATCAAACCGGAAAAGTTATCTCCGGATTAAAAAATAAACCAAATTCCGTCAATATACTGGTTGAACTGATTTGAATAACAGTTATGAAAAAAATATGGAAGCAAAGGTAATGATAAAACCGTTTGCACCAAGAGGCTTTACTAAACCGATCAGATGGCGTTACCATGGTCGGACACGACCAAGATCCCAATAAGGTGTAGCTATGGTTCAAGTCAGCCAGGTCCCCAACTGAAACCGTGGCATTATGCCGATCAAGTGGCGTGGCAATGGTTGGGTTCGACCAAGCCCCAAGTGACTCTATGACCTTAGGCCGATGAAGAGGCGTGGCGGTTCAGACTTGACCATGTCCCCAAGTGATCTGGGCGGCTTCGCCTATCAAAAGGTGTTGCATTGGTTCGGACACGACCAAGCCCCAGATGACATCTAAAACTTCAAAAAACAAGCTCAAGGGATAAACGGAGGCGCTTTAAGACAACAACTCCATGTACCCAAGCCGGATTTTTACGAGCGGATACCCCTTTAACCGAGGCTCGGTTTATTGCTTTTATTCATAATATATACATTGTCATAATATGTACATAAGGAGAGCCGATGGCTCGGTATAATAAGGCGAAGATGAGCTATGTTCCACGGCTGTTGGTCTCCTCTTCGATGTCGTGAGTCTTTATGCTCTCGAACATCAATCGATAGTATGACCCGTTGTGCAGATTCTTGCTGACCACAAAGGCCCTTCCCAAGGTGGGGATAACTTGTGCATATCTGTTCGGTCTTGAATGAGCCAAGCACCAAGTCTCCTTCTTGAAAGGTTCTGGTTACGACCCGTCGGTGTGATACCGGCGAAGATCCTGCTGGTAAATCGCCCGAGCGAGCAGCCGCCATATCCGTTCTTCATCGGTCGATCCAAAGCATCCTGCCATGCTGCCTCGTTATCTGCCTCAACATAGGCTGCCACGCGAGGTGAGTCATGACGGATATCGCTGGGGAGGACCGCCTCCGCTCCATAGACCATAAAGAACGGTGTGTATCCAGTGGATCTGTTAGGGGTAGTATTTATACTCCATAACACAGATGGTAGCTCTTCTACCCAACAGCCCGGCGTCCTCTGTAAAGGGACCATAAGCCGGGGCTTGATACCTCTCAGGATCTCCTGATTAGCTTGTTCTGCTTGACCATTGGACTGTGGGTGAGCTACTGAAGAAACGTCAAGCCAGATGTGCTCACGTTCACAAAACTCCTTCATGGCACCTTTGGACAAATTGGTACCATTATCTGTGATGATACTGTGTGGAAACCCAAACCGGAAGATCACCCTTTTGAAGAACTGAACCGCCGTGGCCGCATCACACTTGCTAACAGGTTCTGCCTCAACCCACTTTGTAAATTTGTCAACTGCTACCAGCAAGTGTGTCTTCTTGTCCTTGGACCTTTCAAAAGGTCCCACCATGTCCAGCCCCCAAGTCGCAAACGGCCAAGTAATTGGAATCATCCTCAATTCTTGGGCCGGTATATGAGCACGTCTAGAAAACTTCGGCAACCATCACATCGCTGACCAGATCTTCCGCATCAAGATGGGCGGTCAACCAATAAAAACCATGGCGGGCAGCCACCAAGGATTTTGAACCGCGTGGTGACCACATCCCCTTCGTGGATCTCACGCAATATTTCACAGCCTTCCTCGGGGACACACAACAGCAAACGCCCCTGACACACTGCAATGATGCAACTCGCCATTAACAATGGTCATAGACTTAGACCGCCGAACTATCTGTCGGGCCAACGTCTCATCTTCTGGTAACTCGCCCCGGCTCATGTACGCCAAATAAGGGAGCGTCCAATCCGGAATGACATGCAAGGCTGCCACCAACTGAGCCTCCGGATCAGGAATAGCCAAATCTACTTCATCAGGAAGCTTGACTGACGGATTGTGCAGTACATCAAGGAAGACATTGGGCGGGACCGTTTGCATTGAGAGCCCAGCCGCTTAAAGCATCCGCCGCCGTTCTTCCGACGATCCACATGGTCCACTTGATAGCCTTTAAAGTGACCTGCAACAACATCCACCTCCCGACGATATGCAGCCATGAGTGGGTCTTTGGAATCCCAAGTACCTGACACTTGTTGGGCCACCAAGTCCGAGTCACCGAAGCACTTAACCCGGCTTAGATTCATCTCCTTAGCCATCCGAAGACCATGGAGCAAGGCTTCATACTCAGCTGCATTGTTAGTACAAGGAACATTAAGCGGAGGGCGTAACAAAACTTTTCACCTCGTGGGGAAGTTAACACAACTCCACCCCGAGCCCTCCAACTGCTGGACCCGTCAAAGTGGATGGTCCAATAGGTATGATCCGCTTTTCTTGAGCGCTTGTAACTCCGTCCAATCATTAATGAAATCCACAAGTGCAGGGATTTCACTGCCGTCAAGGCACATACCTTAAACCGTGCGGCCCAAGCTCTATGGCCCACTTAGCAATCCGACGATCGCTTCCGGTTACATGTGATATCGCCCAAAGGCTGAGCTGACCACCGTGATGGGATGCCCTTGAAAATATTGCTTCAGCTTCGACTTGCCACAAAAACTCCATACACCAGTTTACGCCAATGCGGATATCTGTTTTCCGACTCAATGAGCACCTCGCTGATGTAATAAACCGGACGTTGAACGGATACTCCTTCCATGTTCATTGCCTCCTTCCGCTCTACCACAATGGCTCGACGCTAAGCGCCCCGCATTAGCAAACGATAGCGAAGCGGCTCCTTGTCAATGGACGCGAGAACGGCGCGGTTGGCCAATTGCCGCTTTAAATCCTCCAATGCTTCATCGGCCGAAAACTCCGGCATAAACGATCCGCCTCTTCTTGACATTCTGGTACAAAGGAATGGCCTTCTCTCTGAGGCGGCCGATAAACAGCTTAGCGCGGCAATCCGACCCATGAGCGCTGGACATCATTAATGCACTTTGGCTGAAAACTTCCAGGAGGTGATAGCCGTAATCTTCTCCGGATTAGCTTCAATCCTCGTTGGACACAAGAAACCCAATAACTTCTGCTCGCGGAACACGAAAACACATTTGGCGGGTTAAGCATCATCTTGTACACCCGAAGTTGTCAAAGGTTTCTTTCGGATCCTCAATCAATGTCTCCTTCTTCCTTGATTTAACCACAATATCATCCACATAAGCATGCACGTAAATCACGGCCGATCTGCTTTCGTGCAAGCAATTACATGCAACTGCCGATAAGTTGCTTAGGGCTCTTGAGCCCAAAGGCATAGACACATAACGAAGGCTCCAAGGGAGTGATAAGCGCTGTCTTCTCCCGGTCATAACCGCCATCTTGATCGATGATATCCAGAATACGCATCCAAAAGCTCAATGGCTCACAACCGCGAGTTAGCATCAATAATCTGGTCAATGCGGGGGAGGCGAAAGGATCTGCTGGACAAGCCTTGTTAAGATCGTGTAATCCACACATCGCCAAGTGCCGCTTTTTCTTAAGGACCAACACGGATTAGCAAGCCACTCTGGATGGAAAACTTCAGCGATAAAACCTGCTGCTAAGAGCAGCAACCTCTTCTCCAATGGCCTTGCGCCTTTCCTCGTTAAACCGAAGAAAAACTTTACGGTTTGTACTTGGGATCAACATTAAGAGTGTGCTCAGTGAGTTCCTCGGTACACTGGCATGTCAAAAGGCTTCCATGCAAAATGTCGATTCTCACGGATGAACTTCGATGGCGCGCTTTCCTATTTAGGATCCAAGTTGCTAGCGATGATGAACTGCTTGGGCGAATCACGGGGCACAAAGTCAACAAGTTTAGTCTCAACCGCCGATTTAAACTTCAAATCCGGATCGTGCTTTCTGTAGTTGGCTTCTTCAGCGAGGTCATATCCGCCGGATCAACATTGTCTTTATAGTACTTTAGCTCTTCGATGGCACAAACCGACTCTGCGTAAGCGCATCACCTTCCTCACACTCCAAAGCGATCCTGCGGCTCCCATGAACCGTTATCGTCCCTTTGTGACCCGACATTTTAGCTGCAAATAGACATAACAAGGCGTGCCATAAACTTAGCATAAGCTTAACCGCCCAAATAGAGGCGTGGTAAGGGCTTTGAATTTTCACCACTTCAAATGTCAATGTTTCCGATCTGAGTCATGTTCATCCCCAAAGGCCACCTCGAGCTATTTTACCAACCGGATATGCTGACTTGCCGGCACCACACCATGAAACCTTTGTCTTTGGGCGGCTGAGATGCTTATCCGTTAACCATCTGACGGAAGGTCTCATAATCTGAGGATGTTGATGCTGCTCCTCCGTCCATAAGCACCTTGGTGAACTTGTATCCTCCACAGGCGCCACCACTAGGGCTAGCCTGACCGGATTGTAAACCCGGGAGGATGATCCCTCTACTGCCCACACAATAGGCTGCTTTCGACCAGCGTAGGTAATGCGGCGCGGCAGGTTCAACAACATTGACTGCCCTTGAAGTTTCGGTCTCGCTTGTCGGGGCTGGTGGTAAACGCGTGATCCGTCCACCATTCAAGCGCCGGATTGCTTTGATAACCCGCTGCTTTGCTGCTGATTGTAACCACCTTGGTTGATTGTTACGAGTTATTACGCCCTCAAGATTACCACTAAACCACTGGGCTAGAATTTCCTCCACCGTAATTGGCGGACCACGAACGCCGCCACGGCCCTTGATCATACCGGAAAGCATTAGAACTTTTGAACTCCGCATAATGTAACAATCCTTCCAGAGGTGGTTTCTTTGGCCTCCTTCGTCCCATGCTTGAGACGGGGTTGATTTAGCAGATAATTCAACCGTCCGGATTGTGATTAAAGCGCACCACCTCGGTTTGGATGTTTACCCTTGCGTGTGGACCCTTGTCCTCTGGCGTTGGTGTTATCTGAAGCCCATGTTACCATTAAGCCTTACGCTTGTTTCTCCACACCCTTGCCGATCTTGCTTTGGCCTCTGGGCTAGCGTTGCTCGCTTTTCCCTTCCTGTTTCATCATCCTCTTGACTCGGGATCCTTGGTACTATCGAGAATCAGCATACTTCACTAAAAGCGCCCATAAGAGTGCCCATGTCATTGCAAAAGCGCTTCATGCGACCCACTTCAATTTTAAAGGTTTGAACCGCGGTTGCTTTCTAGGTTAAGATCGCGAGAATCGGTGTTGTCGGTGCGAAGAATGTAAAACTTCGAAACACGGCGTACCCACGGGTTGTGGATTCTCCTCTACCTGCTTGGACACAAGCTGCCAAGTCCACCACAGACATGGGCTGCTTACATGTGTCTTTGAAATTTTGAATGAACCAGTGCAGAATCGGGTCCATGAACTGATGGAGTTGGGTGGCAAGTTCTTCAACCAAATGCAGGCCGTACCTTCTAGCATCATGGTGAAATACTTCGCACCTGCAGCTTCATCACATCAGCATCTCCATGGCCATCTCATAGCTTTCTATCCACGCTCACGGAGCCAAATCGGTATAATTGGGCACCTTCGTGGCCCCTGAAATCTTTGGGCAAGCGTACATTGGCGTAAAGCGGGGGCGAGGCAAAGGCACCCCAAAGAGCGGATGTGACCCGGGCTCGAAGATGGTCGGTCGAACCCGCGCGAGCTGATCCTCATGTTGTGCCGCTTCTCGGCCTCCCTCGTGCCTGGCCGGTCCACCACCTCTTGGCGTTTCGAAGCCACCCGCCGGGTTGTTGCCTTGGGCGACCAAGGCGCATGACTTGACATGGCGGTTCATCTGCGTGCGGCTATAACTCCCGGCTTAGGCGGTGGAGGATCCGATCACGGCCGTATGAGTACGCTTCTGCCTGAGCGAGGCCATCTGAGGAGCTCCTTTACCCGACGTGTTTCTACCGCTTTGTCGGTAAATTGCCTTCGATTGGAATCGCCTCCAACCGTGCCGCAGCCGCAACAAGGTTATCCATCGGGTTGGAGTAGTGACACAGGCGCTTTACAAAGCCCGACTGCGCCCGCATGATGGCGAGGCAGATCTATCACACGGAGCTGAATCGGTAGCGCCTGTCCAGTGCTTCCGCCGTTCACCATCGGTGGCGGATTCTGGTCCCTGCCAGGGGTGTTGAAGAGGTCTCTTCCTCGAAAACCGAGGGCAAGCGGGATCTGTACTTTCTTTTCATGACTTCATGCGGGCTGCTACGATCCAAAGATGAGCCTATAAGCTCACGCATCCAAGCGGCCCGCTCTGCTACCATCCTAATGTCTGCGGCTGCCAGACCCGCTTTAGCCTGGGTGATCTGCTCCTTCACCTTTGCAATCTCCGCATTATGCAGGTCTTGATCTGCCGGGTTAGCCTCTGCCATGAGCATAGCCAATGCATCAAATAGTTCTGATAAGACTTGAGCCGGTGGGCGCACAGGGCCTCCTGCCCCGGCGGCCATCGCCGCTGTTGAACCGGCGACCATTGGCATGGCGGTCGAAGAGTGAAGCGTCGCTTGTGTACCGGCCATGAATATTCCAACCCGGTTGGGCAGATCAAAGGGGTCCGGAATACTCTCATTGTCGGAACAGCCCCCGATCTGGCCATCTTGTAGCTGGTATAGAGACTCAGTTTCCCCGGTCGACGACTCGTCATCGGAGTAGACAACGGTTTCACCACCAGACGCTGATCCACCCTCATAGTCTCCTCCGTGGATGACTCCCACGAAAGCATGCCTGACAACCGGTTTAGCCAGGGCAGGATTCTTCTTTGCCCGCTGAGCCGTCTCGACGAGGTTGGTGCAGATGTCCGGCCCAGGCGCTGGCTCGCCGACCTTGCCGATGAACACGTGTATGCCACCAAAGGGGGCCCGGTACCCGTACTCAATCGAGCCGGCCTCGGGGCCCCAGCCTGCATCGTCGATGTAGAGCTTGCCGCGACGACTCTTGGTCATCCAGCCCACAGCATAGCCTTCGAGTCCTTCGAACTTGCCTCTAAGATCATCAAACCATCGTCGCGATAGCCCCACGGTGGGCGCCAACTGTCGTGGAATTGTCACGGCGAGATGTCCTCGTGAAAGGACTTAGTCAGGGGGCCATCGTATGGGTTAACTTAGAGGGTTAAAGCGGACGCAAAGACACGAGAGTTTATACTAGTTCGGCCCTTCGATGAAGGTAAAAGCCACGTCTAGTTTGTGATGGGATTGATATGATTTGGCGACTAGGGAGCAATAGCCGCCTCAGCCTCGAATTGTGGTTGTTCTGTCCTTAAACCGCCCGTCGGTCATCCCTTATATACACGGGTTGACGTCCGGCCAGTCTACAGAGTCCCGAGGCCGGCTCATACAAGTGTCCGGCTCGGTCTCTCCTCTCTTATCTTACAACACAAGTTGCATGGTTAAGGCGGTTTTACCATTATGGGCCCTAATTAGCCCTCGGCTCCGGGTCTCTAGTCTCTACGGTCATCGCCACCCTTGGAGCCTTCAGGCCCTAATTATGGCGAGGGTAAACCGCCCTTGAGCGGTTTATATTCGATGTTACATCCCAACACACCCTCGCAAGAATTGCGGAGCTCGCCCAACGCGTGAGGTAGTCGCGGTCGACTCGGTGGGTCCTTGTACGCACAAGGAGAGCTGCACAGGCTTGGGAGCCCGCTTGTAGGTGCCGGTGAAGTTGCAGATGAAGGCTTCGTGAAGTCTAGCCAGGCTGTTGATGCTGACGGCTTGAGGCTGTTGAGCCAGGTTCGCGCCGTGCTGAAGCATGAGGGGCACATATTTTACGACAATCGCGCCTTGCCGCTCGCTATGCTTGGCTGCGATCGCGTGGTCGATCAGCCAATCCTCCGGCTTCACGAGCCGTTATACTTGGGCGTGTCTCCTGGGAGCGAAAACCCTTTAGGGAAGGGCTCGTCGCGGATGCGGGGGCCGAAGCAAGGCGGACCGACATCGTCTTCTTCTTCCAACGCCAAGGATCGCGCCAGGCGGTCGATCCTGTGGCGGGCGTCGTTTTCGCCGACTCCTTCGCGGAGGCCTAGTCAGCCGCTGAGAGTCGGATGTGTGACAGGCGGTGGGGTGGGATATCTTTCCCCGTGAGGTGGAGGAGGGGGCGGGTTGCCTCGCCGCTCCACGGCTCGAGGGCGTTTTCACGCGCTCCGATGGAGATCCGAGTTCGGCTGCGGTGGCAGCCGCTCCTTTTTCACCGTCTGGGCGCTTCCCCACAAGGCGTGCATGACATCGTGCCGTGCTCTCGGCGCGGGGGAGGGCTTTCGGCGTGGGCGCTGTCTTCATGCCGCTCTGCGGCCGCACCGATTAGTTGCTGGATGCGCCTAGCCATATAGTGGAGCTCGTCGGGCCCTAGGCCGTTAAGCCCTTCTACGGCCGCCTGGGCGGCGCGTAGGTTCTCGAGGGGCGTGGCGTAGACGGGGCGGTCCACTCCCAGCATGTCGGCGATGGCTGCGCCGCGTTTCTTGACAATGCCAATTCGGCTCGGCCCTTCGGGAGGCGGCGTGCCAAAGGCGGCCCGGTCGACTTCGCGCTGGTGGGCCTCGGTGAGGCATCTCATGGAAGCTATCCTCCGGCCCTCCGGATGGAGGGCGAGGCGGCGCGCCTCCAGCACCTCGGCGTCGGCGTCCACGGAGAGGCGAGACAGGTCATCGGCGCGCGCTGCGAAGCGTCGTGGCGTTCGCCGAGAGGCCGCCGTGACTGATTACCAGCACCTCGGTGATGGCGCTGCCGCAGCTTTCGGTTTGGGGGAGCGGGTCGTTGAAGACCACGACGTTGGTGGGGAAAGCATCGAGCGATGCTGTGTCGGAGTCGACGAGCATCGGGTCGGTGGAGCCAACCAACTCCAAATCCATAGTAGGCTCGCTGGAGATGTGGAGTTGGTCAAGGAGGCTGACGAGGTGGCTCTCGAGGCAGCATGTGCTCGCGTCGGATGCGGGCTCGGAGGAGGTGCGAGCCTCGCCAAGAAGGTCAGCGAGGCAGCTCGCTGCGCATGCATCAGTGACGCCTTGCAGCGCGTCGGGGCAAACGCCATCGGGCGTGCCGGGCTGGCTACGCCCGCGGGGGAGGAAGAGGGTTCCCGTCCAGAACAGGTCTCCGGACGACGGTGCACCTGGCCCCACGGTGGGTGCCAAATGTCGGGTGGTAGGTGCGACATATGCCAACGGTGGCTAATCATAGTGGGAGCCAATAAGACGTCGCCGGTGCCTGGAAACGGGATGAGGCGAAGACATGCACGCCGGCGAATCTTACCCAGCTTCGGGGCTCTCCGTGGAGAAAACACCCCTACTGCTGCTCTGCGGGGTCTCCGCATGGTCACTAGATGAACAAGTGGCTCCTTGAGCTGTTCGGTGTGAGGAAGAAGAAGGGCACGGCTAGCTCCCCTTTTCCCTCTATGTGGTGTCTAAATCTCTAAGAGATCAACCCTTTGCATGGGTGCCCTGGGGGGTTTATATAGGCCTACCCCGTGGGTACAATGGTAATCCGGCTGGCGCGGGCCCTAGCCGTCGATATCCACGTTCGGCTTCTCCGCCCGGCCGGGAACCGCCGACCGGTGGGTCCCGCCGCTACCGGCTTCTTGGTCGACAGTGGCTGGCCCACCGTTGATGGCCTTGTCGGGCTGGTTATCTGTTGCCTCAATCTCGATGACGAGGGCTTTGTCGAGAAGCATGGCTACTGATGCCGCTGCCTTGGCGGCGATCACCGTAGCCTCACCTCGCCTTGTCTCCTTAATGAGGCGCTTCCCTCGAGGGAGGGAGCAAGCCCGGCTATGGGAGGCCGGCCATATCTTAGGCCCGACTAGGGAGGCCGAGCCGCCTCGGCATCTCTCGGACCGAGGGGCCCGCCGCCGCTGGTCGTCTTGACGACAAATCGTGGGTGATGTCATGGTCAACATGGCAGCGATGTTGCCACGGACGGGTGATGGCTGCCCGTCTGGTGTAATCTTTAGCCACGCTGCTGGCCCGGGATGCGGGGTGCCAGCTACTGCTAGCCACGCCTGCCTCATCATCGTTATGTGGGTGCAGATTCTGAGGGTGCGGCCTTGGCCGCCTGCGAGGTGGCCGACTTCTTGGAGTCGGCCTTTTCGTGGCCGGCTACGTGGAGTCGGCCCTCTGCTAGCCGGCTCCTTGGAAGCCCGCCCTTTTGTGGCCTTCTTCCTATAGGTCTTGGGGCCGGGCCGCCTCCTGACAGCCGGCCTGAGGGGCAGCCGGCTGGGGGAAGGCGGCCCAGCGTCTTGGATGTTGGATGACTTGATTGGCTTGTAATTTTTTTCAGAAGCCCCAGGGGGAGCCGGCTAGGCTACCCATGGTCATTTACTCCGACAGCACCTTTTGGGAACCCAGAATTTCTTCATAGGGGAACCGTTCCTGCAGTTAGTGCCAACATATCTAGCAAATACTTCACCATTCTGATTCTTGAACAGTTTATAGTTGGAGTCAAATGACTCATCAGAAGAATGGGGAGATTCACATGTAAAGCCAGATAAAGTAGATGGATCTACTGGAGGTCCCTTTGCAGCAACCCATGAGGTTTTGGGGTACTGCTCAGGCTTCCAGTATGTTCCATCAGCATTGAGTTTCCTCTCAAAGGCAATACCTTCTTTCCTAGGGTTCCTTTTTAGGATCTGCTTTTTAAGCACATCACAAAGAGCCTGATGCCCTTTGAGGCTTTGAGTACATGCCTGTCATATACAATTCCTTCAGCCCTGCATTGTTAGTGATACTAGCAATATCCTCATATGAGGAATTAGTGATAGTAGAGACAGGTGAAGAATTTGTAGCAGTAGAAGCATTTGAACATTCAGGTGAAGAATTAGCAGATTCACATTCAATGCACTTCAAACATGGAACAATAAATTCTTCCTGAGCAGCGATGATTTGTTGAGCTAGTAATGAATCACGCTCATTCTGAATATCTTCATAACTCACCCTTAGCTTCTCAAGATCTTGCTTTCTTTGAAGAAATTCATAAGAAAGCTTCTCATGATCAGATAAGAGAGTGTTATGATGACTTTGAAGATTATCAAACTTGGACTGAAGTCTCTGAAGATTTTCAATAAAAGTTTTAGTGCGATCCATTTCTTCACCCAACATATCATCACTTTTGTCTGGCATATTTTGAACCTTTTCAAAAGCCTTTTTTTGTTTCACAGCAATCTTAGCAAGTTTAGAGTAGCTAGGCTTGAGGTTTTCATCAGATTCATCCTCACTTGATTCAGAGGAGGGATATTTGAGTACCTTGGCACCCTTTGCCTTGAAGCAATAGGTGGGAGCGTAGTCATTATCGCCATCGTCAGCCTTGTTGGAGAAGTCATTCTCCTCAGAGTTGAAGATGGACTTGCTGACGAATGCAGTAGCGAGGGCTAGGCTCGCCACACCAGATTCTGACTCCTTAGATGCCTCCTCTTCCTCATGTTCCTCAGATTCAGCTTCAGAGTCCATTTCCTTGCCAACGAATTCCCGAGCCTTCTTAGAGCTGCTCTTTAGAGTGATGAAGACTTTGAGGATTTTGATGACGAAGACTTTGAAGATTTCTTCTTCTTCTTAGAGTCATCATAATTGTAATCCTTGTATTTCTTCTTCTTTGATTCCTTTTCCCACTGAGGACAGTCTTGAATGTAGTGACCAGGTTTCTTGCACTTGTGGCACAGTCTCTTCTTGTAGTCACGGGATGAGGAATCATCACTTCTTGAGGATTTTCGAAAGTGACCACGTCTTGAGAACTTCTGGAATTTCTTCACAAGCATTGCTAGCTCCTGGCTCACTTCTTTAGGATCACCAAGGCTGCTACCAGAATCTTCACCTTCAGATTCAGACACTGCCTTGGCCTTCAGAGCGCGTGATCTGCCATAGCTCGGTCCATAGAGATCTCTCTTTTCAGCAAGCTGGAACTCATGAGTGTTTAGCCTCTCGAGGATATCAGCGGGATCAAGTGACTTGTAATCTCCATGTTCTTGTATCATTAGTGCCAGAGTGTACAATGAGGAATCAAGCGATCTCAGTAATTTCTTCACCACCTCATGGTCGGTGATGTCAGTGGCACCAAGTGCTTGAAGCTCATTTGAGATGTCAGTGAGGCGATCGAAGGTTTGCTGAACATTTTCATTGTCGAGTCTTTTGAAGAGATTGTGTAGAACGTCAACTCGAGAGTCACGCTGTGTTGAGACTCCTTCATTGTCCTTGGACAGCCTATCCCAGATAAGCTTAGAAGTTTCCAAAGCACTCACTCTACCATACTGCCCTTTGCTCAGATGGCCACATATGATGTTCTTCGCTTGAGAGTCGAGTTGCTTGAATCTCTTCACATCAGCAGCGTTGATGGTAGGAGTGACAGAGGGGACACCATTCTCCACAACATACCAGAGATCGTTATCAATTGCCTCAAGATGCATTCACATCTTATTCTTCTAGTAGAGGTAGTTCGTCCCATCGAAGGTAGGACACCCAGCAGAGACCTTGATCATACCTGCGGTCAACATAACTAAAACTCCAGGTGGTTAAACCAAAATCACACAGAACAAGGTAGTACCTTGCTCTGATACCAATTGAAAGTGCATTAAGTCGACTAGAGGGGGGTGAATAGGCGATTTTTATGAATTCTTCACTGAGGAATTTCATGGTGAGGAAATTCTTGAGCGAAGAACTACTTGCAACGGAATAAATACTCAGATGCATACATGACATAACATAAACATGGATATCATGATGAAATGAAAACAGAAACAGAGTACAGAAAGCGTAAGCACAGGATAAACAGGATGAAGACAACCAGACTGAAGAAATGGAACTAAGGAAATTGAGAAAGTCTTCAGTCAAAGTCTTCAAACAGATATGAACAAGCACACAACACAGTAATGAGCAAATTGGAAGGATTGAGGAAATAAAACCAGTTAGCTCGGTGAAGACAATGATTTGGTAGACCAGTTCCAACTGCTGCGACAGTTGTACATTTGGTAGGAGCAGCTAGGTATTTAAATCTGAGGACACACAATCCCGGACACATAGTCCTCACCGTATTCTCCTTGAGCTAAGGTCACACAGACCTCGCCTAATCACTCGTGGTAAGTCTTCAGGTGACTTCCAAACCTTCACGAACTCGGTCACTGGGCGATCCACAATTTCCTCTTGGATGCTCTAGACCATGACGCCTAACCATCTGGAAGATGCACAATCTTCAAAGGTAACAAGCGTTGGATCCACACAGGATCAATCTCTTCAGTGATGCTCAATCACTTTGGGTTTGTAGGTGTTTGGGTTTGGGTTTTCCCCACTTGATGATTGTTGCTCAAAGTCCTCGGAGGATGGGATGCTCTCAATGACAAGTGTCAGTTTCTCTCGGAGCAGCCAACCAGCTAGTGGTTGTAGGGGGCGGCTATTTATAGCCTAGGGAGCAGCCCGACATGATAAGACATAAATGCCCTTCAATGATATGACCGTTAGGTGGGTAGATATTTTGGGACAGCTGGCGCATAACACAGCAACGGTCGGAAATTTGAGCCACAAATTCCTCAGGGCTATCATGTTCCTCATTTGTAGGCAATCCGCACTGGCGAATTCCTAACTCCTCAGTCAGCACAAATTCCTCAGAGACCAGAAGATCTTTGTCTATGTCACTGAAGAAATTGACTGAACTGCATGAGATTTCCAATGGCTTCACTCGAAAGGATTGGTAGGTGTAGGATTTTGATATGAGCATCACTTGGGAACTTTTCCTTAGTTTTTCCTCGACCCCCTTTAACAGTACGGTGTTTCCTATGACTCAAGAAAGAGAAAATGAAACTACGGAAACAAAAGTCTTCATGCTTCATGTTCCTCGTATGAATATCAAGTCTTCACGGTCACACTAATTTCTTCACTTTCAAAGTCTTCAGAAATCCAAACTCTTCAGTCGAAGACATTCATTTTTAGGGGTCGACTTTTCTTTGTAAATATCAAACTCCTCATAGACTTATAGACCTGTGTACACTCACAAACGCATTAGTCCCTTAACCTATAAGTCTTCAATACACCAAAATCACTAAGGGGCACTAGACACACTTACATAAAGAACTCAACTATGATTTCAAACTTGCTGGTGAAAAGAGGTTATTTCATATTAGCTCATTAAATGAGTGGAGAACCCAAGCTTATGAAAATGCGAAGTTATTCAAAGAGAAAGTTAAAAGATGTCATGACAAAAGAATTCAAAAACATGAGTTTGAAGTCAGAGAATATGTTCTTTTGTACAACTCTCGTTTTCGATTCTTTGCAGGCAAACTCCTCTCCAAATGGGAATGCCCCTATGTCATCGAGGAGGTTTACCGGTCTGGAGCCATCAAAATAAATAATTTTGAAGGCACAAACCCAAAGGTAGTCAATGGGCAACAAATAAAGCATTATATCTCAAGTACGCCTATTAATGTTGAAAGCAATGTTATCCAAACTTTGACACCGGAAGAACACATAAAAGAGTCCTTCCGGAACACTCCAGAATCATCAGAATAAGGAGGTACGTGATATGTTAAGTAAAGGGACTCCGAAAAATCTGCAAATATATTTTCTATCAGTTTTGGAATATTTTGGAATTTTGGAAATAAATAAACTTATAGGAAGCGTCCCCTGGTGGGCACACCTGGCGCGCCCAGGTGGGTTGTGCCGACCTGGGACACCTCCCGTATCCCATTTTTCTTCCATATACTTGTCCTGCAAGATAAAAACTCTATATATACTTCCCGGACCTGTTAACCACCGTATCGCAGAGAAAATCCTCTGTTCTCTTTTCTTGCTGCCTCAGGTCAGATTTGTCAAGCTAGGAATCATGTCTTCCTGCTCCTCCAACCACATGGAAGAAGATGCTTGGCTGATGAGGATCGAGACAAAGAGGGAGCAGCCTATAGACACCACCAAAGGAGAACTGAATGTCGGGTATGGGCACTCCCCTTGGCTTCCGCCAAGCTTAGGGGAGGTGCCCTGGTATCGTATCACTATCTTTTTGCTTTTACTTATCCTAGTTCGATCTTTTGCTTACATGAATAAAGTTTAGTTCGATCTTTTCTTCTTTGAGAGTTTGCTTAGTGATCTATCATCATTATCATGTGCAAGTTATATAATAAAGTTAGTTCGAGTTTTTACTTTCCTTACTTTCATGTTGCAAATAAAGAAAAGAAAAAGAGAAAGAAAGCAAATAAAAGAAAGGAAATAAATCAATAAGATCATTTACTAATCCTATGATAGGTGATAGCACCACATAAGGAAAAGTATAAGTAAGAAAATTTTATTAGAGATTAACAAACATAGCATTGGTCAGTGATGCAACTCATGAAAGAATTAATAAGGGAAGGGAAGATTCACATATAAATATACCATCCTAGAAATATTTTATGATTATGAGCCCTCATCAAAATATAATATGCCAAAAATGTTGACGTTGGACAATAAAGACAACGTAATGGTTTTATGTTTGTTTATATTCACATAGAAGTCATATTGTCATAGATCCTTCAACATGTGGTGCTTGTCCCCTATCTTTCTAGCCAAAAATTCCGCACTAATTAGAGATACTACTTGTGCATCCAAAAACCCTTAAACCCAAATCTTTTTCAAGTGTCCACCATACTTACCTATGGATTGAACAAGATCCCTCAACTAAGTTGTCATCAGTGCAAAAAGGCAATAAAATTTCTTCTAAATATGTGAGATCTTTTAGTGTAAGAGAAAATTGAGCGTTGCTCAAACTTGGATGACAAAGAATAAAAGCAACAGGCTGCATAATAAAGGTTGTCATCTTAATGGGCAATCAAACGTGACGTTCTTTTGCACTAAGGGGTTGAGCATGCAAACAAATAAGCGCATGGCAACCTCTGCTTCCCTCTGCGAGGGCCTATCTTTTACTTTTATGTATTTACTTTTATGCAAAGAGTCAAAGTTTTCCTTCTATTCCTTTTATTTTTCTCTTTTGGCAAGCATCATGTGGTGAGGAAAGATCTAGGCGCATATGTCCAGTTGAATATAGATAGCATGAGTTATTATTGTTGACATCACCGTTGAGGTGAGTATGTTGGGAGGTGAAACAATAAGCCCCTATCTTTCTATGTGTCCGGTTGAAATGTTTTGCTCATGTGTACTCGGTGAGTGTTAGCAATCATAGAAGACTATATGATGGTTGAGTATGTGGACTTTCCTAAAGGCTCTGACACGTGACCCTTCCTGAAAAGATGATGAATTTTAGTTGCGAAGTTGACTGAGAACATAGTTTGTTGGTTTCTAATAAAGTTTTTGCTTTATACTTCAATTGTAAGATGAACTACTACTTATTCATGGGAAGTGTATGCTAAAAGTTCTATGATAGAAGTCTTATGTTTAATTTTGTTGCTGTTATAATAATCAACATGATGCTTCTATGTCCGTATTTTTGTTTTTATCGACACCTCTCTCAAAGCATGTGGACTTGTTTCTCGATTTCGGTTTTTGCTTGAGGACAAACGAGGTATAAGCTTGGGGGAGTTGATATGTCAATTTTGCATCATGTTTTCTTACTATTATTTATAATGTTTTTATCCATAATAATGCTTTTTGGAGTAATTCCAATGCCTTTTCTCTCATAATTTGCAAGGTACACACTAAGAAGGAGAATTCTGGCAGCTGGAAATCTGGACCTGAAAAAGCTACGTCAAGCCACCTATTCTACACAACTCCAAATGAGATGAAACTCCACGAGGATTTTTTATGGAATATTTAAGAAATACTGGAGCCAATAAGCACCAGAGGGGGGGGGCACCAGGTGGGCACAACCCACCTGGGCGTGCCAGGCCCCCCTGGCACGCCCTGGTGGGTTGTGGCCTCCTCGGCCCACCTCCGGTGCCCATCTTCTGGTATATAAGTGGTTTTGACCTATAGAAAATAGAATAATACTTTCGGGACGGACCGCCGCCGTCTCGAGGCGAAACTTGGGCAGGAGCAATTTCGCCCTCCTGCGGAGCGATTCTGCCGGGGGAACTTCCCTCCCGGAGGGGGAAATCATCGTCATCATCTTCAGCAACAACTCTCCCATATTGGGGTGGGCAATATCCATCAACATCTTCACCAGCACCATCTCATCTCAAACCCTAGTTCATCTCTTGTATTCAATCTTGTTACCAGAACTATAGATTGTTGCTAGGGGGTGACTAGTAGTGTTGATTACATCTTGTAGTTGATTACTATATGGTTTATTTGGTGGAAGATTATATGTTCAGATAGATTATGCATATTAATACCCCTCTGATCATGAGCATGTTGATTATTTGTGAGTAGTTACTTTTGTTCTTGAGGTCACGGGATAAATCATGTTGCAAGTAATCATGTGAATTTGATATGTGTTCGATATTTTGATGGTATGTATGTTGTGATTCCATTAGTGGTGTCATGTGAACGTCGACTACATGACACTTCACCATATTTTGGCCTAAGGGAATGCATTGTGGAGTAGTAAATAGATGGTGGGTTGCGAGAGTGACAGAAACTTAAACCCTAGTTTATGCACTATTCCGTAAGGGACCGACTGGATCCTAGAATTTAATGCTATGGTTAGGATTTATCCTTAATACTTTTCTCGTAGTTGCGGATGCTTGTGGGAGGGTTAATCATAAGTAGGAGGTTTTTTCAAGTAAGAACAGCACCTAAGCACCGGTCCACACACATATCAAATTATCGAAGTAGCAAACACAAATCAAACCAACATGATGAAAGTGACTAGATGAAATTCCCGTGTACCCTCAAGAACGCTTTCCCTATCATAAGAGACCATTTTGGCCTGACCTTTTCCTCAAAAGGATTGGGCTACCTTGCTGCATACTTGTCACAGTTATCATTAATTGCTCGTTACAAATTATCTTGCTATCAAACTAGTCGCTACTTACAGTTTCAACACTTGCAGACATTACCTTACTGAAAACTACTTGTCATTTCCTTCTGCTCCTCCTTGGGTTCAATACTCTTACTTATCAAAAAGAGCTACAATTGATCCCCTATACTTGTGGGTCATCAGTGTCTGAAGCGTCCATGATGAACCGGTCAGTAGTCGCGCAAAGCGCTCCCTAGAAACCTTATTACCCTTCTCCCGTAAAGGATTCAAATAGGTGGGGTTTCGGAGGCCTACTGTCTCGACTTGCGGTGCATGCCGTAAGCCGGGATGGGAAAGATCATTGCAGAAGCTCAGAGATTGGAACTGGATGGTGAGAGGGAGATGATCTTCTGGTGTTTCTCTCTCGAGAGGAGCGGCCTCTCTTTTATAGGCATAGGAGAAGTAGGCGAAAGGGCAGCGAAGGGAGTTGAAACAAAGAGAGGGAGACAAAGTGAAGAGCCAGCAACTGAAGGGATGCGCCGTTCGCATTCAGTCTCCATTATAGCAAAAATCTTTTCAACTTCCGTGTGAGCTTTCGTATACCAGTCGTGCGTGGCAAAAATTTAGACAACGGCTCTGCTCATTGCCACAACCCGCGGCGCGACGCGTTGTGACGTGGCGAGGCGGGTGGCGGAGGAGGAGCGCACGTGAATGTCCCTCTTATTCTCGTGCTCATACATGTGGGGAAACAACCTCCCTTATAAGGAGGTCCAACTCCCACCAAACTAGCAATGTGGGACTAAACTTTCGTTCCACCTCTTGCCTTGCACGAATGGGTTGCGTGGGCCTCTGGGATTTATTAGGAATTTCTGAAATTGCTATTGGGCTGGCCGAAAATATAGGCAAAATTCTAGCAATCCCCCACCAGATTCCAGAGGCACACAAAATTTGCCTTTGGTTCCAAATCACTGTTTTATATACCGGTACCGCAGTGGATATTTTAAGTTGAATTTCCACCTAGAACTCTATGCTACAATAGTAAGCAACTTGAACAGTCGACTAGGCCTTGAACTGCAAGTTTTCTGTGAATCTGGCTTCACACAAAGCCTTGACCAAAACTTGGCTACTGTGAGTCTTCCCCGCGGGTGGAGCTTATGCGTCATACTCCGAGACCTTTCATGAGTTTACTAAAGAGCACCCTACTGATAAAGACCGAACCTCGTGGTGCGATCAGAACTGTTGTTGCGGTCTGATCTTTCACGACACTCCCGCGCACGCGATGTACATGAAGTAGAGGGTTTGAACCTTGCGGCCCAGCACAAGAAAACCAATCTCGACAAAGGTAATCACGCGCAAAACAATTTGCACGAAGAGAAATCGCAACACAGAGGTTTTCTATAGATCCCTCCAAAACTTGATACAGATGTCTACCCTGAAAAACACATCATGTCTATTTCATCAAAAAATAACCTGCTTTTACAACCAGTATACTATGGATATTTATACTGGTATATCTTGCCGAGTCAAACTTGCCGAAGAAGTTGACCAAACAAAACTCTATCTCCAGCTCTAAACAACTAAGAAAACAAAACCTGGACACGTACCCTCTTTTAGGGGTAATCATTACAAAATAGTTATCAAAAATAATTGAACATAATTTATCTGGTGGCCCCCATCCTATATCTCTCAAGGAAAATAATATCCACCACTGAATCCTTTTGACGTATGCATGTATCTCCGGTGGTCTTGAACGTGAGAAGTAGTAGCCGAATAGGACTCTTGGATTAGTCTCAACAAAAAAAATCTCCTGTACATGCACGAACGAGTGTATCTTTTCTTGGCTAACCATGCATGCATGCAGCCAAAACTTCTTTGATTGATCTGTAGCTAAGCCATGCAACAGATCAACATGCATGCACGTAATTTCAACTAGCTCATCGACCTCTTTGTATTTCTGCCGTAGACAGGTTGAAACATATACATCACCCACTGTGATTACTAATGGCGTAGCAACAACTTGATCCTGACTATTAGCTTGTGCGTCGTCACTTTCGTCGGTACACTTAGAACCGGTCGTATCATCCTCTTCCCCTTGAATCAAAACTGTCCTCGGTTTTGAGGCGATCTGTGGAACAATATTTTGTTTCTCAGATTGAACGACAACCTTGACAATTTTAGTAGTTTTGACCCTTTTATTTTCTACTTCTTTCTGCTTATTTATCTTCTCAAGATGTTCTTTCCTTCAAGCAATAAAACGGTCGTCGCCCATGGGCACGAGGTCTTACTTCTTTCCCTTCTTGACGGTATATATGTGTGTTAGACAATCATACACAACATCATGCTCTGTGTACCATGACTCGCCCAACAATAAGTGAAACGAAATCATCGGTGCCGAAATCACGTCGCACAAAACCTCACAAAAAAATTCCCAACAAAAACGGTACCTTGGTCTGGTGCGTCACAGTGAGCTCTTCATAACCCTACAGAACGAGTATGGTTGTGGATGTGGTGTCATTGATCGATCCAACTTATCCACCATCTCGATGCTTGCGGCGTTGGTCAAACTCATGTGATCGATCGTAATGGCACACAATCTCTCTCTCGCCACCACACGGGTGTGAAAAAGCCCGGCCCGACGGCCTTCCTCCTCCAACTGAAATCCATAGCTTAACTTACTGAATGACGATGCACTCGCCATCTTTTCCATAGTGTCGTGAACAACCTGTTGCTTTGAATACCACCTCATAAAGACCGAACCTCGTGGTGAGATCTGATATGTTGTTGTGGCTCGATCTTTCACAACACTCCACCTTTAGTAGCAGTAACCTCTCACCCGCACACACGATGTACACGAAGTAGAGGGTTTGAACCTTGCGGACCAGCACGAGAAAACCAATCTCGACGAGGGTACTCACGCGCAAAACAATTTCCACGAAGAAAAATCGCAACACAGAGGTTTTCTAAAGATCCCTCCAAAACTTGATACGGGTGTCTACCCTGAAAAACACATCGTGTCTATTTCATAAAAAATAACCTGCTTTTACAACCAACATACTATGGATATTTATACTAGTATATCTAGCCGACTCAAACTTGCCGAAGAAGTTGACCAAACAAAACTCTATCTCCAACTCTAAACAACTAAGGAAACAAAACCTGGACACGTGTCCTCTTTTAGGGGTAATCATTACAAAATAATTATAAAAAATAATTGAACATAATTTATCTGGTGGCCCCCATCCTATATCTCTTAAGGAAAATAATCTCCACCACTGAATCCTTTTGACATATGCATGTATCTCCGGTGGTCTTGAACTTGAGAAGTAGTAGCCGAATAGGACTCTTGGATTAGTCTCAACAAAACAAATCTCCTGTACATGCACGAACGAGTGTATCTTTTCCTGGCTAACCATGCATGCATGCATGCAGCCAAAACTTCTTTGATTGATCTGTAGCTAAGCCATGCAACACATCAACATGCATGCACGTAATTTCAACTAGCTCATCGACCTCTTTGTATTTCTGCCGTAGACAGATTGAAACATATACATCGCCCACTGTGATTACTAATGGCGTAGCAGCAACTTGATCCTGACTATTAGCTTGTGCATCGTCATTGTTGTTGGTACACTTAGAACCGGTCGTATCACCTACTCTCATAGATTGCAACATTTAACAATCAGACTCACATAGGTGTGTTCTTCAAAATATGTTCTGCAGGACAACATCTCTACTTAAATGAGCCACTTAGAAACATTAAGAAATACATCAACCTGCCATGCAGATTAGGAGAGTATTGTATCTTCATGGAGTGGTATTGTTAATAGTAAGGATACTCTCCTCTTGATTGATCAACAGCTTGTCGTCCACATCTAATTCACGGGATCTCTGATCACATAGACTAGGTTACCACTGTGAACAACTCATGTTGTGGGTCTCATACCCATCTCCTTTGATGCATTATCTATCACATTACATGATAGACCAGTAGTAAAAGGATCTGCTAGATTTTTAGACGTTTGGATATAATCCAATGCAATAACTCCAGAGTTATTCATTTTTCTGACAAACTTTAACCTTCTCTAAACGTGTCTTGATGACTTCATGTTTGTCGGATTTCGGGTTCCGACAGGCCCTTGAGGTTCGAACACTGGGGTGCGCGCGGAGATCCAACCCTCCACCGTCTCGTACTGTCAGGACCCCGATTCCAAGTCACATCGATCTAGCCGATAACACCTCATATTATTTTGCGGCCTCATGCACGGTATTCCCACGGGTGTCGCCTTACCATGGCCCGGGACCGTTTGCGCCTTTTGGCTCACGTATATGATAGTGTCGCTAGCATCCATATGACAGAGAACCCGGGCCAACATGGCTAGTCATGAACCCAAAGCGGCGCTAACCCATGGGGACAGGCATACATGAATCACATCGAGCATGTCGGTCAGCAGGGTGTGAACCCGGGCTGTAGCACTGGGCTAACAGGACTCCGGGAACCCGGCTGTAGCAGGCTAGGCAGACTCGGATGTCACCAAGTGACATTTCCCGAAGGATGAACACAGAACGAAGTGAAACACATGCAGGCCAGTCAAGTGTCCGAGCGCAGTAGTGCTGGGCTAGCAGGACTCCGTGAACCGGGCGAGAGCGGACTACTATCGCTCAGAGGCACTAGACTACATTTCCCCATATGAGAGGCTGCCAAGGATAAACAACTAGATTGTCGGATCCCACACATACCAAGCATTTCAAACATACACACAATATGCTCAATATGTGTCAATACAACATGGCATCACAACATAACTCTCGACTCAAATATTTATTCATTAGGCTCCGAGGAGCGAGATATTACAAACATGGGTCTCATGACCCAACACTCGAAACATACAAGTCAAAGTAGAAGCGGAAGCTTAACATGTCCGAGTACGACATCTACAAATGAAAAAGGCCGAGAAGCGACTATCTACCGAGATCTGCCGAGGGCATAAGATCGTAGCTGAGGTAACAAGCTAAACGTCAAGTCCAAGCGGAACTACTAGCGAGACTGACGTCTCTCTGCAAAACATAAAATAAGCAAACGTGAGTACAAACGTACTCAGCAAGACTTACATCAGAACTATCTACATATGCATCATTATCAACAAAGGGGGTGGTGGAGTTTGACTGCAGCAAGCCAGCATTGACTCGGTGGCTATCCTAAACTAGGACTGCAAGTAACTCTTTTGAGGTGGCGCACACGAGCCCACATATTCACCATATCAATACACCACTATGGATCAGCCCCGTCTCCCTACGAGAACGCCATCCATAGCACTCACGCTTATCTTGTGCATTTTAGAGTATCCACTTTCACTTGTCTATGAACTATGCAAGGGGTCCAAGTTTCCATATCCGAGGAATCCGCTATTCAATAGATAATGATAACCCTGCAGGGGTGTACTTCTTCACACGCTCTCGCCACTTATCGCCTCAGACATCGCCATGTACCTCGGCAACCTTCAAGCGGAAGCCTGGCGAGGGAGTCGGCCACGACCTGACTAACCACACAAGTCTCTAGTCCAGGTTTATCGCCTATTCGGGTTCCATCCGCAAGGAGATCCGGCCGGGGTGTCGCTCACGGCCCCAAACAATGTGTGCAGGGTTCCCAAGCCCACCAACCGGGTGCCACTTGGTACACCGACCATCGTGCCTAGTCTGTCCCAAGCCCACCTGTACCGGGTGCCACTTGGTAGACTACTAACACTACCTACAAACACGAAAACTAGTTGCAACTCCTGGACAGAGATCGAGTTGATTAATAAGCCGAGAGGGGCCGAGTTACGGAACCCAATGTGTGGTAGTAACTGTTCATGGATCACAAACACGAACTCAGTTCCCGAGGATGGCTGCAATGAGACAACCCACCATGTACTCCTACATGGCCTCTCACCGCTACCTTTACCAAGTCGTGTTCACACACTTAGCTCACACACAGAGGACATGTTCACCACTTTCCAATTCATTCCCGATGAATCAGACCTGACACAACTCTAAGCAATAGCAGGCATGACAAACAAGCATGAATGAGTAGGCACATCAGGGCTCAAACAACTCCTACTCATGCTAGTGGGTTTCATCTATTTACTGTGGAATGACAGGTCATGCAGAGGATAAAGGGGTTCAGCTACCGCAGCAAGTAACAGATAAATCGTTGTTGTCCTAATGCAGTAAAAGAGAGCAGGAGCGAGAGAGTGGGATTGTATCGGAATGAACAAGGGGATTTTGCTTTCCTGGCACTTCTGAAGATAGTATAGTTCTTCATCGGTGTCATCGATCTCATCGTCGGGATACGCCTACCGAGAGGGGACAAGCACCGACAAACAAAGAAGAAACACAATCAATGCAATGCAACAATATGATGCATGATCATGACATGGCAATATGCTGTGATTTGGGCTAATGCAACAGCAAGTCATTTTGATTGAAGTGGAATTCAAAACTACATCAAATCCCAACTCCAAAACTATTATCAAAGTTGTACTATTCATGTTTCATACTAAACAGTGAAGTTAACTTGATCAAACATGCATGAAAATGGTACAGATGGATAGATTGGATTTTTCTGATCATTTTTCATATATAAATCTTTTCATTTGGAGATACGGTTGAATTTATAAGATTTTTTGAAGTTTAAAGCATTTTCTGGAATTTCTAAACCTTTTCTGATTTATTTTAATTCCAGAAAGGCTTTAATGCGTCAGCATGACATCACGGTGACGTCAGCAAGTCAACAGGAGCTAGTCCAGGTCAAACCTGACGTGTGGGGTTGGTCAACTGCCAAGTCAGCACGGTCAACTCTGGCACGTGGGTCCCGCTGGGTTATAAACTAATCTTAACCAGGAAAATTAGCCCGCTGAGTTAAACATGCGGGTCCCACTGTCAGTGACCCTAGGGGGGGTTAGTTAGGCGCTAATGATGGTGCCACGTCACCGGCCACCGGAGTTGGACGCCGGCGACCAAACCCAACGGCGGAAGATCGCCGGAGTTGCTCGGAACGGCGCTAACGAGTACCAATTCGCGCGTGGTTTGCGGCTACGGCGAGCTGGCGGTGTGGCGCATCTAAAGGAGGCAGTGGGAGGTGCCGGGGTGCGGTGTAGCAGCGGCGGTGACGGGCGGAGCGGTGGCCGGAGTTCGGCCGGCAATTGTTTGGGCGGTGCCGAGCAAGGGAGGAGCCGTGGTTAGTCATGTTCGACTCACGGAAGTGCGGTGAGTGCAGCGGTGAGCTCGGATGCAAGCTTGTGCGGCCGTAGCCACGGTGGCGACAAGGCCGGCGGCGGGGAGCTTAGGGCTCGATCGGAAGACGGGGCTACGGAACGGGAACAGAGGGGGAGAGCGAGGGGGAAGCAACAGGAGCTCACAGGGAGGCGGCGCAGTAGGTCAGTGGGCTCGGGGACGTCCTTGACGACGCGAATCGACGGCGAGGGGCTCGGGTGCCCGAGGTTGAAGATGACCGTGATGACGACGAAGCAGGGCCTCCCGCGTCCCCAGTGCTCGATTGGGAGGACGAGAAGGCCTGCGGTGCTTCGGACTCGGTGGAAGGGCGAGGTGCCACGATAGCGCGGCAGCGGCGGCGATCTCGGGTGTGCTCAAGCGCGAGGGGGAGAGGCCGAGGAAGGGGCGAGGGTCCAGGAGAGTGAGAGAGAGTCGGGGGTCAGGCGGCGCCGAGGAGGGCTTGAGGCACCTCGGTGAGGCAGGCGGCGGGGAGGCGTGGGCGCCTCGTGCTTGCTGTGCTCTGTCTCCCTCCTCTGCCCTCTTGGCGGAGGTAGGCGATGATCTGCACAGCCAGTGGGCCGCCCAGCCGGGGTTTGGCCAGGTAAGTGGGCTGCCAGGTAAAACTCCCTCTCCTTTTATTTCCATTTTCTATTTTCTGTAATTGTGTTTGGCTTTAATAAAAATGCCAAGGCATTTCCAAAAATCATGAAATTGGTCAATGTCACTGTTTGGAATATTTCCAACAACAAACATTTCAGTTTGTGATTATTTGAGCATTTAAAATATTATTTAGCAATTAAATTCCCAAATGCAAATACCATATGATTTAATTCAAAAATCCAGAATGGCCTAGAAAAATGTGCACCATTTTTGGGAGGGGTTCTAGACTAATCCAATAATGATGAACTTTTCTGAAGGCATTTTGGGTTTATTGAGAATATTTTTATTTGAACCTAGTTGATTTGATCTGGTGCTAGGGTTTGTGCAATCCCCATTTCAACTTTCAAAATAAATTAGACATGATGCAAGCAAAGTCAAATAAGGGCTGATCTGGGGCTGTGACAGCTCACCCCCACTAAACAAGAATCTCATCCCGAGATTCAAGACGTGAGGTAAGAAGGCAGAGGGGACACTAGCTAACACGATCTTGTCGATCCAATTTCCCTTCCCGAAGATGTTGGTTCAATGTTCCAATTGATCTTGACGTCCTTGCTTTCGGGATTTTCATCCAACACGATGGCGATAGAAAGAGACTCTATAGGAGATGATCTCCTCGAAGATCAAGAACTCAGAATCAACTCATGGAGTGAGACGTTGAAACATCTCTTGAGTTGGGACACAAAACATACATCAAGATGGATGGAAAGTAATGGATGGTGAAGTACGATTCGGTAGGCAACTATTCCACGCTTAAAAAGATGGCGGATGGTTCAAGTAGCGAGGAGATAATTACCACGATTCTATTACGGGGAACCCTAGAGGAGGTGACTCGTAGGATTATTCCCTGAAGTGGCAGAAAGAATTACTTTTGATTTAGAGATCATTGAAACTCTTATACCAACCTAAGGCAAATTCACAAACGATCGTTTGAAGGGGTTCGGAAGAACGACACACCCGGGCTAGAATGGATGATATGGACTACCTTGTTGAAGACAACGCAATGGATGATTTTTGCTTACCATCGAGAATGGATGGGACCCATGGTAGGACCACAGTTGAGGCGATCCTGACCAGAAATTACCGAGAAGGGTAGCCCATGGTTGGATGGCACAATGGCGGTGCAAGCTAGGAGCAAAATGCAAATACTGGGAATGGCCCAACCATCATATCTGCCTGAGATTCAGATCTGGTTGATAACGGGATAGTTCAGACAGCATGCCTGGAGAAGAAAATTTGCAACACAAACCGACTTACGAGACTCTCAGGGGATGAGCTATGATAGCAAGCTCCAAGACATGAGCTGGTTCTTCTACATACATGTGAGCACATTGTCCAAGACAAAAATGACCACGTAGTAGTCTTATAATAAAAATACTACCGAGTTCAGGTGGGGAACCATCATCGAGGATATCGAGGTCCTAACATAAGTCATGATTAGCTCTTATGAAGGAACTCCTTCTCCTTGAACAAATCAGTTAGTGGCTTGGTGTGCTAGGGAATTCATATGGAATGAAGATGATCGGTCTATCAGACCATAGAATACTTCGCACGTGCATGACGGACTTGGGATGATTCCAAAGGAAACAAAACAAACCTTTCTCAAATTCATGGCAGCAACTTACACCTAAAGCACATGAATTCGAGGAAGTCACTTTTTTCACCAAAACATATACCTCATGAGCGGAACACGAAGGCAATGCTTACAAAGTTTCCAACACTAGGTTGATGCTCAACATGAATCATGGGGGAGACAAAATGCTGCTGATGGGCTCAACAACAACTCATCGGAATTTCCATATCACTGGACTTCCACCATCATGTGAACACGGTGATAGCATTGATCAGACCAAAAGATGTAATGGTGTATGCTCAAGGGATCAACCACGAGTAAGACAACATTACGAACATCGTTGGTTCTGATTTGACTTGACAATAGCTCATACTCAAGTCAAAGTTCTGACAAGGCAATAGATCCAACAACTGATCACGAGGACCAATCAATGGAGATATCATCTTTCTTCAACACACGCACGCACAGAAGATATCCCTTAGAGATGAACTAAGTTAAGCAAAGCTTTACCTTCCAACTCTCCAAGTTGTTGTCTAGCTCAACCAACTAGTTCAGGGATATCCAACACAGAGTCTTGGAGAATGGGTGGTTTAGAGGGAAACCAATATGATCACGAACTCAACATAGTGGTCAGGTGACAACCTGGTAACACTTCCAAGAAGATATTTGGAAAGTCACGAACCACCGATATATTACTAAGCTCGAGAACAATCTTGCTTTTGAGGCAAGACGACATGATCAGAAGAGTGAGGGATTGACGCAATCCTAACTCATTGATCGAAGAGTGCACCAGAAATAAGGACTAGGTAGCACAATCTATCTTAGAATGATGATTCAAGAACCAACATGCTAAGAATGAAATTATTATCCTTTAACTATCGAGCAACAAGGTTGCTAGGAGTATCGATTTCACACACCACAATTCACTAGTCGGCATTCCGGTTGCAACAACACGGAACCGAGGAATGAATAATGATGGCGGGAAGTATCACTGCATTAAGAATTCATAAGAGAAGGTGCAATTCTCATGACGTTCCTGACATAAAGTGGGTAATACTTCAGGATAGAACAGAATCAAAAAGCTTGATTGCATTTGATCTGCGGATTACGACTGCTTTGCCCAATCCTGGATATGGATGAGGTACTGGAGTTTGTTTCTCCTAGTCATTCCAGAACAGAATGGCTTGACGGACCACAAGAAAAATGGGCATCGATGAGGACGAGAGCACGACTACTCCTAACTATCAACTGATAGACGGGGATCGGAATACAACTAAGGAGGAGCAACTCGAGGAACATATAACTTTTCGAGTTGTGGAGGCATGGATTAGTATATCAAGCAAAGCTCAACATTTCTCCCAGATAACCCATGCAGAGAAGGTAGAACTGGCAGAGTCACAATTATGAATGGAGAACTCCTCAAGAGTACTCTGATTGTGATCTTTTTGGTTCAAACAACTTCTGCCTTAAATAGTTCATGGTATTTGGAAGAATGATGTACCACGAACCTCGAGGACTATTGCAAAGGTTACTAATAACCTAAAGGAACTAGCAAACGCTATCAACATGAGGTAAGTAGAGTGAGTCTTGGGTCAAGAACCCAGGAGTAGAATACCTACTGTCTAATAACATCACGGGATGCTTTCAAGAATAATGGCCAGAATCATCACCCTGGGGATACAAAAGCATTGCTAAATTACTAGGTGACTTCCTAAACACCTAGGGTCATAATAATAGTTCCAACATATATGTCAAGGCAATAAATTACCTCAACGCACCGGTTAGTGTGCTTATTCTGACCAAAGGGACATCAAAATGAGAGGAAGGAATTTTGCAAATGCTTCATATTGTTTTAGAAACTTGGGATGACTCGGACAGCATAACGGCTGTAAATGCTCAAAATGATTTGAGACATCCTGCAAAAATGGTGGCATAACCACTCAACATCACAATATCAAGGTTCCGAGATCAACAATTATCATACAGAAATAGTAGGAACTGAACTGGGGCTTAAAACCAACAATCTTAAAGGTCTAAGGATTAGTAACACGTCATCCTGATAGATAGATGAGAAGCCTAGTTCTTAAACCCCGCAGAAGAGAAGAGGTTAACTCAGATCAGAAGGCCATGAGGTATAAGGAGTAAAAAGAGCCTTACGTTCCCTTCCACAATCAATTCCCTTATATAACTAAAGCATTCCTAGACACAACTTCGACCAGTTTGGCTTGGTAATCCTCTGAGCATCGAGCTCGATACCAAACCTGTCAGGACCCCAATTCCAAGTCACATCGATCTAGCCGGTAACACCTCATATCATTTTGCGGCCTCACGCACGGTATTCCCACGGGTGTCGCCTTACCATGGCCTAGGACCGTTTGCGCCTTTTGGCTCACGTATATGATAGTGTCGCTAGCATCCATATGACAGAGAACTCGGGCCGACATGGCTAGTCGTGAACCCAAAGCGGCGCTAACCCATGGGGACAGGCATACATGAATCACATCGAGCATGTCGGTCAGCAGCGTGTGAATCCGGGCTGTAGCACTGGCTAACAGGACTCAGGGAACCCGGCTGTAGAAGGCTAGGCAGACTCGGATGTCATCGCGTGACATTTCCCGAAGGTATACAGAGCGAAGTGAAACACATGCCGGCCAGTCAAGTGTCCAGAGCAGTAGTGTTGGGCTAGCAGGACTCCGTGAACCGGGCTGTAGCGGACTACTATCGCTCGGAAGCACTAGACTACATTTCCCCATATGAGAGGCTGCCAAGGATAAACAACTAGATTGTCGGATCCCACACATACCAAGCATTTCAAACATACACACAATATGCTCAATATGTGTAAATACAACATGGCATCACAACATAACTCTCGACTCAAATATTTATTCATTAGGCTCCGAGGAGCGAGATATTACAAACATGGGTCTCATGACCCAACACTCGAAACATACAAGTCAAAGCACAAGCGGAAGCTTAACATGTCCGAGTACAGGCATCTACAAATGAAAAAGGCTGAGAAGCCCGACTATCTACCAGATCTGCCGAGGGCACAAGATCGTAGCTGAGGTAACAAGCTAAGCGTCAAGTCCAAGCGGAACTACTAGCGAGGCCGACGCCTCTCTGCAAAACATAAAATAAGCAAACGTGAGTACAAACGTACTCAGCAAGACTTACATCAGAACTATCTACATATGCATCATTATCAACAAAGGGGGTGGTGGAGTTTGATTGCAGCAAGCCAGCTTTGACTCGGTGGCTATCCTAAACTACGACTGCAAGTAACTCTTTTGAGGTGGCACACACGAGTCCACATATTCACTGTATCAATACACCACTATGGATCCGCCCCGTCTCCCTACGAGAACGCCATCCATAGCACTCACGCTTATCTTGCGCATTTTAGAGTATCCACTTTCACTTTTCTATGAACTATGCAAGGGGTCCAAGTTTCCATATCCGAGGAATCCGGCTATTCGAATAGATAATGATAACCCTGCAGGGGTGTACTTCTTCACACATGCTCTCGCCACTTATCGCCTCAGACACGCTCATGTACCTCGGCAAGCTTCAAGCGGAAGCTGGGCGAGGGAGTCGGCCACGACCGACTAACCACACAAGTCTCTAGTCCAGGTTTATCGCCTATTCGGGTTCCATCCATAAGGAGATCCGGCCGGGGTGTCGCCACGGCCCCAAGCGATGTGTGCAGGGTTCCCAAGCCCACCAACCGGGTTCCACTTGGTACACCGGCCATCAGGCCTAGTCTGTCCCAAGCCCACCTATCTTGGGTGCCACTTGGTAGACTACTAACACTACCTACAAACACGAAAACTAGTTGCAACTCACGGACAGAGATCGAGTTGATTAATAAGCCGAGAGGGCCGAGTTACGAGACCCAATGTGTGGTAGTAACTGTTCATGGATCACAAACACAAAACTCAGTTCGAGGACGGCTGCAATGAGACAACCCACCATGTACTCCTACATGGCCTCTCACCGCTACCTTTACCAAATCGTGTTCACACACTTAGCTCACACACAGTGGGACATGTTCACCACTTTCCAATTCATTCCCGATGAATCGGACTGACACAACTCTAAGCAATAGCAGGCATGACAAACAAGCATGAATGAGTAGGCACATCAGGCTCAAACAACTCCTACTCATGCTAGTGGGTTTCATCTATTCTTGTGGAATGACAGTCATGCAGAGGATAAAGGGGTTCAGCTACCGCAGCAAGTAACAGATAAATCGTTGTTGTCCTAATGCAGTAAAAGAGAGCAGGAGCGAGAGAGTGGGATTGTATCGGAATGAAAAAGGGGGTTTTGCTTGCCTGGCACTTCTGAAGATAGTATAGTTCTTCATCGGTGTCATCGATCTCATCGTCGGGATACGCCTACCGAGAGGGGACAAGCACCGACAAACAAAGAAGAAACACAATGAATGCAATGCAACAATATGATGCATGATCATGACATGGCAATATGCTGTGATTTGGGCTAATGCAACAACAAGTCATTTTGATTGAAGTGGAATTCAAAACTACATCAAATCCCAACTCCAAAACTATTATCAAAGTTGTACTATTCATGTTTCATCCTAAACAGTGAAGTTAACTTGATCACACATGCATGAAAATGGTACAGATGGATAGATTGGATTTTTCTGATCATTTTTCATATAATAAATCTTTTCATTTGGAGATACGGTTGAATTTATAAGATTTTTTGAAGTTTAAAGCATTTTCTGGAATTTCTAAACCTTTTCTGATTTATTTTAATTCCAGAAAGGCTTTAATGCGTCAGCATGACATCACGGTGACGTCAGCAAGTCAACAGGAGCTAGTCCAGGTCAAACCTGACGTGTGGGGTTGGTCAACTGCCAAGTCAGCACGGTCAACTCTGGCACGTGGGTCCCGCTGGGTTATAAACTAATCTTAACCAAGAAAATTAGCCCGCTGAGTTAAACATGCGGGTCCCACTGTCAGTGACCCTAGGGGGGTTAGTTAGGCACTAATGATGGTGCCACGTCACCGGCCACCGGAGTTGGACGCCGGCGACCAAACCCAACGGCGGAGGATCGCCGGAGTTGCTCGGAACGGCGCTAACGAGTACCAATTAGCGCGTGGTTTGCGGCTACGGCGAGCTGGCGGTCGGCGCGATCTAAAGGAGGCGATGGGAGGTGCGAAGTGCGGTGTAGCAGCGGCGGTGACGGGCGAGCGGTGGCGGAGTTCGGCGGCAATTGTTTGGACGGTGCCGAGCAAGGGAGGAGCCATGGTTAGTCATGTTCGACTCACGGAAGTGCGGTGAGTGCAGCGGTGAGCTCGGATGCAAGCTTGTGCGGCCGTAGCCACGGTGGCGACAAAGCCGGCGGCGGGGAGCTTAGGGCTCGATCGGAAGACGGGGCTACGGAACGGGAACAGAGGGGGAGAGCGAGGGGGAAGCAACAGGAGCTCACAGGGAGGCGGCGCAGTAGGTCAGTGGGCTCGGGAACGTCCTTGACGGCGCGAATCGACGGCGAGGGGCTCGGGTGCCCGAGGTTGAAGATGACCGTGATGACGACGAAGCAGGGCCTCCCGGCGTCCCGTAGCTCGATTGGGAGGACGAGAAGGCTTCTGCGGTGCTTCTGGACTCGGTGGAAGGGCGAGGGTGCACGATAGCCGCGACAGCGGCGAGCGGCGGTCTCGGGTGTGCTCGGCGGCGCGAGGGGGAGAGGCCAGAGGAAGGGGGCGAGGGTCCAGGGAGAGTGAGAGAGAGTCCAGGGGGTCCAGAGCGGCGCCGAGGAGGGCTTCGAGGCACCTCGGTGAGGCAAAGCGAGCAGGAGGAGGCGTGGCGCCTCGTGCGCGCGTGCTCTGTCTCCCTCCTCTGCCTACTGGCAGAGGTAGGCGATGACTGGCACAGCCAGGTGGGCCGGCCCAGCCAGGGGTTTGGCCAGGTAAGTGGGCTGATGAGGAACAGTAAAGGGAAGAACAACCTCGCGAGGGTCTGTTCTTGGTGGTTGTGATGAACTGCTAGGTGGTGTTCCGTCGCTCTAGCTTGAGGATCGGGTCTCTATCTCTCTCTCTGGATTCCAAATGCCAGATCCCTCTACTATGGTGGCTAGCTCTACTTATATAGGCTAAGGCCCTGGGCCTCTTCCCAAATATTGAGTAGGAAGGGCGCCAACAATTGGCCATTTTGAAGGGGAACAGCGGGTACACTTATCCTGACTAAAGTTGGTCCTCGCCTGCCAAAGGCTCTGGTGATGACGCCTGCTTGGGCTCCATGATGACTCCCTTCCAGCCGTTGAGGCTGGTCTTGGTCTTGTTGCACCAAAACGGATGCCTTTGCTTGATGCTCTCGCCTGCGCTTGCTCCCTTTGCACCAAAGAGGAAAGGAGGACGCTGCATGCAGGCGGCGCGCCTGACCGGCGCCCTTGGTAAATCATGGCTTGCATCATGGGAACCTCGCGAGGTACCCTGCCTTGAACTCTCCGCCTCCTCATGAGCCAAACCGACGAGGCCGTGCACGAGAAGCTCCTTGTCGTCCGCCCATGAGGCTTGGCCCCTCACGAGGTCTTGAGCTTGCGTTGATGAAGATGAGCCGTCCGGGGCCTCCTTTGAGCCACGCCAGCGTGAGCAAGTCTGGGACCCCGTTCCCGAAACGCCGACAAGAGCCCCTGGCCCACGGTGCGCCCGAACTTGGCGAGCAGAAAGGCGAAGGGCAAGTCTGGCGTCATGGGCCCTAACAGCTCATGACCTTTTGGGCGCCAGCGTGGCGGTTGATTGGACGTGTGCGGCACTGTTCCCGCACGCCTCCTCATTTCGTGCGTTGCTAGGAGGACACGCTGCTGTACACATCCGTTCCCCTCTCTGCTGCTTGTGCGCCCCTGTCCTTTCCCCTCTCAAACTCCAGCTTCCATTTTCAATCCAATCTCGAATCTCCCTTCCCCTTTCAATCGCCATGGCTCCGACGAAGAAGGGGAAACGGAAGAAACCTGTGCCTCCGCCTTGCTCGCCTCCGCCTCGCTCGCCGCCGCCGGCGGCCTCCGCCGTTGACCCGTCGATCATACCCAATCTAGAGGGCTTGGGCAAGGTCAGTTCGGCTCTGGCCACCACCTTCAACGAATGCGGGAGGACGACGGCCTGGCCTGCGTCCCACTTCTCCATCGATAGGATAGTCACCGAGGTCCGGTATTTTGCTGACGCCCTGTGGGTGGGGCTGGTTCCCCCCTTTTCTGATTTCTTCAATGCCGTGCTTTCCCACTATCAGATCCACATGATGCATCTGGGTCCTGAGTCCATCACTCTCCTCTCGGTCTTCGCCTTCGTTTGTGAAGCAATGATGGGCATCCTTCCTTCGGTTGCCTTGCTGCGCCACTTCTTCTCTCTGCGCCTTGTCGACCCCACCCAATGCTCGGCGTGCGTGAGCTTCATCGTCGCGCCCGAGACAACGGCCTCAGGGATTGACTTCAGCCTGCCTCCGCCCGCGGCTAAGTTCCGCAAGAGGTGGTTGTATGTGGATGTGGGGGTGCCCACCCCCTGCTATCGGAGCCAACCTCGCCTGCTGTCCCCAATTCAGGCTGGGGCCAGGAGACGCTTTCAAGCCCTCGGCTCATCTTTGTCTGCGCCGCTTGCGTTCTCGAGGTCGCTTCATTGTGACAGCCCAAGGTGGTGAAGGAGTTCCTGATGTGCCGCATTGCCCTTCTCCAACGCCATTCCCACCGGATGTGGGCCTTCAGTGGGCCTGGTGATCGTATGAGGCTCGAGCGCGACTGATGCTGGCGCTAAGGAAAGTGCTCCTGGTCCTGACTGGCGACCCCAACCCCGGTGGCATCTGGCGTGGATGGGCCTTGCTGTACCTCTGCCAGAACAGGGGTGATTTTGTGAACCAGATGCCTGTCTTCGATGAATGGGGGCCGCGCCCCGCTGGTCTCCAGGGGCCTCGCGAGAATCCAAAGATGGCGACAGCCCTTCCAATCGGCGTGGAGGCTCCTCCTCAAGTGGCGGAGCAGGAGGCACGAGCCGCCCGAGGTCGAAGGACCCCTGCCGGGTGATACGCCGGGCGGCCTTCGTGAGGGAGCAGCTCCCGAGGCTCATGCCGCAGCGGCCGAGGGCGGCGGTAGCCGCCGCAGCGGGCCGAGGACGGCAGCCGCCGCCCAGCGCTTCTGGAAGGAGCCCCGAGGCCCCTGCTGCTTCTCTTGGTGAGGCGACCAGCAGCGCGCGTCAGGCGGACGCCCCTGACGCAGGTCGCCTTGATGCTTCTCCCTCGCCGCAGGCTGACCCCTGCGCTCAAATCTTGGGTCGTTTCCGCGTGAACTTCGAGGCCCTCCGGAAGAGAAGGGAGGCCCTGGGCGATGATTACCCTTGTCGCCTGCTGAAGCGCAGGAAGTACTTCGCCACTGATGAGTAAGCCTTCTCCTTCTCTAGCTCCTGATTCTTCTGCTGCTTGTACTGATCCTTGCCCTGCAGGCCCCTTCCTGCTGAGCTCACGGACACGGGTGAGGAGCCGTCCCCCCGGCTTCGTCCCCTCCCTCGTCCTTGAGTGCTCCAAGCAGCGGAGCCCTTGTGGTGAGGGTGACCGGGGAGGTGAACCGTCCCGAGGCGCGTCGTGGCCCTGCGCGCCTCGCGACCCTTCCTCGCGAGCCTTCCCGTGGCATAGCTAGCCTCCCGTGGGCTTCTCGCCTGGTCGTGGACGGCGATTGGCTGAGGCGCTTCCTGCGCCCCTCGTCTGGGGATGGGGCTGGCTCCAGGCCGGGCTCCTGGCGCGGCGTGCCCGGCCGTCGCGAGGGTGCCAGCCCCCAGCCCCCTGCCCGGAGTGGGAGTGCTGATTTATGGCTCCCGGCGCCTGCCTGGGGCGGTTGATGGTGTGGAGGACATGCACGAGCGCGCCCGGGAGCGCCGCGCCCTTTGCCAAGGATTTCTTCGGAGGGCGGCTGACGCGGTGATACTTCTTGGTGAAGAGCTCGCTGACGAAGACGCGCGCCTTGAGGCCGAGGGTCTGCGCCTGGCTGCAGAGAGGCATGAGCTGGAGGGCGCTATCGCCCTTGCGCGCCACCAGCGCGATCTTGATGATGAAGGGGCCAAGGCGTCGCTGGCAGCCTCTCGGGAGGCCTGTTCTCGGGCCGTCGAGGAGGCCCGGGAAGCTAACAGGCGGCGAGAGGCGGCGGAGGAGCGGGCACGGGAACTCCTGGCCCGGTGTCACTTGTTGGAGGAGCAAGTGGAGCTGCGCGAGGCAGCCCTCGCGTCGATGAAGGTGGCCTCCGCGACCAGGCGGAGCTCGGAAGCATGAGGAGGCGTTGGCGCTGAAGCCGCCAACGCGCACGCGAGTACGAGCGCTTGGAGACGAGGGAGCGCTTGGCGACGCGGGCAGAGGATGAGGTCGCTGCACGGGAAGCCCGCGTCCTGGAGGAGGTCGGGCGCCGAGTGGCGACGGCGCGCTCAAACCTCGAGCGCGAGTTTGAGGAGAGGCTGGGGTTGATCAAAGCCGAGGCTGAGGGCAGGACTGCTGCCTTGAGGGCCAAGCTGGAGGAGGCGACGCGGCGGGCCGATGCTCTTCGGGCCGCCCTCGAGGTGGCGCAGGGGGAGTCAACCACCTCTCAAGCCGAGGCGCTCCTTCTTCGCCAACGGGTGGAGGAGGCCGAGGCCGTCGCGCGCCAGAATGCGGACGAGATGCGTCAGCGGCGAATCCAGGAGCATGAGCACGGCCCCATGCTCGCCACGCTCCGGGAAAGAGCCAACGCAGCCTTGCGTAATATCTGCGAGGCGGCAGTTGGCGAGCCGCACTCGGTTAACTACGCCGGCAACCTTCAGTTCTTCACCGACGTGGTGGCGCGGTCGGTCAGGGCCAATAGGTTGGTGGAGGAGAGGAGCCGCGCGCTGCTCGGGCGTGCCTTTTCTCGTGTCTTCAGCCATCTCCAGGACATGGACCCCCACTTCGACTTTGACGCGGCCATCGCCTTCATTCCCGAGCCGTCCGGGCGACTGGCGCCCGGGTGGAAGACAATGTGGATGCTCTCGTCCGGGCCTTCGCTTCGGACAACAACGGCGTGGTCGTGGCCACCGATGAGGGCGGCGTGGTGAACGGCCCAGACACCGCCGACGGCCACGCAGACAGTGACGGCGAGGCCGGCGGCGCCAGCAACGACTCGGGAGATGCTCCTAAGGACGCATTGGGGGATTTATCCGACTGATTATGTGTTGTCCCTGTTCCGTTACCCTGCATGAATAGAACTCAGGTTTTGGCCTGATGGCTGTGAGAGCATTTTGGGAGGGGGAGCCCCTCATGTAAAACTTGTGTTCATCGTATTAGCAGGTGTTACATCGCCCATACGCCCGCGCCAAGTGGTTGGCTAAGCGACGTGCTGGTTGGCTGGTTTACCTTTGTTTTGTACGAGCCCTGTGATAGCCTATGGGAGGCTGCGGCGATCCGAGTGTCTCCTGATCGAATCCGTAAGATCTGCAGTAAAAACCCTCCGGAGAGGACGCGACGGCGGCAGGCTGGGCTGTGCGCAAGCTAGGCCTGGCCCGGCTCGCGAGGGGCTCGCGAGGGGAGGCAGCTGAGGCGGAGTGGTAACCGAAACACGAGAGATTTGCTCGAACGAGAGTAAGCACCCCTTCCCCAAACACACGCAAATCTCAAATTCGAATCCAATGTAAATCCAGCGGGGGAAAGCGACAACCAAATGGAAAGGCGAAGAAAGCAGAAGAAAAGCCGCGTCCGGCACCTAGTCTAGTCTTGGACGTCTTCTCACCAGCGCGGAGCTAAGTGCTGCCACTGGGCGTGGGAGGGAGCCCCAGGGCCTGAGGCCGGCACCCCTGAGACTCCGGGGCGTGTACAGCCCCACTCATTATTACTTGAGAGTTTCACGGGGCGGCGAGCTTCACAGGCACTGGGCCTTCTTCACAGGTACCGGCCTTGCTTCATATCGCCAGACGAGGGCCCCGCCTTGCGCCACACTCTAGTGCCATCAACGACGACCGGAAACCAGGACGTCGCCGATGGGGTAGAGCGGTCGCCAGCGGTTCCCCCGACGACCACGGGTCCTCCGCCAGGGGCAGGCCCTGAGGCGCCTCCCCAGCAGAGGGCCTACCTCTTGAGAACGCCTTGCTCCGAACGCCGCGGTGGTGATGTCGGATCTCTGCCCCTCTCCGGCAGCCCCCTGCGCCCCCCCCCTGAGGGGTGGGAGACCCCATGAGCGGGCAGCCGCTCGTCGTGGCGACCTGTACCTCCTGCGACCTATGGTTAGCGTATGTTTGCTCTTGAGGAAGTAGCGGTACCCGATAATCGTCATCCCCGGCGTGACCAGTGGGACCGTCTTGAGGCTCCTGGAAGAGCTCGGCTTCTGGCGCCTCATCCCCCCAACTCGGGCTGAGGAGCGAGCCTTGTTCTCCCTCATGCGGGTGCCCTTGGTCCATCATGTGGGGCACGTATTCTTCTGGCGCCGTCATCTCAAGGCCACGCCGTAGTGCTGGCGTGCCATGCTGCTCTGCTGATGCGCCCACCGGGGTGGTGGCGCGCGTCCACCAGGCCGTGAGTTACGTCGAGTCCTTCTTCTCCGCTGGCTGGGGCGGGGCAACCCGCCGCCGACCCGTCTTGACTAAGCCCGATGTTGGAGTAGCTTTGGAGCCAGCGGGCGCGTGGAGCCCGTGCGGGCCGCCTGGGCCTGAGATGGAAGCTGGGTGCGAAGGGTGAGCCCCGAGGCGGCGGCCAGGAGCTCGCCACTCGCTCCAAAGAAGACGTCGCGGCCGCTCTCCAAAGAGCTCGCTGCAGCAGCTCTCGGGCCACCGTGAGCGCCCTCGAGTTCGCTGCTCCCGCGGGTGTACGGTGATGTGGTCGCGCGTGATTGGAGGCCCTTGCTGCCGACCACGCCTGCCGCGGCGTGAGAGCCGTCGAAGCCTGTCCGCACGCCATGCTCTGCAGCGCCCAGCGGACCCTGAGCTGCCGGGGCACGGGTCGCCCGAGGCGAAGCGGCTATGCGTGGGCGGGCCACGCCGCCCAAGGATCTGAGTTGCCAGCAGTCGCGGACATGGTGATGGCGTCGCGACGGGACACGAGGTGGCGAAGGTGGATTCCGCGCACCTACCGGGCGCGCCAAATGTCGGATTTCGGGTTCCGGCAGACCCTAGAGGTTCAAACACTGGGGTGCGTGCGGAGATCCAACCCTCCACCGTCTCGTACCTCGCCGAATCGCAGGGACCTAAACTACTAAACGGAACAGCACAAGAGACACAAGATTTATACTAGTTCGGGCCACCGCCAGGTGTAATACCCTACTCTAGTTTGTGGTGTGGTGGATTGCCTCTTGGGCTGATGAGGAACAGTACAGGGGAGAACAGCCTCGCGAGGGTCTGTTCTTGGTGGTTGTGATGAACTGCTAGGTGGTGTTCCGTCGCTCTAGCTTGAGGATCGGGTCTCTATCTCTCTCTCTCTGGATTCCAAATGCCAGATCCCTCTACTATGGTGGCTTGCTCTACTTATATAGGCTAAGGCCCTGGGCCTCTTCCCAAACATTGAGCAGGAAGGGCGCCAACAATTGGCCATTTTGAAGGGGAACAGCGGGTACACTTATCCTGACTAAAGTTGGTCCTCGCCTGCCAAAGGCTCTTGTGATGACGCCTGCTTGGGCTCCACGATGACTCCCTTCCAGCCGTTGGGGCTGGTCTTGGTCTTGTTGCACCGAAACGGATGCCTTTGCTTGATGCTCTCGCCTGCGCTTGCTCCCTTTGCACCAAAGAGGAAAGGAGGATGTTTGCAGTGGCGCCTGATCGCGCGCCTTGGTCGTCATGGCTTGCGTCATGGGCACCTCGCGAGGTACCCTGCCTTGAACTCTCCGCCTCCTCATGAGCCAACCTGACGAGGCCGTGCCTGAGGAAGATCCTTGTCGTCCGCCCCGCCAGGCTTGGCCCCTCGCGAGGGTCTTGAGCTTGCGTTGATGAAGATGGGCCGTCCTGGGCCTCCTTTGAGCCACGCCGCAGGCCGCAGGCAGGCAAGTCTGGGGACCCCCGTTCCCAGAACGTCGACAATGTTATTCTTTGAGCTGCTCACTTTCGTGATCATGGTTTGATTGTCGTAGTTCATAACGATACCCGGTACGGGTTTCTCAACAACTGCCAAGTCATTCAAGAGTCGGCGAAGCCAATCAGCTTCGACCGTAGCTGTATCTAGTGTTGTGAGTTCTGCTTTCATTGTTGACCTAGTTAAGATGGTCTGCTTGCAAGGCTTCCAAGAAACTGCGCCACCTCCATGAGTGAAGACATATTCGCTCGTGGCCTTTATCTCATCAGCATCTGAAATCCAGTTTGAGTCACGATAACCTTCAAGCACTTTTGGGTGCCCAGTGTAGTGAATTCCATAATTCGCAGTGCCTTTCAAATAATGCAAAACTCTCTCTAGAGCTTTCCAATGCAGATCTCCTGGTTTTGAGACAAACCGACTCAGTTTGCTAACAGCAAAAGAAATGCTAGGTCTTGTAGCACTAGCTAAGTACATAAGCGAGCCAATAATCTAAAATATTTCAGTTCATCTCTAGCAATTCTTTGATTCTTTCAAAGCAGCACGCTGGCATCATATGATGTTGGAGAGGGCTTGCAGTCACTATAGCCAAAGCGACTCAAGATCTTTTCCACGTAGTGAGATTGAAGAAATGTAATCCCACCATCATCATCTCTCAACAACTTGATGTTGAGAATGACATCGGCCACTCCTAAATCCTTCATCTCAAAACATCAAGATAGGAAATCCTTGACCTCCTTAATAACATTCAGATTTGTTCCGAAAATCAGCATGTCATCAACATACAAGCAGACGATAACTCCCTCGCCCCCACCATGGTGATAGTACACACATTTATCAGCTCCGTTTACAACAAAGCCTGTAGCTGTTAAACTTCTCATGCCACTTCTTGGGTGCTTGCTTAAGTCCATACAAAGACTTATGCAACTTGCACACTTTTCCTTCCTGACCATCTACTACAAACTCATCTAGTTGTTCCATGTAAATTTCCTCATCCAACTCTCCATTTAGGAAAGCAGTCTTAACATCCATTTGATGAACGAGAAGACCATGTGAGGCCGCTAGTGAAAGTAGTACTCGAATAGTGGTCAGTCGAGCCACATGTGAGTAAGTATCAAAGAAGTATTCACCTTCCTTTTGGGTATAACCCTTAGCCACGAGCCGTGCCTTGTACTTCTCGATAGTACCATCAGGCCTAAGCTTCTTCTTGAATACCCATTTGCACCCTGTAGGTTTGCACCCATAAGGACGATCAGTTATCTCCCAACTTTCATTTGCCAAGATGGAATCCATCTCACTATGGATTGCTTCCTTCCAGTAGTCAGCATCTTTAGATTCATAGGCCTCTGAAATAGAACTAGGAGTGTCATCTATGAGATACACAAGAAAATCATCACCAAAAGACTTTGCAGTCCTCTAACTCTTGCTCCTAGTAGGAACTTCATTGTTCTCCTCCACAGAATTTTCAAAGTGTTCCATTGAAACGACAGGTTTAGTAATTGTAACTAATTCTTGATTCGAGGAAATAGGCATCTCCTGATTTGATGAGCTCGCCATATCCTTCATGGGAAAGATATCTTCAAAGAAAGTCGCATCATTAGACTCCATGATTGTACCGACATGCATTTCAGATACCTCATATTTTACAACCAAGAATCTATAGCCAATGCTATGAAAAGCATATCCCAGGAAAACACAATCCACAGTTTTTGGTCCCAACTTGCGCTTCTTCGGAATTGGCACATTGACTTTCACCAAACAACCCCAAGTTCATAGATAAGAGAGCTTTAACCTTTTCTTCTCCCATTCCTCGAATGGAGTTATCTCTTTGTTCTTTGTGGGAACTCGGTTTAGGACATGACATGTAGTCAATATTGCCTCCCCCCACAATGCCTTGGAAAGACCCGATGTGTCTAACATGGCGTTAACCAAATCAGTTAGAGTACGGTTCTTTCTTTCGGCTACCCCATTTTACTGAGGTGAATAGGGAGGCGTCCTCTCATGGATTATACCATGATCGGACCTAAGCCTCTTGATCTTTCGATCAAGTTGGTTTTTCGCTTCAACTTTATAAATCTTGAAATAGTTCAAAGCCTCATCCTTAGATTTCCGAAGATACACATGGCAGTATCTAGTGGAGTCATCAATTAACGTCATGAAATATTTCTTTCCACCTTTTGTTAAAATACCATTCATTTCACATAGATCTGAATGTATGAGCTCTAGTGGTGCAAGATTTCTCGTTTACACAGTCAAGTGAGACTTACGAAGTTGCTTAGCTTGCACACAAACTTGACACTTAGATCCCTTGACAGTGGTGAAACTAGGGATTAAGTTCAATTTGGCTAGTCGTGACATGCAACCAAAATTAACATGACAGAGACGTGAATGCCACACAATTGATTCACTATTGTTGCAAACATGATTAACAACTTTATTGCAAACATCTGACAAGGATAAACGAAACAGGCCTCCTGACTCATAGCCTTTACCAACAAAGATTCCGTACTTTTATATTACAAATTTATTTGACTCAAAGACAAGCTTGTAGCCATCTCTACACAGAAGAGATCCGCTAACAAGATTTTTATTGACGGAGGGGACGTAATGCACGTTCTTCAGCCGCACGATCTTCCCCGAAGTAAACTTCGGATCGACTGTGCCAACACCACGAACAAAAGCACTTGAACTATTTCCCATCAGCACGGTGGAAGTCCTTGCGGTCTGATAAGACGAAAACATGGAAATTGAAGGAAATATGCCCAAGAGGCAATAATAAAGTTGTTATTTATATTTCCTTATATCATGATAAATGTTTATTATTCATGCTAGAATTATATTAACCGGAAACTTAGTAAAAGTGTGAATACATAGACAAAACAGAGTGTCCCTAGTATGCTCTACTTGACTAGCTCGTTAATCAAAGATAGTTAAGTTTCCTGACCATTGACATGAGTTGTCATTTGATGAACGGGATCACATCATTAGGAGAATGATGTGATGGACAAGACCCATCCGTGAGTTGATAGTCCATTTTGCATCATGCTTTTATATCGATATTTATCGCATTATGGGCTGTTATTTCACGTTATGTCATAATACTTATGGCTATTCTCCCTTATTTTACAAGGTTTACATGAAGAGGGAGAATGCCGGCAGCTGGAATTCTGGGCTAGAAAAGGAGCAAATATTGGAGACCTATGCTATGCAACTCCAAAAGTCCTGAAACTCCACGGAATGTCTTAAAATAAATAAAGAAAAATCGTCGCCAAAGATGAAGGCCAGGGGGCCCACACCCTGCTCACGAGGGTGGGGGGGCGCGGCCTCCCCCTGGGCGTGCCCCCCTACCTCGTGGGCCCCCTGGTGGCTCTCCGATGCCCATCTTCTCCTATATGAAGTATTTCAATGAGAAAAAATAAGAAGCAGCCTTTCGGGACGAGACTCCGCCGCCACGAGGCGGAACCTTGGCAGAACCAATCTAGGGCTCCGGCAGAGCTGTTCTGCCGGGGACACTTCCCTCCGGGAGGGGGAAATCATCGTCGTCATCATCACCAACGCTCCTCTCATCGGGAGAGGACAATCTCCATCAATATCTTCACCAGCACCATCTCATCTCCAAACCCTAGTTCATCTCTTGTATCCAATTCTTGTCTCCAAGCCCGGGATTGGTGCTAGTAGGTTGCTAGTAGTGTTGATTACTCCTTGTAGTTGATGCTAGTTGGTTTATTTGGTGGAAGATCATATGTTCAGATCCTTTATGCATTTTATTACCCCTCTGATTATGAACATGAATATGCTTTGTGAGTAGTTATGTTTGTTCCTGAGGACAAGGGAGAAGTCTTGCTATTAGTAGTCATGTGAATTTGGTATTCGTTCGATATTTTGATGAGATGTATGTTGTCTAACCTCTAGTGGTGTTATGTGAACGTCGACTACATAACACTTCACCATTATTTGGGCCTAGAGGAAGGCATTGGGAAGTAATAATTAGATGATGGGTTGCTAGAGTGACAGAAGCTTAAACCCTAGTTTATGCTTTGCTTCGTAAGGGGCTGATTTGGATCCATATGTTTCATGCTATGGTTAGGTTTACCTTAATACTTATGTTGTAGTTGCGGATGCTTGCAATAGAGGTTAATCATAAGTGGGATGCTTGTTCAAGTAAGAACAGGACCCAAGCACCGGTCCACCCACATATCAAATTATCAAAGTACCGAACGCGAATCATATGAACGTGATGAAAACTAGCTTGACGATATTCCCATGTGTCCTCGGGGCGCTTTTCCTATTATAAGAGTTTGTCCAGGCTTGTCCTTTGCTACAAAAAGGATTGGGCCACCTTGCTGCACTTTATTTACTCTTGTTACTTGTTGCTCGTTACAATTTATCTTATCACAAAACTATCTGTTACCACTTATTTCAAGACTTGCAGAGAATACCTTGCTAAAAATTGCTTATCATTTCCTTCGCTCCTCGTTGGGTTCGACACTCTTACTTATAGAAAGGACTACGATAGACCCCTATACTTGTGGGTCATCAAGACTCTTTTACAGCACCGCTGTCGGGAGTGAAGCGCCTTTGGTAGGTGGAATTTGGTAAGGAAAAATTTATATAGTGTGCTGAAATTTTCTGTCACTTGTTATTATGGAAAGTAATTGTCTGATTGGCTTGTTCGGGGTATCTTCACCCCGTCCAATAGAGCAAAGAGTTGCTCCTCAACCTACTGAACCTACTGAACCTATTGAAAATGAAACTCCTTTTGAATTTCCTTCGGGTATGATGGAAAAACTGCTAGCTAATCCTTTTACAGGAGATGGAACAAAGCATCCTGATGAGCACTTAATATATGTGGATGAAATTTGTGGATTATTTAAGCTTGCAGGTGTACCCGATGATGTTGTTAATAAGAAGGCTTTTCCTTTATCTTTGAAGGAAGACGCATTGACATGGTATAGGCTATGTGATACGAGATCATGGAACTATAAAAGATTGAAATTGGAATTTCATCAAAAGTATTACCCTATGCATCTTGTTCATCGTGATCGCAATTATATATATAATTTTTGGCCTCGTGAAGGAGAAAGCATCGCTCAAGCTTGGGGGAGGCTTAAATCAATGTTATATTCATGCCCCAATCATGAGCTTCCAAGAGAAATAATTATTCAAAGTTTTTATGCTCGGCTTTGTGATAACAATCGCACCATGCTTGATACTTCTTGTGCTGGCTCTTTTATGATGAAGACTATTGAATTCAAATGGAATTTATTGGATAGAATTAAACACAACTCTGAAGATTGGGACCTCTACGAAGGTAAGGAGTCAGGTATGACACCTAAGTTTTATTGTGTTAAATCTTTTATGGATACCGATATTTTTCGTAAGTTTAGCACTAAATATGGACTTGACTCTGAGATAGTAGCTTCTTTATGTGAATCTTTTGCTGATAAGTGGTTTAAATATCTTCCTTCCATAGAAGTAAAAGTATCTGCACCTATTAAAGTTGAAGAAAAGACTGTCACTTATAATGATCCTATTGTTCCTACCTCTTATGTTGAGAAACCACCTTTCCCTGTTAGAGTAAAGGATCATGCTAAAGCTTCAACTGTTGTTCGTAAAAGCAATATTAGAACTTATACACCTCCTGAGCAAGTCAAAGTAGAACCTAATATTGCTATTGTTAAAGATCTCTCGTCTGATAATATTGATGGGCATGTCATTCAATTCTCCGGTGAAACTGCTAGAATTGCTAAACCCTGTGATAGAAATAAACATAGACCTGTGGTAGGCGTGCCTGTTATTTCTGTTAAAATAGGAGATCATTGCTATCATGGCTTATGTGATATGGGTGCTAGTGCTAGTGTTATACCCATTGACTTATATAAAGAAATTATGCATGATATCGCACCTGCTGAGTTAGAAGATATTGATGTTACAATTAAACTTGCCAATAGAGATACTATATCTGCAATGGGAATTGTTAGGGATGTTGAAGTCTTGTGTGGAAAAACCAAATATGCCGCTGATTTCCTTGTTCTTGGTTCTCCACAAGATATCTTTTGTCCCATTATTTTTGGTAGACCCTTCTTGAATACTGTTAATGCTAAGATAGACTGCGAAAAAAATGTTGCTACTATTGGCTTGGATGATATGGTTCATAAGTTTAATTTCTCTAAATTTAGTAAACAACATCGTGAGGAAGAATTGCCTAGTATGGATGAAATTATTGGTCTTGCTTCTATTGTCGTACCTCCTAGTGATCCTTTGGAACACTATTTGCTAGACCATGAAAATGAGATGTTCATGAATGAAAGAAGGGAAATATATGAAGTATTCTTTAAACAGAACTTATTCGCAACATAATTTGCCTATTGAAATCTTAGGGATCCTCCTCCACCCAAGGGTGATCCGTGTTTGAGCTTAAACCGTTGCTCGATAATCTTAAATATGCTTATCTTGATGAAAAGAAAATATATCCTGTTATTATTAGTGCTAACCTTTCAGCAGGTGAAGAAGAAAGATTATTGAAAACTCTGAAAAAGCACCGTGCCGCTATTGGATATACTCTGGATGATCTTAAGGGCATTAGTCCCACTCTATGTCAGCATAAAATAAATTTGGAAGCGGACGCCAAACCAGTTCGTGATCCTCAACGACGTGTGAATCCTAAAATGAAAGAAGTGGTAAGAAAAGAAATACTCATGCTTCTGGAGGCAGGTATAATTTATCCCGTTGCTGATAGTCAGTGGGTAAGTCCTGTCCATTGTGTCCCTAAGAAGGGAGGTATTACTGTTGTCCCTAATGATAAAGATGAATTGATTCCGCAAAAGAATTATTACAGGTTATAGGATGGTAATTGATTTCCGTAAATTAAATAAAGCTACTAAGAAAGATCATTCCCCTTACCTTTTATTGATCAAATGCTAGAAAGATTATGCAAACATACACATTATTGCTTTCTAGATGGTTATTCTGGTTTCTCTCAAATACCTGTGTCGGCTAAAGATCAATCAAAGACTACTTTTACATGCCCTTTTGGTACTTTTGCTTATAGACGTATGCCTTTTGGTTTATGTAATGCACCTACTACCTTTCAAAGATGCATGATGGCTATATTCTCTGACTTTTGTGAAAAAATTTGTGAGGTTTTCATGGACAACTTTTCCGTCTATGGTTCCTCTTTTGACGATTGCTTGAGCAATCTTGATCGAGTTTTGCAGAGATGTGAGGAAACTAATCTTGTCTTGAGTTGGGAAAAGTGCCACTTTATGGTTAATGAAGGTATTGTCTTGGGGCACAAAGTTTCTGAAAGAGGTATTGAAGTTGATAAAGCCAAGGTTGATGCTATTGAAAAGATGCCATGTCCCAAGGACATCAAAGGTATAAGAAGTTTCCTTGGTCACGCCGGATTTTATAGGAGGTTCCTTAAGGACTTCTCAAACATCTCTCGGCCACTGACTAATTTATTACAAAAAGATGTACCATTTGTCTTTGATGATGACTGTGTAGAAGCATTTGAAATACTTAAGAAAGCATTAGTCTCTGCACCTGTTGTTCAGCCACTTGATTGGAATTTACCCTTTGAAATTATGTGTGATGCTAGTGATTATGTTGTAGGTGTTGTTCTAGGGCAAAGAGTTGATAAGAAATTAAATGTTATCCACTACGCTAGTAAGACTCTAGACAATGCTCAAAGAAATTATGCTACTACCGAAAAGGAACTTTTAGAAGTTGTATTTGCTTGTGATAAATTCAGACCCTTTATTGTTGATTCTAAAGTAACTATTCACACTGATCATGCTGCTATTAAATATCTTATGGAAAAGAAAGATGCTAAACCTAGACTTATTAGATGGGTTCTCTTGCTGCAAGAATTTGATTTGCATATTGTTGATAGAAAAGGAGCTGATAACCCCGTTGCAGACAACTTATCTAGGTTAGAGAATGATCTTGATGACCCACTACCTATTGATGATAGCTTTCCTGATGAACAATTCAATGTCATAAGCACTTCTCGTAGCACTCCCTGGTATGCTGATTATGCCAATTATATTGTTGCTAAATTTATACCACCTAGCTTCACATACCAACAAAAGAAAAAGTTCTTTTATGATTTGAGACATTACTTTTGGGATGATCCACATCTTTATAAAGAAGGAGTAGATGGTGTTATTAGACGTTGTGTACCTGAGCATGAACAGGAACAGATCCTACACAAGTGTCACTCCGAAGCTTATGGAGGACACCACGCTGGAGATAGAACTGCACATAAGGTATTGCAATCTGGTTTTTATTGGCCTACTCTCTTCAAAGATGCCCGTAAGTTTGTTTTGTCTTGAATGAATGTCAAAGAATTGGTAATATTAGTAGACGTCAAGAAATGCCTATGAATTTGTCGGGGAAGCTGATCGTGTCCCGCGAACACCTATGGGACCTGGGTCCCTTGTGGTTCGGAGGGGGGCGGAGATTGCACAAAGAGCGGATCGAAGCGATGCACACGAGCAGATTTACCCAGCTTCGGAGCTCTCTGGGACATAGCAGAGGTGCGGGAGCAGCTTGCTGAGGAGCGCACGGCCTTCATCTTGGAGAAGGCCGAGGTCGAGGAGCAGCAGAGGCTTGCCGGCGAGAAGCTCTCCACGCAAGAAGGTGAGCTGGCGCAGCGGAAGATCAACCTCGACAGCTATGAGGAAGATCTCGCTTGCACTGAGCAATCGATTGGCGGGCCACTTCAGAGGCAAAGGATGTGCTGCGCTGCCGAGGCCGCCAAGAAGGAATTGGAGACGAGGTGGCTCAGCTGGAGTCCACCCTCCAAGAGCGCCGAGGAGGTCACCGGGTTGAAGCGCCTTGAGAAGGACGCCACACCTCGGTGAGTTGCAGGGTCGCCTCGCTGAAAAGATCAAGGAGATCGACGCCGCCAAGGACTCCAAGGCGGATCTGGAGCTGAAATAGACCACCTTGACGGAGACGTTGGAAGGCGCCAAGGAGCGGGAAGCGGGCCTGCTGGAGAAGATCAAGGCCAACGAGGAACTGCTGTCGAATGTGTGACTGCCTGAATAATCTCGAGATAGCATAATGTCTTGGATGTAAGGTCTTGTGGACACCACCGCCGGCATCCATAATGAGCTGATGGAGCTGGGGATGGTGGATCTTGGGTACTCCACCGATGAGAACCTCCAACCCAGCGTCAAACTCAGCCTGTTCTTCAAGGGCGTGCTGACGGGTCTCCAGCGGCTCCGGGAGGAGATCCCAAAGCAACTGGCGGAGGAGTCGCGCCAAGTTTGCGTCGGGGCTCTCCAGAAGGTGCTGATGAAGGTGGCCTTCCGCAACCCAGGCGTCGATTTCACCAAAGTCCTCAAGTCCCTACCTCCATCTGCTGACGTTGAAGCGCTCAAGACCCTTGTCGCACCCATTGTGGACAGGGTGAGCGGAGTCAAGAGGCTCGATGGCGACCGCGTGGACTAGGCCGCCAAGCTTATCTTTCTCTTGTCGCTGTAGATCATGTTTGGGCGAAAAATCTATTAGATCCGCGACAAGTCATTATGTAATATACACTATCTTAGGCAATCGAATGCAATGTTATTTCCTTTACTTGATTTTTTCCCTTGTATGTTTATGCCCTACGCTTTTAGGGGACTTGTCGGTACAAACACCTTTGCCGCGAGCGCTGAGTGCGGAACTTCAAAGAGCTTCTTGGCAATGCCGCCTCCGACAAGCAACCTTGTCGCAACTAGTTGCAGCACACTTAAGTTGTTGAGCGGACTCGAAACAAAGTAAGGGCGCAAGCTAGTCGCGAGTCGGTTCCTCCGCTCACAGGTTTTCCATACAAAGTACTATCGTTCGAGGAAGATAACTTAAAAATTTAAAACTGATTGTTTAAACTTAGCAACTTAGCTTCTCTGTTGTCCATTTCCCGGCAAGGCGACAGTTCCTCGAGCGATGCTTGCCGGCCCACACCATTATCTTCTCCTTCCCCCCCGGTTAACTTGTGGGTGGATGAACCTTCTTCTTGTTTGAGAAGAAAGAAGAGAAAACAAAGTTATGGAGCCTAGTGGCTCGTTGTCGCTTACCGGGTGCGGATGCTGCACAAAATGTTAGAGAACACATGCATACAAGATTATGAAAGCATGTATTGACAAGTTGTGCGCAACACATAGGCTTTACTGATGCACGGGGTCTGCGCCCGGCTTTGTACAAAGGATTACATGCAACAGCGGCAAGACATGTACAAAAGGGTGGTTGCCGGAAAGGGTTCCGCAACGCGCTTTATGGGTAAAACTTGCGAAGATGCTCTATATTCCAGGAATTGCTCACCGAACGCCATCTTCGGTCTCAAAGGCGGACAGCGCCGAGCCTAGTGACTCGTTTCACCCGATAAGGGCCTTCCCACTTCAAGGCCAACTTGTTGGAATTCTTGGCGGATTGAACGCGCCAAGAACAAGGTCGCCTTCCTCGAAGCTTCGCATTAACTTTGCGGCTATGGTAGCGACGCAAAGCTTGCTGGTAACGAGCAGCTCGTACAAAGAGCTGAAGACGATCCTCCTCGAGGAGCAGCGGTCGTCATATTGTCGCAGCTGCTCTTGCTCAAGCTCATCATAGCGAGCACTCGAGGTGACCCGTATCTGAGTTCCGTGGGGAGAACTGCCTCTGCTCCGTAGACTAGAGCGAAGGTGTCCGCGGCGGTGGCTCGATTTGGCGTCGTCCTGATCGACCAAAGAACCACCGGCGGCTCCTCGATCCAGTTTCTTCCGCACTTATGCAGCCTGTCGAAAGTTCTGGTCTTGAGTCCCCGCAGCACTTCAGCGTTTGCTCTCTCTGCTTGACCGTTGCTTCTCGGATGAGCAATGTAAAGCAAAGCAGATCTTGGCGCCAAGATCTTGGGCGTCTTGCATGAAGGTGCGGCTCGTGAACTGTGTGCCGTTGTCGGTGATGAACCTGTTAGGAATCCCAAAACGGCAAACAATTGACTGAAGAACTTGATCGCTTGTCCGTCTGTCACCTTCCTCATGGTTCCACTTCCGCCACTTTGTGAACTTGTCGATTGCGACGCATAAGTACTCAAAGCCCCGACAGCTCGGGGAAGGGGCCGAGGATGTCGAGCCCCTGCACGTAAAAGGGCCAGGATAAAGGGATTGTCCGGAGAGCTTGAGCTGGTTGGTGTATCTGTTTGGAATGGAACCGCACGCTTCACACTTGGTTACTTGTGCGTTGCATCCCGGAGGATTCGGCGAAGAAACCTTGCCGGAAAGCTTTGCGGCAAGTGCTCTTCTTGCGCCAATGTGGTGACCACATATGCCTCCATGTATCTCTCGCCAACAACTTCGCTGTCTTCCGGCAAATACACTTCAATTTCACACCGTTGAGTCTTCTTACATGCAGGATGTTGTCAACAAACTGGTACATACTTGACTGCCGGGCTACTTTTTCCGCTTCTTCTTGCTCTTCGGGAAGTTCTCCTGTCTGAAGGAAATGGACGATTTGCTGCGGCCATGCTGGAGCCTGTGGCTCGACAACAAGGACTAAAGGCTCGTCTACCACTGCGGGAACATTAGCTTCCACGGCAAGAACCTGCGGTTCTGCCGGAGCTTGATGATCCCCGGCAAACTTGCCGGAGCAAAGCTTGTCGGGAGCATCTGCTTCAACGAAACAAACCACAGGGTTTGTCGGAGCAGACTGCTCCTCAGTGATATTTGCATTGATTTTAGGGACCTTCTTGGCGGCGGCTCCGGGAGCTCTGCCGAAGTAGTCGCCGAAACCAATTTTCTCTTCTTGTTCTGTCTGTTGATGGTGTTACGGTTGGTGAGTCAGCTTGAGCACAAAAATTCCTGGTTCCACAGGTAAATTAAGTGCGGCACATTTGGAGAGGCCATCAGCTATATCATTCTGAGCTCTTGGAACGTGTTCCATTTGCAGGCCTTCAAAGTGCTCTTCTAGCTTTCTCACTTCATCGACGTATGCTTCCATCAACGGACTCTGATAATCTTTATTTACTTGGCGGACGACAAGTTGCGAGTCTCCCCTGACAATGAGCTTCTTGATCCCAAGGTCTACCGCAATCCTGAGACCGGCAAGCAAACCTTCATACTCTGCAGTATTGTTTGTTGCTTGTTCCTTGGGAAAGTGCATCCGGACTATGTACTTGAGGTGCTCTCCGGTGGGTGCGATAAGCAGACGCCGCACCGGCGTCTTGCAGCGAGAAGGCACCATCAAAGTACATCAGCCACTCTTTATTTGCCTCTTTGACGGGGATGCTCGTCTCTGGAATTTCTTCATCTTGCGTTGGCGTCCACTCTGCTATGAATTCTGCCAATGCTCTGCTTTGGATAGTTGAAGTGCTTTTAAACTTGAGACCAAAGCTTGACAGTTCCAGTGCCCACTCGACAATTCTGCCTATTGCTTCTGGGTTTTGCAATATCCTCTTCAGCGGAAAGCGAGTGACAACTGTTATCTCATGTGCTTGGAAGTAATGGCGCAGCTTTCTCGAGGCCATGAGGAGGCCGAAAAGCAACTTCTGCACACCGGAATACCTTGACCTAGCCCCTGTAAAGGGAATCGACAAAGTAGACTGGCGCTGCACCATCCTTTTTGTATCTTATCGCAACCCTGCGCTGATCTGTCCTTGTCGGGACCAGAGCTTGACGGCGAAGCCCCCTGCTTGTCGCTGGATGCACCTGCCTCGATTGTCGGCTCATCATCTGCCTCCCTCTCCGCTACTAACGCAGCACTAACCACTTGATTCGTCGCTGCTATATACAGCAGCAACTTCTCTTGTGGCCTAGGTGCGTCAAGTATTGGAGTGGAGGACAGGTATCTCTTCAAGTCCTGCAGCGCAGCCTCCGCTTCGGGAGTCCAATTCATTGGACCTGCCTTTTTCAAAATCTTGAAAAATGGCAGGGTGCGCTCAGCAGACTTAGAGATGAACCTGCTGAGAGCAGCCACGCAACCGGCAAGCTTTCTGACATCCTTGACGCACTTTGGTGCTTCAATCTGCTCGATGGCCTTGATCTTGTCAGGATTGGCTTCAATTCCCCGCTGAGACACAAAGAACCCGAGAAGCTTGCCGGAAGGGACTCCAAACACGCACTTCTCGGGGTTGAGCTTGAGGTTGATCTTGCGCAGATTTGCAAATGTCTCATCCAAATCCTGAACCAGAGTTGCTTTGTCCTTGCTCTTGACCACTATGTCATCCATGTAGGCTTCTACATTTCTGTGTATTTGTGGCTCAAAAGCATCATGGACTACTCTTGCAAAAGTTGACCCAACATTCTTCAAACCGAAAGGCATCCGTATGAAGCGATCGTGCCACATGGTGTAATGAATGCGGTTTTCTTCATCCTCTTACGCCATGAAGATCGATGATATCCTGAATATGCATCAAGAAATGAAAGCAGATCACATCCAGCCGTGGAGTCAACAATCTGGTCGATACGTGGCAAGGGAAATGGGTCTTTGGGACAAGCTTTATTAACATCTGTAAAGTCAATACAAAGTCTCCATTTCCCATTTGCCTTACGTACAACTACCGGATTGGCCAACCATGTGGGATGGAGGACTCCTCTGACAAGGCCTGCTGCTTCCAACTTCTTGATTTCTTCTGCTATGAATTCTTGGCGCTCCACTGCTTGTTTCCTAACTTTTTGCTTTCCTGGGAACACCGGGGATGTCAGATGGTTGCCATGCAAACACATCGACATTCGCCCGCAGGAAAGCAACGAGCTCGCCTTCCTATTTAGGGTCAAGCGTGGCACTGATGGTGAAGGTACCACCGGTGCCGTCCTCCTTGGCGGGCACCTTCTTGGTCTTCGGCGGAGCTGCCATCATCTTCTTGCACTTGCCGGTGGAGCTCGATGGTGCGTCCTCGACGGTAGCGCAGCACTCCGAAGAGGTGCGCTTGCCGGAGTGGGCATCAGAACTCTCGCCGGACTTGGTGGTCTTCTTCTTTCCCCCGGGAGCTTCAGCGGCAAGTGGTTTGCTATCTGTCGCGGCTGCTACATCCCGGTAAATCTTGTCGGCGCAGATAAGCGCATCCTTCTTGTCGCCATGGACAGAAATGACGCTTATCGGGTCGGGCATCTTGAGTAAATTGTAGGCGTAATGAGAGGCTGCCATGAACTTGGCAAGTGCTGGACGGCCAAGTATGCCATTGTAGGGCAATGGGAAATCGGCAACGTCAAACGTGACCCTCTCAGTTCTGAAGTTGAGCTCGCTGCCAAATGTTACCGGTAACGTGATCTTCCCTTTGGGCTTGCTCCTTCCTGGGTTGATTCCTTGGAAAGTACCAGTCTCTTTGAGCTCATTGTCGAGGATTTGAAGCTTCGGAGCACCGCAGAGGAGATCAGTTCAGGCCGGCCCGCCATCAACCAACATCTTTGTGACCTTGAGGTTGCGGATAGTTGGTGATACCAACATCGGCAAGCACCGACCGCAGTGATGCGATCGGGGTGATCCTCAATGTCAAAGATGATGGGCGTCTTGGACCACTTCGAGGTTTGCGTGACTCTATGGATGGTTCTGCTGCATTAACCTCACGCATCCATTGCTTGAGTTGGCGGTGCGAGGTATGCAGAGAAGCACCACCGCCAACGCAAAGGACCTCCGTTGCCTTCGAAACTCCTGCTCATCAGCTTCATCGCCTTCCATGTCTTCGCCATCTTCATCTTCGTCTTCTTCCTTGTCGCGGCCGCGGGAGGTCTGCCTCCTTGCCGCTGCTTGGCCTTGCCACAAGGCGTCCTCCCGACGGGTCTCTTCTTACTTGCTGCACCTGCACCTTCCTGGGCCTTCTCCTTGTCTCGCCGCTCGTATTCAGCCCTCTGTAGCTCAACAAGCTGCTCGACTTTCTTGCAGCTCTGGAGATCGTGGCCCTTGGTGCGGTGGATCTTACAGTACTGCTTGTTGGAGCTGTCAGGCTTGTCGGCGGCCGCCACAGCTTGGCGGTCGGTGTCAGCGGCAACCTCCTTGCCGGAGCCACCAGCCTTGGCTTTGTTGGCGGCGCCATCCTTGCCGGACTACTCGACAACTAGTACTTCTTGGTTTTTCTTCTTTCTGTTGTTTCGCCGCCGGCTCTTCCTTGTCGGGGCGGTCTCCTCACTATCAGACTCTGCTCCCACATTCTCTCCTGGGAGTCTTCTTCCTTCTTCAGCGCGTGCACACTTGTCGGCCAGGGCGTAGAGCTCGCTGACGTCTTTCACTTTGCACATCGCCATCTCCTCCCTCATCCTGCGGTTTCGTACATTCTGATGAAATGCACTGATCACCGCGGCAGGGTGGACATCTGGGATGTTGTAATGTACACGGCTGAATCTCTGGATGAATTTGCGCAGGGACTCTCCTTCCTTCTGGGCGAGCAGGTGAAGGTCACTCTCTTGGCCATGAGGCTTGTGGCCGCCTGTGAAGGCGCCGACAAACTGGTGGCACAAATCCGCCCAAGAAGAAATAGAGCTGTCCGGCAAGTGCATGAGCCAAGACCTGACGTTTGGCTTGAGCACCAGGGGAAAGTAGTTGGCGAGGATCTTGTCGTCTCGTCCCCCCGCAGCCTGCACCGCGATGGTGTAGATGCTGAGGAACTCCGATGGGTGTGTCCTGCCATCATACTTCTCCGGCACATCTGGCTTGAAGTTTTTCTTGTCGGGCCACCGACTTGCCGCAGCTCACGAGTGAACGCATGGCAACCTATCACAGACGGACAAGTCGCTGGTTCTTCGGCGCATGCATATCGATCAGGGGCCGGCGCGCTGGTCGGATTGACGACGCGCTTCTCTTGGCGCGCCGATATGGGTTCGAAGCGCTTCTTCTTGCCGTTCTCGAAGAACTTGGCGCTGGTCGCGACGAGCTCGCGGATCCGACGACGTTGTGGAGTCGCTGTCGAGGTGGATCCGGCGAGTCGGCGATCTTGGCCTTCGGGAAGGGGAGTGTACGGTGGCTGCACCCCCGCAAGTCTCATCGCCATCAGCCCATGCCTTGTCGCCTTGCCGCGGCTGCGAGGCGCTTGGTTGCAGCGGGACGTCGCCGTTGGCGAAGCCGATGAGACTCTGAATTGTGGCCCTCCATTCGTCGACCTTGTCGGCCGTTGGAGGGTAGTCTAGAAGTAGCTGAGCTCTTGCCAAGGCTTCTGCTGGTGTGGTGGGTGGCAATGGCGTACGTAGCGAAGAACGGGATGTGCTCGGACTCCTAACCAAGTTAGGAGGAGCAGCATCCCGCCTAAGCGACCGTACTTCGCTTCGCATCGCATGCCGGTGTGCATGCGGGTCTCGAGGGCCTCGGGATCCTCCAGCTTGGCCTTGATCCAACGAGCGTATGGTGTTGCGAGCATCATGACGCTGTCGGTCCCGCGCCTCGTGAGAAGGACGCGGTGCGGACTCGGACGCCGACGCCTACGCTGCCTTGTCCCTGGACCTGGCGGCGCTGTGGGCTCTCTCGACGACGCCCGTTCCTCCGCCAGCGTTTTCCCCACCACCTGTCAGCTCCGGTGGTGGTGGGTTCGACGCGGACGGCTCTGCTGCTGCCGAAGACTTCTTCTTCGGCGCCATGTTGATGAAGATGATGAAGAAGTTGCTCGTGTGACCGCTGGATCAGGTTCACACAGCCTCGACGCCTACCGGGCGCGCCAAAGATGTCGGGAAGTTGATCGTGTCCCCGAACACCTATGGGACCTGGGTCCTTGTGGTTCGGAGGGGGCGGAGATTGCACAAAGAGCGGATCGAAGCGATGCACATGAGCAGATTTACCCAGCTTCGAGCTCTTCGAGAGATAACACTCCTACTGCTGCTTTGTGGATTATATTGTGTTCTTGCTAGGGAGCAATGGGAGCTACAAAACCTAGCCTCGAGTGTGAGTGGCTTCAGATGAGTCGAATGAACTAAGCCGAGCCGAACCGAACCCTTTCACGCTTGCACTCGGGCCTCCTTTTATAGGCACAAGGGGTCACCACATGTGGCAAGTAGACAAGGGTAAGATAGTAAAAACAGAGGTTGGTACACCGCTTTGTACAAAGGTACAGTGATCTATACCTAACTCGACGGCAAGGGACAAGAGTCATAAATGCCCGCCTCGATCGCTCAAAAAGGTAACAGGACCGCTAAGTGCACCTCCGCTTGCCACGATGGTAGCTTGTCGGCGCCGCTCATCGCTGCTCCCCGCTGGCTGCACAGCCCGTCGACAGGCGTGCTTGGGAAAGCCCCATGGCGACACGTGGCGGATGAGCTGGAGCGGAGATGAAGATAGGTCACTTGCCGCGGCGAGCACCTTGCCGCGGCAAGGTTCTTGTCGCGCTCGGGAGCTTGTCGCTCACCAAACCCTCCCGGCAAGCTCCTCTTGCCGGGGCCTTGTTTCCTTCGTGCCTTGAGTGGTCTTCCCGGCAAGCTCCTCTTGCCGGGGCCTTGATTACTTTGTTCTCGAATGGCTCCAAAGGAGCCGTGGAAGATCTTGATGGTCACCAGGCCAGCCCTGCCGCGGAGTGCTGCAACTGTCCGTGCACGAGTTCGGGATACTAGGGTACCCCTACTCTAGTACACCGACAGAATTATTCACTTGTTATTGAACCATTTGATGTTTGGGGCTTTGATTATATGGGACCTTTTCCTGCCTCTAATGGATATACTCATATTTTAGTTGCTATTGATTACGTTACTAAGTGGGTAGAAGCTATTCCAACTAGTAGTGCTGATCATAACACTTCTATTAAAATGCTTAAGGAAGTTATTTTTCCGAGGTTTGGGGTCCCTAGATATTTAATGACTGATGGTGGTTCACATTTTATTCATGGTGCTTTCCGTAAAATGCTTGCTAAATATGACGTTAATCATTGAATTGCATCTCCTTATCACCCACAGTCTAGTGGTCAAGTAGAATTGAGCAATAGAGAGCTCAAATTAATTTTGTAAAAGACTGTTAATAGGTCTAGAAAGAATTGGTCCAAGAAACTTGATGATGCATTATGGGCATATAGAACTGCATATAAGAATCCTATGGGTATGTCTCCGTATAAAATGGTTTATGGAAAAGCATGTCACTTAACTCTCGAACTAGAACATAAGGCATATTGGGCTATTAAAGAGCTCAACTATGATTTCAAACTTGCCGGTGAGAAGAGGTTATTTGATATTAGCTCACTTGATGAATGGAGAACCCAAGCCTATGAAAATGCCAAGTTGTTTAAAGAGAAGGTTAAAAGATGGCATGACAAAAGGATACAAAAGCGTGAGTTTAATGTAGGTGATTATGTATTGCTATACAACTCGCTTAAGATTTTTGCAGGAAAACTTCTCTCTAAATGGGAAGGTCCCTCGTTATCGAGGAGGTCTATCGCTCGTGCCATAAAATCAACAACTTCGCAGGCACAAATCCAAGGTGGTGAACGGTCAAAGGATCAAACACTATATCTCAGGTAATCCCATAAATGTTGAAACCAATATTATTGAAACCGTAACCCGGAGGAATACACAAGGACACTTTCGAACGCTCGAGACTCAAAAGGAATAGGTATGTGGTACGGTAAGTAAACCGACTCCAAAACAATTTTAAGGCAATATTTCTCCGTTTGGAATATTTAGAAAAATAGAAAATAAGTGGCAGTCCGGGAAGGACACGAGGCCTTCACGAGGGTGGAGGGCGCGCCCTACCCCCCTGGGCGCGCCCCCTACCTCGTGAGCACCTCGTGTTCCCTCTGGACTCCGTTTTCTTGCACGATACGTATTTTGGTCGGTAAAAATTCATTATATATACTCCCAAAGGTTTTGACTCTCATATCACGCGAATATCCTCTGTTCTTGTTTTGAGCTGTTACGGCTGCAGATTAGAGCAAGATGTCTTCTCAAGAGTCAGTCGGGGAGAGCCGGGTATCTAATCCGGCACCGGAACCAAGGGCACACAGCGATGCTGACCACTTTGGGCCAGCAACGAAGGAAGAGATTGAGGCCGACTTGATGAGGGTAGATGCCATGGAGGATCAAGAAGTCACCTCTCGCCTCCGAGCAGGGTTTACGATGGGGGAACTACAGAGCTCAGTTATTCCAAACTCGGTTATCCCTTCCAATGTTAGATTTCTTTCTTATGAAAATATGAGGAGGAGTGTCTCTTGTTCCCCCGCAGCTATGAAACACCCTTGGGTGCAAGGAGCTTTAGCCACATGTGAAAGCTTCAAGAGGAAATAATGGACCTCAAGCAGCAAGTCAATAACCTCGAGGAGGAGAACCGTATCTTGAGGGGAATCATCGCCAAGAATATTACACCCACAACAAAGAAGGAGATATAACCACATGGGTATGGGCACTCCCCTTGGCAACTGCCAAGCTTGGGGGAGGTGCCCTGGTATCGTATCACCATCACAACTCCTATCTTTACCGTTTTTCTTAGTTCGATCCTATTAGTAGTATATTGATTTAGTAGAATAAAGTCATGGCATGATCTGGTTTTGAGTTTTCCTTTATGATCCTTCTTTGTAATCGAGTCCGTGAGCTATATAATAAAGTTTAGTGTTGAGTTAAGGGATTGAGTATTTTGCCATGATCTTGGGTGACTAGAAGAAAAAGAATAAAAAGAATCAAAGAGTTCATATTGATCTTAGTAAAAGTAATGACTTCACATAGAAAGGGTATGATGATTAAAAGTTGTTGGGAGTTGACAAATATAGCTTTGGTCATCGTTGCAATTAATAGGAAGTAATAAGGAAAGAGAGGTTTCACATATAGATATATTATCATTGACATCTTTTATGATTGGGAGCACTCATTAAAATATGACATGCTAAAGAGTTGATGTTGGACAAGGAAGAAAACATAATGAGTTATGTTTTCTTACATCTGAGATAAAGTATGTTGTCATGGATCCTCCACCGTGTTGAGCTTGCCTTTCCCCCTCATGCTAGCCGAATTCTCAGCACCAAGTAGAAATACTACTTGTGCTTCCAAATACCCTTAAACCAGTTTTGCCATGAGAGTCCACTATATCTACCTATGGATTGAGTAAGATCCTTCAAGTAAGTTGTCATCGGTGCAAGCAATAAAAATTGCTCTCTAAATATGCATGACTTATTAGTGCACAGAAATAAGCTTTGTACGAACTTGTTGTGGACGCAACAAAAGCGACGGACTGCATAATAAAGGTTCACATACAAGGGGCAATATAAAGTGACGTTCTTTTGCATTAAAATTTTGTGCATCAACCCTAAACGCGCATGACAACCTCTACTTCCCTCTGCGAAGGGCCTATCTTTTATTATTATCCTCTACCTTATGCAAGAGTCACGGTGATCTTCACCTTTCCCTTTTCTATTTTATCCTTTGGCAAGCTCAGCATGTTGGAAAGAACATGATATATATATCTAATTGGATGTAGGGGAACATGAATTATTATTGTTGACATTACCCTTGAGGTAAAAGGTTGTGGGGCAAAACTATAAGCCCCTATCAATCTCTGTGTCCGATGAAAACTCTGTAACCACCAGTATTGCGTGAGTGTTAGCAATTATGAAGGACTAAGTGATAGTTGAGTATGTGGACTTGCTTTTAAGCTCTGACATAGACTCTTTCCGATGTTATGATAAATTGCAATTGCTTCAATGTATGAGGTTATAATTTGTTGATGCTCAATAAGGTTTCTCATTCATACTTTGGCTTTGTGAAAGTATCATTACTTGAACATAAGTAATCATATGACAAATCTATATATGTTGTCGCTATAAGAATAATCATGATGCCTTCATGTCCGTATTTTATTTTCTTTCGACGCCTCTACCTCTAAACATGAGGACATATTTATAGTTATCGGCATTTCAATTGAGGACAAGCGAGGTCTAAGCTTGGGGGAGTTGATACGTCCATTTTGCATCATGCTTTTATATTGATATTTATCGCATTATGGGCTGTTATTTCACGTTATGTCATAATACTTATGGCTATTCTCTCTTATTTTACAAGGTTTACATGAAGAGGGAGAATGCCGGCAGCTGGAATTCTGGGCTAGAAAAGGAGCAAATATTGGAGACCTATTCTGTGCAACTCCAAAAGTCCTGAAACTCCATGGAATGTCTTAAAATAAATAAAGAAAAATCGTCGCCAAAGATGAAGGCCAGGGGGCCCACACCCTGCTCACGAGGGTGGGGGGCGCGGCCTCCCCCTGGGCGTGCCCCCCTACCTCGTGGGCCCCCTGGTGGCTCTCCAATGCCCATCTTCTCCTATATGAAGTATTTCGATGAGAAAAAAAATAAGCAACCTTTCGGGACGAGACTCCGCCGCCACGAGGCGGAACCTTGGCGGAACCAATCTAGGGCTCCAGCAGAGCTGTTTTGCCGGGGACACTTCCCTCCGGGAGGGGGAAATCATCGTCATCATCATCACCAACGCTCCTCTCATCGGGAGAGGATAATCTCCATCAACATCTTCACCAGCACCATCTCATCTCCAAACCCTAGTTCATCTCTTGTATCCAATTCTTGTCTCCAAGTCCGGATTGGTGCTAGTAGGTTGCTAGTAGTGTTGATTACTCCTTGTAGTTGATGCTAGTTGGTTTATTTGGTGGAAGATCATATGTTCAGATCCTTTATGCATTTTATTACCCTCTGATTATGAACATGAATATGCTTTGTGAGTAGTTACGTTTGTTCCTGAGGACAAGGGAGAAGTCTTGCTGTTAGTAGTCATGTGAATTTGGTATTCGTTCGATATTTTGATGAGATGTATGTTGTCTAACCTCTAGTGGTGTTATGTGAACGTCGACTACATAACACTTCACCATTATTTGGGCCTAGAGGAAGGCATTGGGAAGTAATAAGTAGATGATGGGTTGCTAGAGTGATGAAGCTTAAACCCTAGTTTATGCGTTGTTTCGTAAGGGCTGATTTGGATCCATATGTTTCATGCTATGGTTAGGTTTACCTTAATACTTATGTTGTAGTTATGATGCTTGCAATAGAGGTTAATCATAAGTGGGATGCTTGTTCAAGTAAGAACAGCACCCAAGCACCAGTCCACCCACATATCAAATTATCAAAGTACCGAACGCGAATCATATGAACGTGATGAAAACTAGCTTGACGATATTCCCATGTGTCCTCGGGAGCGCTTTTCCTATTATAAGAGTTTGTCCAGGCTTGTCCTTTGCTACAAAACGGATTGGGCCACCTTGCTGCACTTTATTTACTCTTGTTACTTGTTGCTCGTTACAATTTATCTTATCACAAAACTATCTGTTACCACTTATTTCAGTACTTGCAGAGAATACCTTGCTGAAAACTGCTTATCATTTCCTTTTGCTCCTCGTTTGGTTCGACACTCTTACTTATCGGAAGGACTACGATAGATCCCCTATACTTGTGGGTCATCATTAACTTAGCATAATGATCGTTAAGTTTTATTGCTATTGCTTTCTTCATGAATTATACATATTCCTCTGACTCTGAGATTATGCAACTCCCGAATATCGGAGGAACACCTTGTGTGCTATCAAACATCACAACGTAACTGGGTGATTATAAGTATGCTCTACAGGTGTCTCCAAAGGTGTTTGTTGGGTTGGCATAGATCGAGATTAGGATTTGTCACTCCGAGTATTGGAGAGGTATCTCTGGGCCCTCTCGGTAATGCACATCATGATAAGCCTTGCAAGCAATGTGAGTAATGAGTTAGTTACGGGATGATGCATTATGGAACGAGTAAAGAAACTTGCCGGTAACGAGATTGAACTAGGTATAATGATACTGACGATCGAATCTCGGGCAAGTAGCATACCGATGACAAAGGGACGTATGTTGTTATTGCGGTTTGACCGATAAAGATCTTCGTAGAATATGTAGGAACCAATATGAGCATCCAGGTTCTGCTATTGGTTATTGACCGGAGATGTGTCTCGGTCATGTCTACATAGTTCTCAAACCCGTAGGGTCCGCACGCTTAACATTCGATAATGATTTGTATTATGAGTTATGTGTTTTGGTGACCGAAGTTTGTTTGGAGTCCCGGATGAGATCACTGACAAGACGAGGAGTCTCGAAATAATTTAGACATAAAGATTGATATATTGAAAGGTGGTATTCGGACATCGGAATGGTTTCGAGTGGTTCAGATATTTTACCGGAGTACTGAGGGGTTACCGGAACCCCACGGGGGAAGTCATGGGCCTCATGGGCCACGGGAGAGAGAGGGGACAGCCCACAAGGGGTGCCCCCCCATGGGAGTCCGAATAGGACTAGGGGAGGGGGCGGCGGCCCCATTTCCCTCTTTCCCTCTCCCACTCCTTCCTTTTCCCCTCCGATGAAGAAAGGAAAAGGGGGGCGAATCCTACTAGGAGTATAGTCCTAGTAGGACTACCCCCCCATGGCTGGCCCGTCTCGTCATCCCCTCCTTTATATACAGGGGCAAGGGGGCACCCCATAGCACATCAATTGTTCTCTTAGCCGTGTGTGGTGCCCCCCTCCACAGTTTACTCCTTCGGTCATAGAATCGTAGTGCTTAGGCGAAGCCCTGCGCGGATCATATCACCATCACCGTCACCATGCTATCGTGCTAACGGAACTCTCCCTTGACCCTCTACTGGATCGAGAGTTCAATGGACGTCATCGAGCTGAACGTGTGATGAACTCGGAGGTGCCGTACGTTCGGTACTAGATTAGTTGGATCATGAAGACGTTTGACTACATCAACTGCGTTAACCTAATGCTTCCGCTTACGGTCTATGAGGGTACGTGGACACACTCTCCCCCTCTCGTTTCTATGCATCTCCTGGATAGATCTTGCGTGATCGTAGGAATTTTTTTGAAATTGCATGCTACGTTCCCCAGCTATGGCATCAGAACCAGGTATATGCATAGATGATATGCACGAGTAGAACACAAAGAGTTGTGGGCGATAATATTCATACTGTTTACCACCAACGTCTTATTTTGATTCAGCGGTATTGTTGGATGAAGCGGCCTGGACCAACATTACATGACCACGTTTGTTGGCGTTCTGGGAACGGGGGTCCCCAGACTTGCTCGCTCAAGGCTGCGGTGTGGCTCAAGGAGGCCCAGACGGCCCATCTTCATCAACGCAAGCTCAAGACCTCGCGAGGGGCCAGATTGCGGGCGGACGACAAGGAGCTTCTCGTGCACGGCCTCGCCAGCTGGCTCATGAGGAGGCGGAGAGTTCAAGGCAGGGTACTCGCGAGGTGCCCATGACGCAAGCCATGACGACCAAGGGCGCCAGTCGAGCGCCAGCCCGCAGCAGGTCCTCCTTTCCTCTTTGGTGCAAAGGGAGCAAGCGCAGGCGAGAGCATCAAGCAAAGGCATCCGTTTTGGTGCAACAAGACCAAGACCAGCCCAACGGCTGGAAGGGAGTCATCGTGGAGCCCAAGCAGGCCATCACCAGAGCCTTTGGCAAAGCGAGGACCAACTTTAGTCAGGATAAGTGTACCCGCTGTTCCCCTTCAAAATGGCCAATTGTTGGCGCCCTTCCCGCTCAATATTTGGGAAGAGGCCCAGGGCCTGCGCCTATAAATAGGAGTAGCCACACACAGAGACGAGAGACGGAGAGAAGACCCGGTACGACGACGGACCGAGATCGGAATCCTCATCAAGAAACCAGTAGCTAAAGCGACTGAACCCCACCTAGCAGTTCATCGCACCCACCAAGAATAGACCCTCGCGAGGCTGTTCATCCTTGTACTGTTCCTCATCAGCCCAAGAGGCAATCCACCACACCACACACTGGAGTAGGGTATTACACCACGATGGTGGCCCGAACCAGTATAAATCTCGCGTCTCTTGTGCTGTTCCGTTAGTAGTTTAGGTCCCAGTGATTCGGCGAGGTGCGAGACGGTGGAGGGTTGGATCTCCGCGCGCACCCCAGTGTTCGAACCTCAAGGGTCTGCCGGAACCCGAAATCCGACATTTGGCGTGCTGTAGGGTGCGCCGAATCTGCCTTTCGTCGCCTCGTTTTTCCCGACCACCGCAACCATGTTCGACGCCTGCCGGGCTCAAGCGCGAGCGCCGAGCCGCCCTCGCCTCCCATGTCGCCCAGACAGCTCCCTTCGACGGGCGCCCTCGTCGTTCCCCGTCACATGCCGTCAACGCCACCACTGGCCCGGCGGGGAACGAGCAGCAAGCATTATCCCAAAGACTCCGCCCATGAGGCGGGGCGGCCGCACCGCCACGCTTTCGCCACCCCCGCTGGTTTTTCGCCACGCGCGCTTCGCGCCATGGAGGCCCGGCTGCACTCATCGCGGCAAACGAAGCTCTGCGCTACTGCCCTGCCGACGATGTTCACGAAGAATGGCTCGACCGAAGTCGCCGAGCTCGTCTGCGCTGCAGATACGCCCCGACCGTCTGCCTCGCTGCACCGCACCCGCCTCGCTGGCGATGAAGCTCCAGGCGCCACCCGCCTCCTCAAGAAGGCGCCTGCCCCAAGGCGCGCGCCCAGGAAGAACCCGTCTCGCCAGCGCCAAGCTGCAAGAGCAGAGCTGTCAAGAAGTTCTCGCCCACGAGAAGCTGCCCGAAGCGCCTCGCCCAAAGATGTCAGACCTCCTGATCGCCTTCTAGCCGCGGGCGCAAGGAGGCCCGCAAGACCAAGCTCTCGTCGCCCAAGGCCCCCACCCACGGCGCGGGCTGCCGCGCTTTCACCTCCGAAGGCGCAGGCAGTCGCGTAGCCCGCCAAGTTCAAGCCAGACCTGCCTCCTCGCTACCATGACACAGCTGACCTTACGGGTTCCTCCAGTTTCTGAGCTGGGCATCGAGGATGCCAACGGGATGAAAAGGTCATGGCGAACTGGTTTCCATGGCGCTCAAGGACGGAGCCCGCACTGCTCCTGAATCGCCCCGTGCACGATCTCTTCTCGGCCGAGATGCGCACCGCTTCATCGCCAACTTCCGTGGTACTCGCGACCGCCACCGCCGTGAGCGACATGCGCCAAATCAAGCAGCAGCCAGGGGAAACCCTGCAAAAGTACATCCAGCGCTTCAACAACGCGCGCCTCAAGGTCCCGAGGGTAACGGAGGAGGCCATCATCTCTGCCTTCTCCGACGGCGTGCGCGATGTCAAGATGAAGGAGGAGCTGGCGATGCATGAAGATCTGTGCACCTCCTTGGAGCTGTTCAACTTGGCGACCAAGTGCGCCAGGGCTGAGGAGGGGCGCCTCTCCCTCCTCGAGCTGCCTGCCGCGGATCCCGAAGAAAAGAAGTCCAAGGCCAAGGACGTGAAGCGCAAGGGGGCTGCCGTACTCGCAGCCGAACCAGACACCAAGCGAGGCAGAGATCAGCCCGAGTCCTCCAAGGGCAGTCGGTACTGCGTGTACCACGACCTCCACACCCACAACACCAAGGAATGCCAAGAGCTCCGGGCCGTGCGTGAAGGAAGGGTCGGCAGACGCCCCGAGTGCAGCGACCGGGGCTATGGCCGAGGAGGAGGAAGGAATGCAGGACGCTGGGAGGATCGCGGCCCGCGCCAAGGGTGGCGCGGCCAACCTCGCGAGGACCGTTGGCAAGACCCACCTCGCGAGGGAGGCTGGAGGGATCAGCCTCGCGAGGATCGCCCGCAGGGGAACGAAGGCCTCCCTCCACTGCCGCCGCAGCCAAGGAGAATTGAGGACCGCCATCGGACGAGGGGCTGGGGCTTCAGAACCGCGGCGATCGCTCAGATCCTAGGTGTGGCTCAAGCCCCAGCCTCTCAGCGCATCTTCAAGCAGTTCGCCCGTGAAGTGAATGCAGTCCTCCCCAAGCTCGAGGCCACGCGCCCTCTGAGGTGGTCGGCGTGCGCCATCACGTTCAGCTCAGCGGATCAGCTCAAGTGCACGGCCACAGCCGGAGTTCTCCCGATGCTTTGTTCCCCAATCATTAGCAACGTGCTGGTCACCAAGACCCTCATCGACGGTGGGGCAGGACTCAAGATCTTGTCCGTGGAAGCATTCAACAATCTTCAAGTGCCTTACAGTCAGCTTCAGCCAACCAAGCCTTTCTCCGGAGTCACCGACGGCTCCACGGTCCCAATCGGGCAGGTCCGCCTTCCTGTCACCTTCGGGGCTCGCGACAACTACCGTACCGAGCTCATCGACTTCGACGTCGCCCACATTCGCCTGCCGTACAACGCCATCCTCGGGTACCCGGCGCTGGCCAAATTCATTGTCGTAACCCACCATAGCTACAGCGTCCTCAAGATGCCAGACGCTGTGGAGTCATCACGGTGCCTCGTGAAGAGAGAGACGCAGCAGGCTCCTGGAGCGAGCCTTTCAGCCGCATCGCTAGAAGACCTGCACCATCGCAGCAGGAGGCCTCCGAGGCCGCACTCCAAGAAGAAGAAGAAGACATCGACCGGCCCGGCTCCTCAAGAGACAGGCCCCTCAGGGCCCGCGCCCGGCCAGGGGGAGCCTCCTTCCATCGCATAGGAAAGCGCCTGACGCCCTCCTCAGGCCGGGCTCGGGGGCTCTCCCCTGGAGGGCCGCCGACCTCGCCAAGGTCACGAGGGAGGCGCTTGGGAACCACGTGGAGGCGTGCTTCGAAGCACGTTTCCCGCAAGCAGGAGCAAGGCAAGGAGGGCCGAACCTCGGGAGTTCATCGGCAAGGCCATTCAGAGCTACAGGAGTCAAGGGTCATGAGGGCAGCCGCCGCCACCGCCGTGGCCCCCATCCAGCGAGGATGGTGGGCTGCGGCTGCATCGACATACCAGGCTCAACCGAGCAGCCTCAAGAGCGCCTGCCCTCGCGAGTGGGACGCTGCGGGCCCACCCCACAGCTACGCGCGCATGCCTCACGGCTCGCCAAACGCGGTTGCTGCGCACCAAAGATCTCATGAGGGCCATCCCGAGGCTCGAGAGGTCGCACGCCGCAGCCTCGGCGGAGATGGAGATGGCCCCAGGAGCCGCCATCGCCTCCGGATCCTCCCGAGGCCCCGGGCCTGGGGCTCGTGAGGATCGGCTCCGCAGCCCACCGAGTCTGCTACACCAACACCCTTCATCCCCAACATCACCAGTGACATCTTTAAGTTTTATTTCTGGCTGGGAGCGCCTTGAGGTCGATTATTCCTGTGTCGCGTGGGTCCGCCCTGCGGCATGTATACCTTTTATTTCATGTCATTAGCCTATCTGTTGGGGCGCCCTCGGCTGCATCATCCCCAAGCCGCCGGGCCTGGCCCCAGTGCATGTATCCTTCTTACGCTTTCCTTAGGATTATGCTCTCGCTCCACCATGCTTGTTATTTGGTGCCTTTTCGGGTGACGGAATATTGCACGCTAAAGGGGGTTCTCGAGCATCGCGACTCAGGGCTCCTACCGCTCTCCGCCCTCACCTCTGGTCTTGTCCATGGCATCACGACCTGGCTTGCCAACGACACCGAGACCAGCCCGAGAGCCGGACCCGAGGACGAGAATTTCGTCATCTAACCCAGCTTATGCGCTTAAGGGGGGTGCCCGAGCATCGCGACTGTGGGGCTCCTACCGCTCTCCGCCCTCACCTCTGGTCTTGTCCATGGCATCGCGACCGGCTTGCCAACGACGGCGAGACCAGCCCGAGAGCCGGGACCCGAGGACGAGAGTTTCATTATCTAACCCAGCTTATGCGTTAAAGGGGGTGCCCGAGCATCGCGACTCAGGCTCCTACCGCCTCCGCCCTCACCCTCCGGCTCTTGTCCATGGCATCGCGACCTAGCTTGCCACCGACGGCCGAGACCAGCCCGAGAGCCGGACCAAGACGAGAGCACCGCATCCGCCAAATTTGCAGGAACACACTCAAGATAAGGCCCAGAGCCAGCGAACCCGCCTTGAGGTAGGGCCCGTGAGTCCTGCTGGCTCACGGGTGCCCGACACACCTCGCAAGGCCTCTCGCGCCTCTCCCAAGCAACTAACGGCAGAACTAACGATCGCTGTATGCGAGCTCTTGTTCCTTTTGTGGTGAACCTACAGGGTCCCTCCAAGGAGCACTAAACGACTCGCCACGCAATCTCTCGCGCCAAGGCACGGACCTAGCGCCGCACCAGAAGCATTGTCCTGACCTCGAGATAAGTCACCCTCCGGACACACTAGTTATCGCAACACCATCCCCACACTCAATGCAACCCCGTGTTAGCAACGTCGCTCTCCTTTCTCACCGAATGATGGCTGCTTGAGCGCCAAGGGGGACCCCCGAGCATCGCGACTCGTGGACTCTTATCGACCTCGGGCCGCCACCTCCTGGCCTTGACCACGGCATCACGACCTGGCATACCAGCGATGGCTGAAGCCGCCTTGGGACTGGGACCTGTCGGCGCAGAGCATCAAGCCCTCACGAGGTCCAAAAGGAAGAAACTAAGCTAAGACGGAATAAGCATCTCGCGCTGCTTCACAATAAGGATCATATTGACAAACGAAGATACAAACATCTTACAAGCCCCCGCGGGGTACATTCTTGGCTCCTCGCAGGAACAAAAGACGCGAATCCTAAGGAGTCCTACCTACAGGGACAACCGCGGCAGATGCCATCATCAACAGTGGGCCGTCCGGCACCGGCGCCAACCCCATCCAGATCAGGGGCGGCGACGGCCTGACGAGCCCGCCCTGCTCCGGGAGCGGCGTAGGCTCGGGGCTCAGAGCTGTCGCCGCCGCCTCCGCATCGCGAAGAGCTCGGCGGAGTCGCAGGATCCTCCGCGCCTTGCGTGCTTGAGGAGCTGCCAAGGGAGTGGTCGGTTGGCCTCTGTCTCACCGCAGCAGGACCTCGACCACCTCTCCCGGGGCAGCACTCCAGCCGACGACCCTCCGCGTCGAAGACCTTGAAGGACACCACCAAAGCACCATCATACTCCAGGTGGATCGTGAGGGCGCCCCTCGTCCTGCAGACCCGGGCGACCTCGCCCCAGCCTCGAGTCATGAAGACCTTGCCCGGGGCAACTACCACGACCTCTGCCCCGGTCGCGAGGGTGCCGCAGCCGGCATGCTGCAGCCAGAGTCCCAGGGGTTCCCCCTGCCGGATGACGGAGGCGAAGAAAGAAGGAAGACGAATCCAAGACTTAGGAGGTGTGGCGACGTGAAGCACGAACTCCCGGCAGGAGCCCTCGGCGTGGACTCCAGGGGGGAAGACACACACCTTCGTGACCCTTGGCGTCGTCGTGCCGCCGGCTCGTGCCAGCCAGCCTGCCTCGGCGCCGCCTCCTTGAGCCGCCAATGTGCGCAGACAAGGGAAGAGGGAACCCTGGTGGCGGCCGCCGCACCAGGGCATGGGCGCCTCGGCAAGCGCTCTTGCCACGACACAGAGGGCAAGCCGCTTTTTGGGGAGCAGGTCAGATCCTCTTGAGGAGCCTTCCCTTCTCTTCCGTGGAGAACCGCGGATCGGAGCCATGGCAACCAGACGAAACAAGGAGGAGGAGAAGCAGAAGGATAAACTGGAAGGGCGCGCTGTTCGCATTTATAACCGGCGAAGGCCAACCGTCGGCCTCCACGATCACCGGTAATCATGACCGACTCTGCATGCAGGGACTTGTCGAATCCGGGTGGTTACCGAGGCATCGTGGGCCCGCGACGCTTCGCACTTGCCCTTTCGCCTCTCGCTCGGCCAAGTTCGGGCGCGCCATGGGCCCGGGGGCTACTGTCGGCGTTCTGGGAACGGGGGTCCCCACACTTGCCTGCTTGCGGCCTGCGGCGTGGCTCGAAGGAGGCCCAGCACGGCCCATCTTCATCAACGCAAGCTCAAGACCCTCGCGAGGAGCCAAGCCTCACGGGGCGGACGACAAGGAGCTTCCTCAGGCACGGCCTCGTCAGGCTGGCTCATGAGGAGGCGGAGAGTTCAAGGCAGGGTACCTCGCGAGGTGCCCATGACGCAAGCAATGACGACCAAGGGCGCCAGTCGGGCACTAGCCCGCGCAGTGTCCTCCTTTCCGCAAAGGGAGCAAGTGCAGGCGAGAGCATCAAGCAAAGGCATCCGTTTCGGTGCAACAAGACCAAGACCAGCCCAATGGCTGGAAGGGAGTCATCATGGAGCCCAAGAAGGCGTCATCACCAGAGCCTTTGGCAGGCGAGGACCAACTTTAGCCAGGATAAGTGTACCATGTTCCCTTCAAATGGCTAATTGTTGGCGCCTTCCCGCCAATATTTGGGAAGAGGCCCAGGGCCTGCGCCTATAAATAGGAGTAGCCACACACAGAGACGAGAGATGGAGAGAAGACCCGGTACGATGATGGACCGAGATCGGAATCCTCATCAAGAAACCAGTAGCTAAAGCGACTGAACCCCACCTAGCAGTTCATCGCACCCGCCAAGAACAGACCCTCGCGAGGCTGTTCTTCCTTGTACTGTTCCTCATCAGCCCAAGAGGCAATCCACCACACCACACACTGGAGTAGGGTATTACACCACAATGGTGGCCCGAACCAGTATAAATCTCGCATCTCTTGTGCTGTTCCGTTAGTAGTTTAGGTCCCAGCGATTCGGCGAGGTGCGAGACGGTGGAGGGTTGGATCTCCGCGCGCACCCCAGTGTTCGAACCTCAAGGGTCTGCCGGAACCCGAAATCCGACAACGTTCATGAGACCGGTTCTACCGACGTGCGTTGCACACAGGTGGCTGGCGGGTGTTTGTTTCTCCAACTTCAGTTGAATTGAATTTGACTAAAGCAGGTCCTTGTTGAAGGTTAAAACAGCACACTTGATGAAAAATCATTGTGGTTTTGATGTATAGGTAAGAACGTTTCTTGCTAGAAGCCCATAGCAGCCACGTAAAACTTGCAACACCAAAGTAAAGAATGTCTAACTTGTTTTTGCAGAGCATGTTGTGATGTGATATGGTCAAGACATGATGTGATATAAGTTATTGTATGATATGATCATGTTTTGTAGAAGTTATTGGCAATTGGCAGGAGCCTTATTGTTGTCACTTTATTGTATAAAATGCAATCGCCATGTAATTGCTTTACTTTATCACTATGCGGTAGCGATAGTTGTGGAAGCAATAGTTGGTGAGACGACAACGACGCTACGATGGAGATCAAGGTGTCAAGCCGGTGACGGGAGATCATGGCGGTGCTTTGGAGATAAAGATCAAAGGCACAAGATGATGATGGCCATATCATGTCACATATTTTGATTGCATGTGATGTTTATCTTTTTATGCATCTTATTTTTCTTAGTATGGTGGTAGCATTATAAGATGATCCCTCACTGAATTTCAAGGTATAAGTGTTCTCCTTGAGTATGCACCGTTGCTACAGTTCGTCGTGCTGAGACACCACGTGATGATCAGGTGCGATAAGCTCTACGTTCACATACAATGGGTGCAAGCCAGTTTTGCACATGCAGAATACTTGGGTTAAACTTGACGAGCCTAGCATATGCAGATATGGCCTGGGAACACTGAGACCGAAAGGTCGAACGTGAATCATATAGTAGATATGATCAACATAGAGATGTTCACCATTGAAAACTACTCCATCTCACGTGATGATCGGACATGGTTTAGTTGATATGGATCACGTGATCATTTAGATGACTAGAGGGATGTCCATCTAAGTGGGAGTTCTTAAGTAATATGATTAACTGAACTTTAATTTATCATGAACTTAGTCCTGATAGTTTTTGCATATCTATGTTGTTGTAGATCAATGGCCCATGCTACTGTTCCCTTGAATTTTAATGCATTCCTAGAGAAACATAAGTTGAAATATGATAGTAGCAATGATGCGGACTTGGTCCGTGATCTGAGGATTATCCTCATTGTTGCACAGAGAATTATGTCCTTGATGCACCGCTAGGTGACAGACCTATTGCAGGAGCAGATGCAAATGTTATGAATGTTTGACAAAGCTCGGTATGATGACTACTTGATAGTTTAGTGCACCATGCTTTACGACTTAGAACTGGGACTTCAAAAAATCATTTTGAACGCCACATAGCATATGAGATGTTCCAAGAGATGAAATTGGTATTTCAGTCTCATGCCCGTGTCGAGAGTTATGAGACCTCTGACAAGTACTTTGCCTACAAGATGGAGGAGAATAGCTCAACCAGTGAGCATGTGCTCAGAATGTCTGTGTACTACAATCGCTTGAATCAAGTGGGAGTTAATCTTCCAGTTAAGATAGTGATTGACAGAGTTCTCTAGTCACTATCACCAAGCTACTAGAACTTCCTGATGAACTATAATATGCAAGGGATAGCGAAAAAGGATTCCCAAGCTCTTCGCGATGCTGAAATCGGTGAAGGTAGAAATCAAGAAAGAATATCAAGTGTTGATGGTTAAAAAGACCACTAGTTTCAAGAAAAAGGGCAAAAGGAAAAGAAAGGGAACTCCAAGAAGAATTGCAAGCAAGTTGCCACTCCCGTGAAGAAGCCCAAAGCTAGACCTAAGCCTAAAACTGAGTGTTTATACTGCAAAGGAAATTGTCACTGGAAGCGGAACTACCCCAAATACTTGGCGGATAAGAAGGATGGCAAAGTGAACAAAGGTATATTTGATATACATGTTATTGATGTGTATTTTACTTGTGTTCATAGTAACCCCAGGGTATTTGATATCAGTTCAGTTGCTAAGATTAGTAACTCGAAACAGGAGTTGCAAAATGAACAGAGACTAGTTAAGGGCGAGGTGATGATGTGTGTTGGAAGTGATTCCAAGGTTGATAAGATCATCATCGCACACTCCCTCTACCTTCGGGATTAGTGTTGAACCTAAATAAATGTTATTTGGTGTTTGCGTTGAGCATGAATATGATTTGATCATGTTTATTGCGATACGGTTATTCATTTAAGTCAGAGAATAATTGTTGTTCTATTTACATAAATAAAACTTCTATGGTCATACACCCAATGTAAATGGTTTATTGAATCTCGATCGTAGTAATACACATATTCATAATATTGATGCCAAAAGATGCAAAGTTGATTATGATAGTGCAACATATTTGTGGCACTGCCGCTTAGGTCATATTGGTGCAAAGCGCATGAAGAAACTCCATGCAGATGGGCTTTTGGAATCACTTGATTATGAATCATTTGATGCTTGCGAACCATGCCTCATAAGCAGGATGACTAAAACTCTGTTCTCCGGAGCAATGGAGCGAGCCAATGACTTATTGGAAATAATACATACTGATGTATGCGGTCTGATGAGTGTTGAGGCACATGGCGAGTATCGTTATTTTCTGACCTTCATAGATGATTTGAGCAGATATGGGTATATCTACTTAATGAAACACAAGTCTGAAACATTTGAAAAGAGAATTTCAGAGTGAAGTGGAGGATCATCATAACAAGAAAATAAAGTTTCTACGATCTGATCACGGACTTGAGTTACGAGTTTGGCCTTCGTTTAAAACAATGTGGAATAGTTTCACAACTCACGCCACCTGGAACACCACAGCATAATGGTGTGTCCAAACGTCATAACCGTACTTTATTAGATATGGTGCGATCTATGATGTCTCTTACCGATTTACCACTATCATTTTGGGGTTATGCATTAGAGACAGCTGCATTCACGTTAAATAGGGCACCATCTAAATCCATTGAGACGACACCGTATGAACTGTGGTTTGGCAAGAAACCTAAGTTGTCATTTCTTAAAGTTTGGGTTTGCGATGCTTATGTGAAAAAGCTTCAGCCTGATAAGCTCGAACCCAAATCTAAGAAGTGTGTCTTCATAGGATACCCAAAAGAAACTATTGGGTACACCTTCTATCACAGATCCGAAGGCAAGATATTTGTTGCTAAGAATGGATCCTTTCTAGAAAAGGAGTTTCTCTCGAAAGAAATGAGTGTGAGGAAAGTAGAACTTGATGAGGTAATTGTACCTTCTCTCTAATTGGAAAGTAGCTCATCACAGAAAACCGTTCCCGTGATGCCTACACCAACTAGAGAGGAAGCTAATGATAATGATCATGAAACTTCGGATCAAGTTACTACCGAATCTCATAGGTCAAACAGAGCATGTTCCACACCAGAGTGGTACAGTAATCCAGTTCTAGAAGTCATGTTACCAGACCATGACGAGCCTACGAACTATGAGGAAGCGATGATGAGCCTAGATTCTACAAAATGGCTTAAGGCCATGAAATCTGAGATAAGATTCATGTATGAGAACAAAGTATGGACTTTGGTTGACTTGCCCGATGATCGGCAAACCATAGAGAATAAATGGATCTTCAAGAGGAAGACGGACACTGATGGTAGTGTTACTATCTACAAAGCTCGAATTGTTGCAAAAGGTTTTCGACAAAGTTCAAGGTGTTGACTATGATAAGTCTCGCTCGTATCGATGCTTAAGTCTGTCTGAATCATGTTAGCAATTGCCGCATTTTATGAAATCTGGCGAATGGATATCAAAACTAAATTCCTTAATGGATTTATTAAAGAAGAGTTGTATATGGTGCAACCAGAAGGTTTTGTCAACCCTAAAGGTGCTAACAAAATGTGCAAGCTCCAGCGATCCATCTATGGACTGGTGCAAACATCTCGGAGTTGGAATATATGCTTTGATCAGTTGATCAAAGCATATAGTTTTATACAGACTTGTGATGAAGCCTATATTTACAAGAAAGTGAGTGGGAGCACTACAGCCTTTATGATAAGTATATGTGAATGACATATTGTTGATCAAAAATGATGTAGAATTTTCTAGAAAGCATAAAGGAGCGTTTGAAAGGATTTTTTCAAAGAAAGACCTCGGTGAAGCTGCTTACATATTGGGCATCAAGATCTATAGAGATAGATCAAGACGCTTGATAAGACTTTCGATGAGTACATACCTTGATAAGATTCTGAAGGATTTCAAAATGGATCAGTCAAAGAAGGAGTTCTTGCCTGATTTGTAAGGTATGAAGTTGATAAGACTCAAAAACCCGACCACGGAAAAAGATAGAGAGAGAATGAAAGTCATTCCCTATGCCTCAACCATAGGTTCTATAAAGTATGCCATGCTATGTAACAAACCTGTTGTGTACCTTGCCATGAATTTGGCAAAGAGGGTACAATAGTGATCCAGGAGTAGATCACTAGACAGCGGTCGAAATTATCCTTAGAGGACTAAGGAAATATTTCTCGGTTATGGAGGTGATAAAGAGTTTGTCATAGAGAGTTACATCGATACAAGCTTTTACACTAATCCAGATGACTCTGAGTCTCAATCTGGATACATATTGATAGTAGGAGAAATTAGCTAGAGTAGCTCCATGAAGAGCATTGTAGACATAGAAATTTGTGAAATACATATGGATTTGTATGTGGCAGACCCGTCGACTAAACTTCTCTCACAAGAAAAACAAGATCACACCTTAGTACTCTTTGGGTGTTAATCACATAGATATGTGAACTAGATTATTGACTCTAGTAAACCCTTTGGGTGTTGGTCACATGGCGATGTGAACTATGGGTGTTAATCACATGACGATGTGATCTATCAGCATTAAATCACATGGCGATGTGAACTAGATTATTGACTCTAGTGCAAGTGGGAGCTGAAGGAAATATGCCCTAGAGGCAATAATAAAGTTGTTATTTATATTTCCTTATATCATGATAAATGTTTATTATTCATGCTAGAATTGTATTGACCAGAAACTTAGTACATGTGTGAATACATAGACAAAACAGAGTGTCCCTAGTATGCCTCTACTTGACTAGCTCGTTAATCAAAGATGGTTAAGTTTCCTGACCATTCACATGAGTTGTCATTTGATGAACAGGATCACATCATTAGGAGAATGATGTGATGGACAAGACCCATCCGTTAGCTTGGCATAGTAATCGTTAAGTTTTATTGCTATTGCTTTCTTCATGACTTATACATATTCCTTTGACTATGAGATTATGCAACTCCCGAATACCGGAGGAACACCTTGTGTGCTATCAAACGTCACAACGTAACTGGGTGATTATAAAGATGCTCTACAGGTGTCTCCAAAGGTATTTGTTGGGTTGGAATAGATCGAGATTATTAGGATTCACCCCGAGTATCGGAGAGGTATCTCTGGGCCCTCTCGGTAATGCACATCATGATAAGCCTTGCAAGCAATGTGACTATTGAGTTAGTTATGGGATTATGCATTACGTAACGAGTAAAGAGACTTGCCGGTAACGAGATTGAACTAGGTATAATGATACCGACGATCGAATCTCGGGCAAGTAACATATCGATGACAAAGGGAATAACGTATGTTGTTATTGCGGTTTGACCGATAAAGATCTTCGTAGAATATGTAGGAACCAATATGAGCATCCAGGTTCCGCTATTGGTTATTGACCGGAGATGTGTCTCGGTCATGTCTACATAGTTCTCGAACCCGTAGGGTCCGCACGCTTAACGTTCGATGACGATTTGTATTATGAGTTATGTGTTTTGGTGACCGAAGTTTGTTTGGAGTCCCGGATGAGATCACGGACATGACGAGGAGTCTTGAAATAATCGAGAGGTAAAGATTGATATATTGGAAGGGGGTATTCGGACATCGGAATGGTTTCGAGTGGTTCGGATATTTTACCGGAGTACCGAGGGGTTACCGGAACCCCCCGGGGGAAGTCATGGGCCTCATGGGCCACGGGAGAGAGAGGGGATAGCCCACAAGGGGTGGCCATGCCCCCCCCATGGGAGTCCGAATAGGACTAGAGGAGGGGGCGGCGCCCCCTTTCCCTCTTTCCCTCTCCCTCTCCCACTCCTTCCCTTTCCCCTCCGATGAAGAAAGGAAAAAGGGGGGGGGGCGAATCCTACTAGGAGTGGAGTCCTAGTAGGACTACCCCTCCATGGCGCGCCCCTCTTGGCCGGCCCATCTCCTCCTCCCCTCCTTTATATACAGGGGCAAGGGGGCATGAGGGAGTCCTAGATTAGGGGGTCTCCGGACAGCCGGACTATATCCTTTGGCCGGATTGTTGGATCATGAAGATACAAGATTGAAGACTTCGTCCCGTGTCCGGATGGGACTCTCCTTGGCGTGGAAGGCAAGCTTGGCAATACGGATATGTAGATCTCCTTCCGTTGTAACCGACTCTGTGTAACCCTAGCCCCCACCGGTGTCTATATAAACCGAGAGGTTTAGTCCGTGGGGCGACAACAATCATACCATAGGCTAGCTTCTAGGGTTTAGCCTCTACGATCTCGTGGTAGATCAACTCTTGTAATACTCATATCATCAAGATCAATCAAGGAGGAAGTAGGGTATTACCTCCATCGAGAGGGCCCGAACCTGGGTAAACATTGTGTCCCCCGCCTCCTGTTACCATCCGCCTTAGACGTACAGTACGGGACCCCCTACCCGAGATCCGCCGGTTTGACACCAACATTGGTGCTTTCATTGAGATTTCCACTGTGTCGTCATCATAAGGCCTGATGGCTCCTTCGATCATCGGTAACGATATGGTCCAGGGTGAGGTTTTCCTCCGCGGACAGATCTACGTATTCAGCGGCTTCGCTCTGCGGGCTAACTCGCTTGGCCATCTGGAGCAGATCGAGAGCTACGCCCCTGGCCACCAGGTCAGGTTCGGGAATTTGAACTACACTGCCGACATCCGCGGGGACTTGATCTTCGACGGATTCGAGCCCATGCCAGGTGCGTTGCACGATCACGACGAGCATGATATAGCTCTGCCGTCGGACAGTGTTCGGGAAATCGCACCGGCAACTACTCCGGCCTTCAATCCAGAGAAAATTGCGCCATCCAAGGACTTCACCCCTCACAATAGCCGTGATGCCGAACTACTGGGTTCATCTCCGGCCACGGACTCCGAGCCGTCTGCGCCCGTGCCTATCGAATCCGATTGGGCGCCGATCATGGAGTTTACCTCCATGGATATCTTTCAGCACTCGCCCTTCAGCGACGTGATAAATTCGTTAAGGTCTCTCTCCCTGTCAGGAGAGCCTTGGCGAACTATGTCCGGCTAGAATGGTATGCGGACGATGAAGAAATTCGCTGCCCACCCACCACCCACTTAGTAGCCACTGTCGACGATTTAACCGACATGCTCGACTTCGACTCAAGACATCGACAAGATGGACGATTTATGCAGAGACGAACAGAACCATCGCCCACAGGGCGCTGGACCGCCACCTCATCATACGATATATACATGGTGGATACCCCCAAAGAAGGCAATGGCGACAAGACAGCGCAGGATGACCCCTCCAAGAAGCAACCCAGGCACCGATGTCAGCGGTGCCGATCTAAGTCCTGCCATAGCAAAAGCAATGATACCGGCACAAGAGACAATAACACCCCGGATAGTGCCGAAGACGTTGACAATCCCCTCCAGCCAGATTTGGAGCAGGAGGATGAATAAGCTAGCCCTCCAGAACAGGCAGCAGATGAAGAAACGGACGATGACAATTACATGCCCCTCTCCGAAGACAAGGTGAGCCTCGGCGACGAAGAGTTTATCGTGCCTGAAGATCCCGTCGAGCAGGAGCACTTCAAGCGTCGGCTTATTGCCACGGCAAATATCCTAAAGAAAAAGCAACAACAGCTTCGAGCTGATCAAGATTTGCTAGCAGACAGATGGACCAAAGTCCTTGCAGCCGAGGAATACGAACTCGAACGCCCCTCCAAGAGTTTCCCAATACGCAGGTCGCTACTCGAGGAGGAAGCAGTGAAACCTACTTCACCAGCGTATGATGCGGCTAACCGGCCACCGCATGGCCGAGATAGAGAGGCGTTTCAGCCTGAAGTTCAGCCTGCACCCCGCTGCCACTCCAACAAAAAATACCAAGGCCCGGGCAACATGCGGACCTGCGAGATGAATTGGAAAGCAGGCAAAACATGCAAGATCGATATACGGGTCACGGGGCGCGCACCAACGCTGGATTTATGACCGCCACGCGGATACACTAAAAGTAAATCCGGTCGGGCCGAATATAGCAGACAAGACTCATATGAACTGCGTCGTGATATAGCCCGTCACAAAGGCTCCGCACACCCCCTATGCTTCACCAATGAAGTCATGGATCATGAATTCCCGGAGGGTTTTAAGCCCGCAAATATCGATTCATGCGATGGCACAACAGATCCCGCAGTATGGATTGAGGATTTCCTCCTCCACATCCACATGGCTCGCGGCGATGATCTACATGCCATCAAGTACCTCCCACTAAAGCTCAGAGGACCAGCTCGACATTGGCTGAATAGCTTGCCAGCAGACTCCATCGGCAGTTGGGAGGATTTGGAAGATGCATTCCTTGAAAACTTCCAGGACACTTATGTGCGATCACCGGATGCTGACGACCTGAGCCATATAACTCAGCATCCAGGGGAATCGGCCAGGCAATTCTGGACGCGGTTCCTAACTAAGAAGAACCAAATTGTCGACTGTCCGGATGCTGAGGCCTTAGCGGCATTTAAGCATAACATCCTTGACGAGTGACTTGCCCGGCACCTCAGCCAGGAGAAGCCGAAATCTATGGCAGCCCTCGCGACACTCATGACCCGCTTTTGCGCGGGCGAGGATAGCTGGCTGGCTCGCAGCAACAACACATCAAGCAATCCGGGCACTTCAGATACTAAAGATGCTAACAGCAGACCACGTCGTAATAGACACAAGCGCCGCAGTAACGGCGATAGTGCTGAAGATACGGTAGTCAATGCCGGATTCAGAGGCCCTAGATCCGGTCAGCGGAAAAAGCCGTTCAAAAGAAGTACTCCGGGCCCGTCCAGTTTGGATCGCATACTCGATCGCTCGTGTCAAATTCATGGCACCCCCGATAAGCCTGCCAATCACACCAACAGAGAATGCTGGGTGTTCAAGCAGGCCGGCAAGTTGAATGCCGATAAAAGGACAAGGGGCTGCATAGCGACGACGAGGAGGAGCCCCGGCCGCCGAACACAGGAGGACAGAAGAGATTCCCGACACAAGTGAAGACGGTGAATATGATATACGCAACCCACATTCCCAAGAGGGAACGGAAGCGTGCACTAAGGGACGTCTATGCGATGGAGCCTGTCGCCCCAAAGTTCAACCCGTGGTCCTCTTGCTCGATCACCTTCGATCGCAGGGACCACCCCACTAGTATCCGTCATGGCGGATCTGCCGCATTGGTCCTAGACCCCATCATTGACGGATTTCACCTCACTCGAGTCCTCATGGACGGCGGCAGCAGCCTGAACCTGCTCTATCAGGATACAGTGTGCAAAATGGGTATAGATTCCTCGAGGATCAAACCCACCAAGACTACCTTTATGGGTGTCATCCCAGGTGTAGAGGCCCATTGCACGGGCTCAATCACACTGGAAGTGGTCTTCGGATCCCCGGACAACTTCCAGAGCGAGGAGTTAATCTTCGATATCGTCCTGTTCCGAAGTGGCTATCATGCACTGCTCGGGCGAACTGCATTTGCAAAATTCAATGCGGTACCGCATTACGCATACCTCAAGCTCAAGATGCCAGGACCTAGGGGGTCATAACAGTCAACGGCAACACAGAGCGCTCATTCCGCACAGAGGAGCACACCGCGTCCCTCGCAGTAGAGGCACAAAACAACCTTTTAAGGCAAACCGCCAATTCGACGATACAGCCCCCGGACACCGTCAAGCGAGTCCGGAGTAACCTGCAGCAGGATCGCCTGGCACGTTCAGAGCTCGCCTAGCAATTCGGCCCCCATCCTAGTCCCAGTCAAGCGACGACATCCGTGCCACGCGTACATAATTACGCACTGAAAATACCATGGGCATAGGCGGGGGCATGACCAGGGCACGCCCCACAACGCGGCTCAACCGCCCCAGGGGCTGCCTACCTTCATTATTTTTTCTCTTTCAGGACCTTATTCTCTGGAAGTCCTATCCGGTAGTGCGATTGCCGGACACATAATACAACAACCAAGGAGGTAGGAAGCTACGTCCTACAAAGGAATCCCCAGGTGGTCTCTGATAACGAACGAAATACCTGCTTTAAATACCAGTTCGCAGCTTGCCCTTGGATAGGACATGTCAAATAGTCCTATTTTTTGCTTATTGCACTACTTGTATAAATACGCTTCGACGTATTCTTTAAATAACAATGCACAGCATTAGTCTATTATTGCATTATCTATTCTTTTTTATATGTTTATTTATGACAATCAGCACCCATACATTCTGGTACGGCAAGTACGCCAGGGGCTTTTGTATACCCCATAATACGGCGCGAGAAGTCTGAACACTTTTGATAGTGCGGCACCCCAAACTTATAGCATTATATGCATCAGCTCCGAATCATGTCTTGGGTCAATAGTTGGGTTTGCCCGGCTCCCATGTTTTGGTACCTTACGTTCTGCAATATCGGCTAAGGTAGCACTGGGAGAACTACTGCGATTGTGCCCCGGTTCTTCCGGACGAGCACCTCAGTAGAGAAAGCCAAAACTAACTGTCATGATAAGGCGAGAGCTGGTCGCTGTTCGAGAGGTCTCAAGTCCTTAAAGACTTTTTCCGCTTCAGGCGAGGAGTCGGCCTTGTCCGACTTAGGCGTATATAGCGCCCCATATTCGGCCTTCTGAATACTAGGGGTTTCGCCAAAATTTAAAATTGTAGACTTCTATGGCTAAGTGAGAGTGATAAAGCATTATAGTCCGATTGCCTGGTTCGTTGCGCTGAGCACCTCCCTCAGAGGACCCAAAAAATGGGAAAAAGAGTGCTCAGATTTATCCCGAACACCCTAGTACTAGTTGCATGGGGCGGTTTAATGATCGCCAACTCTCAGATTTGATAAACAGCCGCATAGAAGGTAATATTTTAAATTCAAAAGCGTTGCATAGCGCAAATGAACTAGTTTTCACATTGCGGGATCACATGAACATGTTCATTCAAAAATTACATCTTTGGTACACTCCTCCGCCACAAGGCGGGCACCCTTCAGGACACTGTCATAATACATCTCGGGGCGGCGATGCTCCTTGCCCTCCGGCGGCCCCTCCTTCACCAGCTTCACGGCGTCTAGCTTCACCCAGTGCACCTTCGCCCGGGCAAAAGCCCGGCACGCACCCTCGATGCAAACGGACCGCTTTATGACTTCAAGTCGTGGGCAGGCATCCACTAGCCGCCTCACCAGACCGAAGTAGCTGCCAGGCTGGAGCTCGCCAGGCCACATCCGGACTATAAGACCCTTCATGGCCTGTTCGGCCGCCTTGTGAAGCTCGACCAGTTGCTTCAGCTGGTCGCTCACGGGAATTTGGGTGTTCGGTCCCAGTATACTGAGACCAGAACAACTTTTCCGTCGAGCTCCCCTCCTCAGCTCGGTAAAACTCCGCGGCATCCGACACACTGCAGGGAAGATCTGTGAACGCTCCTGGAGAGCTCCGAACTCGGGTAAGTAAAAGAAAAGTTTCCTTTACGTGCTTTCTTTGCATAATGAATGCCTTACCCGTTGCCACCTTCTTCACCGCATCGAGGGCCTTGTGGGCTTCAGCCTTGGTGTTTTTAGCGCTTCGAGGGCCTTCGCAAGCTCAGACTCTCGCGTCTTAGAGTCAAGCTCCAAGGACTCGTGTTTTTTGACGAGAACCTGGAGCTCTTGCTGCACCTCACCTACCCGGGCTTCTTGCTTTTCTCGCTCGACACGCTCCTTGGCTGCTTTGTCTTCGGCCTCGGATAGCGCCTTTTTTTCGCCACTTCGGTCGTGGCCCCTGACAAATCCATGATGATCCTATTATTTTACAACCAAATTTCTTTTTAATATACAGACAAGGTACTACTTACCTTTGCTCTCCTCGAGCTGCCCCTTGGCAAGGCCGAGCTCCTTGGACCGCTCAAGGTCCTGCTTCAGTGCAGCGACCTCCGCAGTGCGTGCGGTGGCGGCCAGTAGTGAAGCCTGCATATGCACATAGACATATTCTGATTAGACTCCTGGGTCATTATTTGATCCTCTGTTAGGCCTTTCTTCGCAAATGCCAAACAGAGCATCAGGGGCTACTGTCTATGCGGTAATATCTTTGATAATTGGATTACTTACCTCAAAGCCTGTTAGGAGGCTGGCACAAGCTTCAGTTAGTCCGCTATTGGCGGCCCGAACCTTCTCGATCACCGCACTCATGATAGTGCGGTGATCTTCGTTGATGGAAGCGCCGCGAAGCACTTCCAGCAAATTGTTTGGTGCCTCTGGATGGACAGGGGCCACTGGCGCGGGCGGCTCGCCCCCCTTAACGGGGAGTCGCCTGCCGGAGTCCGGAACCACCGGAGGGTCCGACGCAGTGTTCGGCTGGGGGCCGAACTTGGAGCCCTTGGGAGTCTTCCTCCCTTTGCGCCCAGGGTCCAGAAGGTCACCTCGTGGCGCCTCCCGGACTACCTCCCCCCGGCTTGGTGCCCTTTTAGACAACACCTCGACATTGTCCGTAGGGCGAGGGGAGGAGGCGGTCGGAAGTGAATCGCTATCCATGTCCGATGGGTCCAAAGAACCATCCGACGAGGACACATTAATCTGGGCCTTGGGCGGACTGCACAATCATGTTCGACATGATATAAGAAGCAATAATGCAAAATATACCGGGACCATTATGGTATCCAGATACTTACGACTTCGCCAGGGACTTGTCCCTGAGAAACCACTCCTCGTCACTGTATGCGGCTGTTGTGGAGTAGTCCGGAGGGAGGGCCATTCCCTTTTCGGACCCTTCGGCCTCCCCAGACGGGGCGGCCTTCCTCTTCTCCCCCCCCCCGGCTGGTGGGGGAGAGCTTTCTTCTTCCACCTCCTCCATATCTTCAGGGGAGGAGAGCGCCTCGGTGTGTTCGGATGATGTGTCAGATATAACCTTGCGCCGGAGACCTGTCCTAGTCCCCGTGGCTTTCTTCTTGGCCTTCTTCTCTGGCACCTCATAAGGCGTCGGAACCAGCATCCTCGTCAGGAGAGCATCTGCTGGATCTTCGGGCAGGGGAGCCAGACAATCGATCCGCTCCGATGTCCCTACCCAGTCCTGTTAAAATAACATGAAGGCTTAGATCCCTCACATGATTATACTGGGGAAAGAAACATCTTTTCAAGATGTAAAAGAACTTACCGGATTGATAGGGCGCTTTGCGCTAAGTCCACGGTCCTCGGTAAGGGGAGGAGGTACCTCGGCACCCTTGAACAACACCCTCCAGACGTCCTTGTGTGTCATGTCGAAGAGCTCTAGCAGCATCTGGTGCTCGGCCGGGTTGAACTCCCACAAGGTGAATGCCCTTCTTTGACACGGCAGGATCCGGCGGAACATCATGATTTGGACTACGTTGACGAGCTTGATTTTCTTGCTCATCATGTTTTTGATACATGTCTGGGGTCCGGTCAGCTCTATCGAATCACCCCAGGACAGGCCCTTCTCTTTCCAGGAGGTGAGCCGCATGGGGATTCCGGATCGAAATTTGGGGGCCGCCACCCAGTTGGTGTTGCGCGGCTCGGTGATGTAGAACCACCCCGATTGCCACCCCTTTATGGTATCCACATAGGAGCCTTCGAGCCATGTGACGTTGGGCATTTTGCCCACCATGGCGCCTCTGCACTCCGCTTGCTGGCCGACCACCACCTTCGGTTTAACATTGAAGGTCTTCAGCCATAGGCCGAAGTGGCGCCTGATACGGGGGAAGCCTCGCACACAACGATAAACGCTGAGATGTTGAGAATGAAATTGGGGGCCAGATCGTGAAAGTCCATCCCGTAGTAGAACATGAGCCCGCGGACAAAAGGGTGGAGAGGAAATTCCAGTCCACGGACGAAGTGGGGGAGAAACACAACCCTCTCATTGGGTTCGAGAGTAGGGACGATCTGCCTCGCATCTGGGAGCCGGTGCGCGATATCCGCGGCCAAGTATCCGGCTCCCCGCAGCTTGATGATGTCCGCCTCCGTAATGGTGGAGTCCATCCACTTGCCTCCCGCTCCGGACATGCTTGGAGTGGTTTGAGAAGAGAAATGCGAACTTGGGCGCTGGAGCTCGAGTGCGCAAGAATGGGTGAGCAAGGAAGAAGAAGGCGTGGATAAAAAAGGAGGAATCTTTATCCCTTTATAAAGACGGTAGGACTGTACGCCTCCCCCCTTGCCTGGTAAACCTGCTTATTCCCCAAGCGCCGTAATTGATGGCGCGGTTGGGTTACCCACACCCGTATTGATGAGAATCCCGTGATAAGGGGACACGATCTCTGCTTCGACAAGACGTGCCAAAGAAGCCTCCCCGCAATATGCGCTGTTGCAGGCTATGAAAAACGGTTCGAATAAAGACCAGGGTCGTGGTGTGATGCCACGTGGCAACATGTGTCAGCAGATTAGATTTGTGGTATATTCTCTCTACGGTGGTATGTGGAATTTGTTTTGCAGAGCCGGACACTATCCTTGTGTTCAAAATCTTCTATGGAGTATTCGGAGGAGGAACCCGCCTTGCAATGCCGAAGACAATCTGCGCGCCGAACTCATCGTCATTGAAGCCTGGTTCAGGGGCTACTAAGGGAGTCCTGGATTAGGGGGTCTCCGGACAGCCGAACTATATCCTTTGGCCGGACTGTTGGATCATGAAGATACAAGATTGAAGACTTCGTCTCGTGTCCGGATGGGACTCTCCTTGGCGTGGAAGGCAAGCTTAGCAATACGGATATGTAGATCTCCTCCCGTTGTAACCGACTCTGTGTAACCCTAGCCCCCTCCGGTGTCTATATAAACCAGAGGGTTTAGTCCGTAGGACGACAACAATCATACCATAGGCTAGCTTCTAGGGTTTAGCCTCTACGATCTCGTCGTAGACCAAATCTTGTAATACTCATATCATCAAGATCAATCAAGCAGGAAGTAGGGTATTACCTCCATCGAGAGGGCCCGAACCTGGGTAAACATTGTGTCCCCCGCCTCCTGTTACCATCCGCCTTAGACGTATAGTTCGGGACCCCCTACCCGAGATCCGCCGGTTTTGACACCGACAGGGCACCCTATAGCAAATCAATTGTTCTCTTAGCCGTGTGCGGTGCCCCCCTCCATAGTTTACTCCTCCGGTCATAGTGTCGTAGTGCTTAGCAAAGCCCTGCGCGAATCATATCACCGTCACCACGCCATCGTGCTGACGAAAGTCTCCCTCGACCCTCTGCTGGATCAAGAGTTCGAGGGACGTCATCGAGCTGAGCGTGTGCTGAACTCGGAGGTGCCGTACATTTGGTACTAGATCGGTTGGATCATGAAGATGTCCGACTACATCAACCGCGTTAACCTAACGCTTCCGCTTTCAGTCTACGAGGGTACATGGACACACTCTCCCCCTCCCGTTGCTATGCATCTCCTAGATAGATCTTGCGTGATCGTAGGAATTTTTTTGAAATTGCATGCTACGTTCCCCAACTGAAATATCACCGCATACATGCACATTAGCACCCGTGTCAATCAACCAATTGGGAGAATGACATACTGAAAGAATAGTGGGAAATATGCGATACCCAGCGTCCTTCATGTAAGTGTCACCAATGACAACATTGGCAGTCTTGCCACCTTTCCCAAGATGACGCTTGTCATAACGATTAGGGCAACTAGGTGCCCAATGGTCAGGATCTCCGCACACATGACAAACACTTTTCTTCTTGTCATTCTTCTTCTTGAAGTTGGTGTGCTGTACAGCCTTGTTCTTCCCATCAAACTTTGCTTTACCATCAAACTTGCCCTTGTTCTTGAACTTGTGGGGCTAGAAGTTTTTCTTCTGTACCAGATTGGCACTAGATCCCCCCTCAATACCTTGAGCACGTGTGTCTTTTTCTCTCGCCTTTTCTTCCACATCAAGAGTACCAACGAGATCCGGAACGGAAGACTCCTGCCTCTTATGCTTCAGTAAGGTAGCAAAGTTCCTCCGCGAAGGAGGAAGCTTAGTGATGATGCCTCCGGCAATAAACTTGTCTGGTAGCATACAATTGAAGTGCTCAAGTTCTCTAGCAAATGACTGTATCTCATGAGCTTGCTCAACCACGGAGCACTCTTCAGTCATCCTGTAGTCATAGAATTGTTCCATGATGTAGAACTCAGTGCCGGCATCCAAGACCCCAAACTTGGACTCGAGTGCGTCCCACATATCTTTTCCATTGTCAATTGATGCATCAGCATCGACTAAATTCTCACCAAGAACACTCAAGAGAGCATCCTTCAACAGGGTATCCATTTTCTTAAAAGCTTGTTCCTGTTGACCATCATAATCTCCTTCAGGTTTGCCAAGGGTGGCGTCATATCAACTCATGGTTTGAAACCATAATACTGCTCTCACACGCCACCTCTTATAGTGGATACCCTCAAACATAGGAGGTCTCATGGAAGCAACAAAATCACTTGGGGTAAATTGCCTATAATAAGGTTTTTGGACTGTTGGAAAGATGAGCAATTTACCAAATGATTTTATTAACAGAAATAGTAAATAAAACATGACTATAATAGTAGAGATGAAACGAGACATGCAATCAAAGGCTAGTGCAAGAAACTGAGGCATGAACTTAAATAGAGAGAACACAAAGATGTACGGAACAGCGGCAGCGGCGCTGGTCTTGGGGTTGGTGTCATTGCCAGCCATGTCGTCGAAGAGGTTGTCGACGTTGGGGAAATGGTCATCGGTGTATGAAGCGTCCGTGATGAACCGGTCAGTAGTCGCGCAGAGCGCTCCCCAAAAACCTTATCACGCTTCTCCCGTACAGGACTCAAAGAGGTGGGGTTTCGGAGGCCTACTGTCCCGACCTGCAGTGCATGCCGCAAGCCGGGATGGGAAAGATCGTAGCATTAGCTCAGAGATTGGAACTCGGTGGCGAGAGGGAGATTATCTTCTAGTGTTTCTCTCTCGAGAGGAGCGACCTCTCTTTTATAGGCACAGGAGAAGCAACGACAGGAGGTGAAACAAAGAGAGGGAGACGAAGTGAACAGCCAGCAGCCGAAGGGATGCGCCGTTCGCATTCAGTCTCCACTATAGCAAAAAATCTTTTCAACTTCTGTCGGTGTACTAGAGTAGGGTACCCTAGTACCCCGAACTTCGTCTGCGGACAGTTACAGCGCCCACGGCCGGGCGGCCTGATGGCCGCCAAGATCTCGGCGGCTCCTTGGAGCCATTCAAGAACAAAGTTGTCAAGACCCGGCAAGAGAAGCTTGCCGGAAGGCCACCAGGCGCAAAGGAAGCGAGGCCCGGCAAGAGGAGCTTGCCGGAAAGGCTTGGCGGCGCTGAACCCCCAAAGCGACAATGTTCCCGCCATGCAAAAGGCGATTGCCGGGCGGCGACCTCTCTTCATCTTCGCTCCAGCTCACCCGCCAGCGTGTCACCACGGGCTCTCCCGAGTCTGGCGTGTCGACGAGCTGTGCAGCCAGCGGAGAGTAGCGACAAGCAGCGCTGACAAGCTACCATCGTGGCGAACGGAGGCGCACTTGACGGTCCCTGTTACACTGTTCGGGCGACTGAGACAGGCATTGATGACCCTTGTCCCTTGCCGTCGAGTTAGGTATAGATTCTCAGACACCGTACAAGCGGTGTACCTACCTAAGTTTTTACCATTGTAACCTTGTCTATTTGCCACATGTGGTAACCCCTTGTGCCTATAAAAGGAGGTCCAAGGGCAACGTAGAGCAGGTTCGATTGGGCTGGGTTTCTAGTCTAGCTCCAGCTTAGTTCATCACACTCAAGTTAGGTCTTGTAGCCAGCATTGCTCCCTAGCAAGAACACAAGATAATCCACAAAGCAGCAGTAGGAGTATTATCTCTCCGGAGAGCTCCGAAGCTGGGTAAAAACCCTCTCGTGCGCATCGCCTCGACCCGCTCTTTGTGTAGTCTCCGCCCCCCTCCGAACCACAAAGGGACCCAGGTCCCGTAGGTGCTCGTGGGGCACGATCAGCGCTCACCCCCGACAACTTCCGTGTGACCTTTCGTATATCAACCGTGCGTGGCAAAAATTTTAGACATCGGCTCGGCTCATTCCCGCAACCCGCGGTGCAGTGCGATGTGGCGAGGCGGGCGGTGGAGGAGGAGTGCACGTGAATGTCTCTCTTGTTCTCATCTTCATACATGTGGGGAAACAACCTTCCTTATAAGGAGGTCCAACTCCCACCAAACTAGCAATGTGGGACTAAACTTTGGTTCCACATCTTGCCTTGCACAAATGGTTTGCGTGGGCCTCTAGTATTTATTAGGAATTTCTGAAATTGTTATTGGGTTGGCCCAAAATATAGACAAAATTTCAGCAATTCTCCCCAACTTCGAGGGTAATTGGATGACGGTGAACGGGTAGAAGCACTCCATGCTTTATTATTAGGTAAAGATTCGATGGTGTCATGGTTGACATTAAGATAAAAGAAAATTTCCATGAGGTTGAGCCCAATGGAAAATTTGTTATGGCATTGCATGTAAAGTAGACAAACCAAACATGGTACATAGAAAAAAATCCAAAGGAAAGGAAACTTGTAACTAAGAGCAGGAAAAAACATCATTTTTTTTAGTACATGGTCAACAACTTATTTATAAAAATCATCATTTTTTAATACATGATTAACAACTTATCTATACACCTTAAATATTTTCCGAATGCTTGATTAACATTTTCAAATACTTGTTCAAAAAAATTCAAATACTTGTTCAACATTTTCTGAATTCTTGATTGACATTTTTCCAATACTTGTTCAACATTTTTCCAATATTTGTTAAATATTTTTCAAATACTTGTTCAACATTTTCCAACTGCTTGTTCAACATTTTTCAAATACTTGTTCAACGTTTTTTAAATACTTGTTCAACATATTTGATTTTTTGTAATATATATTCAGAATATTTTAAAGTATAAACAAAAGTACAAAAATAAAAAGATAAAAACAGGAAACGTAAAAAAGATAAAAGAGGTTGTGGCCTCCCGCGCTCATGGGCCGGCTCATCTTGGTCTCCCATTCAGTGAGGGTTCCTCCCCTCTTGCTGAATGCGAGATAGAGGGGCGCCCCACCTGACACGAGCTATCTCCCCTACTGCGAGACAGATAGAGCTCTCGCCTTCAACGCTGCCATAAATGAACAAGCCATATAATGGGTTTTCTAGTTAGCTCGCTCGGTCGTTGTATGTTTAGTTTTTTTTCTTGGTTGGACCGATCCAATTTTCCATCAATTTCTTTGGTTTTCCTTTTTTCCTTCTTTTATTTTTCTGCCTTTTCTTTATGCTTCTCTTTTTTTCCTGTTTGTCTCTCTTTTTCAATACCTGTCTAATTTTATCAATAAATGGTGTACGTTTTCCGTATACACGTGATACATTTTCCTGATACAACTTGAGCATTTTTCAAATACATGATAAACATTTTTCAAGTACATTGTGAACATTTTCTTGAATACATGTTAAACAATTTAAATACACGTCAAATTTTTTAATGATACACAACATATTCTTTAAATTACATGAACATATTTTACATTGTATAAACATTTATCACATATATGTTTGAACATTTTTTTGAATAAATGTTAAACATTTTCAATACACGTTAAAAAAGGTTTTGAATGGTAAAAATTGCAACTCACCAGCCTAAAGGACGAGTGAGAAATTTAAAAAAACTACGTGAATGTTTTTTCACAATGTGCATCACCTTTGATACCCAGTGATGAGCAGGGTTTAGGGATGCATGTGAAAGTCATGACCTCACTGGTGAAAACCATGGTTGTTTTGTTTCATACCCGGTGATGATCAGCAGGGTTTAGGGTTGCATGTGAAAGTCATAACCTCACGGGTATGTTGGACTCGTTATGGGAGCTAAACAACAGTTGGGCTCCGTGGACCAGGGTCCAATGTGCGACCCTTTTATCTTAGTGTGTTAGTGTGAGATCACAACCATCAAAAAATTATCGAACACACAAGAGGAAAACGAAACAAACATGTTTTCGACTTTTTTATGTTGTCTAGTACGACAAGCAGGATTTAGAGGCATCCGGCTCAGAGGGGCTAGTCCGACCAGGGGTGCCTTGGGGGCCGAGGCGCTCCTTTATGCTCCATCAGTTGGTGTCATTCGTCCTTTGACTCAGCATCTTGAGATCCATGGAGTTGGCCATTCATGTTATCACTCTGCGTGTGATCGTTCCATGCCTTATTATTCAGACGTCACAATTACAGGGACGAAGTCAAGATCGCCAGGTAGTCCTAAACAGACATGGCGGCCAACCCCTAAAGCTAAGGCATGTTTTGTAAGACTATGGGCCTCGACATTTGAGGTCCTAGACTTATGACAAAAACTACAAGAAAGGAAAACATAAGAACGAGGCGATATTTCATGTAGCACTTCACCATAAGAAATTGCACTTCCCTGCTTGATTGCATTGATCACCAACTTGCAATCTGAGGCCACAGCTATCCTCTGAATGTATAGATCATCGGTCAGGGCGAGTGCCTCCCACAGCGCCAGCGATTCTATTGTAGTCGGGTCCTCAATATTTTGAAACAACACCGTCGAAGCCCCCTGGAAAGTACCAAGATAATCACGGCATACATCCCCAACTGCATCAAAGCCTCCAGCCCTTGACACTGCTGCACCGACGTTTATTTTTGCATGTCTTATAGGTGGGGTGATCCGACGATTCGGTCTGGGGGTCCTTACAACTACCCACGTGGCCTTGGGGTTTTGAAGCACTTCTACTTCTCTCAATTAGGAATTAATAAAAAAATGCGGAGCATACGGGCTTTGACAAATGCCCTCATGGATTGCTTTGCGGTGGGATCCCCCAATAGCCCACAATGTGACGAATTTACTGCTCTTAATTACAAGTTTACTAGGCGGTCGTGGTTTCTAGAGCACGTGCGCCAGTCAGGCCAACAAAGAGCCCATGTGGGCACAGGAGTGGAGAGCAACTAGTTAACGAGAGCTCCTTTGGGAGCCTCGCAATGATCAGCGCCACTTGGTGCGCTCTCAGCCATTCGCCACTGTTGGGGAACGTAGCATGAAATTTCAAAAAAAATCCTACGATCATGCAAGATCTATCTAGGAGATGCATAGCAACGAGAGGCGGAGAGTGTGTCCACATACCCGCGTAGACTGAAAGCGGAAGCGTTAGCTGAACGCGGTTGATGTAGTCGAACGTCTTCTCGATTCAACCGATCAAGCACCGAACGAATGGCACCTCCGAGTTCTGCACATGTTCAGCTCAATGACGTCAGTCAGTGTCAAAACCGGCAGATCTCAGGTAGGGGGTCCCGAACTGTGCGTCTAAGGCGGATGGTAACAGGAGGCGGGGGACACGATGTTTACCCAGGTTCGGGCCCTCTCGATGGAGGTAATACCCTACTTCCTGCTTGATTGATCTTGATGATATGAGTATTACAAGAGTTTGTCTACCACAAGATCATAGAGGCTAAACCCTAGAAGCTAGCCTATGGTATGATTGTCGATGTCCTACGGACTAAACCCTCCGGTTTATATAGACACCGGAGGGGGCTAGGGTTACACAGAGTCGGTTACAAGGGAGGAGATCTACATATCCGTATTGCCAAGCTTGCTTTCCACGCCAAGGAGAGTCCCATCCGGACACGGGACGAAGTCTTCAATCTTGTATCTTCATGATCCAACAGTCCGGCCAAAGGATATAGTCCGGCTGTCCGGAGACCCCCTAATCCAGGACTCCCTCAGTAGCCCCTGAACCAGGCTTCAATGACGATGAGTCCGGCGCGCAGATTGTCTTCGGCATTGCAAGGCGGGTTCTTCCTCCGAATACTCCATAGAAGATTTTGAACACAAGGATAGTGTCCGGCTCTGCAAAACAAATTCCACATACCACAGTAGAGAGAATAATATTTCCACAAATCTAATCTGCCTACCGTTTCTCATAACGTGACGTATTGCCGTGGTCTGGCCATGACGAACCGTCTTTCTCAACCAGCTTGCCACTACATGTTTTGCGAGGCAATTTTATTGGCACGTCTTGTCGAAGCAGAGATCGTGTCCCCCTTATCATGGGATTCTCATCAATACAGATGTGGGTAACCCAATCGTGCTCGTTGGTATGACTCCTCGATTTTAGGCAAGTCCCAAACGGCCACGTGGAGGACGCTTGATATTCATCCCCTTTATAAAGAGGCCAATGCCTGTCCTTTTTCTTCTAGCGCTCAATCGAATCCCTCCCCCCACCCCGAGTTCCAACACCCAAGGCTCAGGTCGGGCACTTCGGACCTTCAACCATGTCCGGATCCAACCTTCAAGGTCGGTGGATGCCTTCCTCTGTCACGGAGGAAGACATCGGGAAGCTAAGAGAGGCCAGATATTTGACCGGCGAAATCTCGCACAGGTTGCCTGCTCGAGGGCAGGTCATTCCCACTCCTGAACCCGGCGAGAGCGTTGTATTCATCTCTCACTTCCTCCAGGGCTAGGCCTTGCTCTAGATCCCTTTGTAAGGGGGCTCATGTTCTATTACGGGCTGGATTTCCATGATCTGGCTCCGGATTCCATCCTCCACATCTCATCGTTCATCGTTGTGTGTGAAGCTTTCCTCCGCATTACCCCACACTTCGGCCTGTGGCTCAAAACTTTCAACGTGGAGCCGAAGATGATCGAGGGGCGACATGCAGAGTGCGGAGGCGCCGTCATAAGCAAAGGTGCCGAAGTTCCATGGCCAAAAGGTTCCTTCCCGAAGGTGTCCAATTTATGGCAACGAGAGTGGTTTTATATCACAGCTCCTCGGGGTACCAAGTGGGTGGTCGCCCCTACCTTTCGCTCGGGCCCCCCACCACAACTGACGTCATGGATCAATAAGGGGCTGGACTGGGGGCCAGTAAATGACGTGCCAATATTGCAAAGCCGCATCCGGGATCTCCTCGAGAGAGAGATATCGGCCTGGTTACAGTAATGCAAGTCATGCTAGTTCGTCGGGTCCTGCCTTGCAAACGTCGACCCCTCCGAATGTGGGAGTTCAACCCGGAAGGACCGCGGGCTATTCAGCACTTCCTCGGCATGACGCTAGAAGAGATGTACAAATTGTTCTTCGGACCACAAATAAGGTGTCCGGACCTCACCGAGGATGTGGGTCTGAGCTGCAATCGCCCAGACACCCAAGTAAGTAATCCCATGGCCAAATACGCTGTCTATTTATTTATCACAACATCATTCTGAAAAATCACTCTTTGACCAGGACTGGGTGACAAAGGCGAAGATGATCAGGTGTTCGGCTCCCCTTCCCGAAGGAAGACCAGATCCGGTACTGGCCAGAATGCTCGAGCCGGCGCCTTATCAGGCGCCCTTAGGGGAAGATGAAGGGGGAATAAAGAGGCTAAAAACAGGCCTCACTAACTTTTCATCCAAACCGGGGGAATTAGCGCCTCCACGAAGGAGGACAACCAGGGAGAAGGATCTGAAATTCCCTCTCCCCAAGGAAGGAAGAGGACTCTGAAGACCCGGAAACAAAAGTTTCCAAACGGGGGAAGAAATCTTTGCCAGAGGGTCCTGTCTCGAAGGGTGCCTTTGCCGCACAGTGTCCGCAAGGGGATCAGCCTCCCACCGAGCTGTAAGTAAACAAAAGGTGCATAGTAGTAAAAATATCCTGCTTTACCTCTAAGGATAATAACCAAAACATATATCTTGTAGTTTGGATCGTAGCCCTTCTCGACAGAGTTCGTCTTCGGGGGATCTTCTTCCGGAGATGATGGAGAGCGAAACACCTCCCCGAGCCATCTCGCCTCATGAGGCGGGCGACGCTGAAGTGTCGTCGCGAAGGGCTTCTCCTGATCCGCCAAGGCCAGAGGGTAATCCCTTGGCCACCCGAAGTCCTCGGTGTTCGGCTTATAAGGAGAGCGACAAAAAGAGTCCGGAACCGTCCGGTGCACGATCGGAAGCACTGAAGGATCTTCTGGAGCAAGCGGCTATCTCAGAGGCGCATCGTACGCTAATGGATATGGTGATTCAAAGGATTTCATCCACTGAAAGCGGGTTGCATGAAGCTTTCATGAGTCTACTTAAGGGCTTTGAGGTACGTGAAATGGTGTGTGTTTTTCGAAGACCGCACGCGTAGGTGTGCCCTATGCGATAGTAGCCCTGAGACTCGGTTGCCGTCGAAACGGCGGCGCGAGGATCATAATCCCGTGTAATAAATAGTCCGCCTTCATGTGCGGTGGTGGAGGGTCCGGTGGCTAGCCGATGGTGAGTTTGCCGAGTGAAGCGGCAACTTGATGCGGCGAATGCCGACATCGTGCTTGTCAACAAGCGGCTCGGCGAGGCACGGGGTATGTGATTTCTCCGTGATCAACACATAGTAAGAGGAGCATGATGCTAGTATCTTTAATATGTGTGACTGCAGATGGGGCTACCGCCGTGGAGACCCTTCGGGCGGAACTTGCCCGAGCCAAGGAACGAGCCAGGAATAGTGATGCGGCCGCTCTAAAGGCGGTTGAAGAGCTGAGAGCCGAAGAGGCTGCGCATTGCCAAAGAAAGGAAAAAATGGCCAAGATGGCCGTTGAGTTGAAAGATGCCGCCGACCGTTACCAGCTCCTTGAGAAACAAAACCGAGCGAAGGCGACGGACCTGGAGAAGGCCATGGTAGCAGCCAAGGAAGCCCGCTCTAAAATTAGAGCGGCGAAGGAAGAGCTGCATCAAGCTGGAGATATCGCAGCTGGGAAGCCCTTTTTGTTGCGGACAAGGTTCGGAGATCCGAAGTATGCCCCTCTTGATAAACTATGGAGTTCTGCAGATGCATACGCGGATTTGGCAGCCAGTGCTGCTGATGCGGCCGAGTACTTCAAGGATCAGAGAGATCGTGAAGTGGAAAAGCTATTCTGGTCACAGTTCGATGGTCTAGCGCATCCGCTGCTGTTGAATGAGCGAATGGTCGTGTGGGCCGAGCTCCATAGGTTGTCTGGGCTTGGCATGAGGTCTGTTGTGGATCATCTGTGGCCGGAAGAGCCAAGGCCGAATAGTTATTTTAGTTTAGTGCAACAGTTCCTTGGTGTTGTGCCGCACATCGACGCTATGAAGAGGTCAGCGTGCATGGAGGGTGCATGGATGGCACTTGCCCATGTTAAAACATACTGGACAGAGTGGAAGCCACCGCTGTTGCAACCCCGAGTCCGGCCGAGGGCCGAGTATCTGCCGAGCACTACTTTACAGAAGTCCATGAAGGCGCTCGCTCAATAGAGGCTCAGTGCTCGAAGAATATAATGTTCTAGTGACATGTATTCCCATTGTAAAAACAATGTTTTATTGAATTATAAAGGTTGTGCTTATACTTTTGCCTGAAAGTATTATGATGCCTCTTCTGCGGCCGTTTATGTATGTATGTGTATAACCTGAAAGTTTGCAGTCGTCGGCTTCATCCCCTACGCATATAATGCGGGGGTGTTCGCAAAAACTGCATATTCACACTTGATCCAACGTCTTGGTCCATTAAGGAGGTGGTAGCGCAGTGAACAAGGCAATCGGACTATATTTCTTTAACACTTTCACTTAGCCATAGGTGTTTGACGGTGGGGCTACTATATAGCCCCTGGTACCTCCGCGCTCGTCCGAATACGGGGCGCGTACGTACATGATCGGGAAATGGCCCTTCGTTAAAGCGGAGGAATCCCGAAGATTCCAGTAAGTCATCGAGTGGTTGACCAGTCTCGCGCTTTATCATGACAGTCAGTTTTCAGCTTTCTCTACTGAGGTGCTCATCCGGATGAACCAGGGCACAATAGCAGTAGTTCTCCCGGTGCCACCTTAGCCGATAGAGTGGAACGTAAGGTAGCAAAACACGGGAGCCGGGAAAACCCAACATTTGACCAAAGACATGATTCGGAGCTGATGCATATAAGGCCAAACTCGCGACGCCGAACACTCCCTAAGGTATTCGGTCTTTATAACATATGTCGGGCTGAACAGTGCCCTTGATAATGAACCCCGAGTGTCCCAGGTACGTGCAATTCTCTGACGTGGTGAAATTCCAATAACTTCAGCATCCTTTTCGGTTATATTAAGTATCCGGAGGATGTGAACAACAAGAGACAGTAAAAAAGTTTTACACATGGTCTTAATCTAAAAATAAACCTTTGAGCGGGTCCCTGCTGCACGTCTGCGCATGTGTCTCCCTTGTGCCGTATCCTGGACGGGTGTGGCGCGATTGTCATCTATAAAAGAGAAGAGCTTAGGTGAAAGTTGTCGTGCCAAAAAAACGGTTATTATCAATAAACCATTAAAATTCAAGATAAGTCAAGTTGAGCCGAACTAGCCCTGATTACACGCGGGAAGCCCCTGGTACCATCTATGGGTGTATAACCATCAAAAAATTAGGGTTTATCCAAGCTGTTATAGCTAGTAATGCACCGGAATCGTCTAGCCGTGTACGCGGTCTTGACGACCGATCCTTTATTCTGGTTGGAGGGGCCATTTAGTGTTCGGCTATTAAAGCTGTCGCACATTCTTCCGCTTGTAAGGAACGTTCAATGTTTCCGCTAATGGTGATGATGCCACGTGGGCCGGGCATCTTTAGCTTGAGGGAAGCGTAATGCGGTACCGCATTAAAACGAGCGAAAGCCGCTCTTCCGAGTAGCGCTTGATAGCCACTTCGGAATGGAGCGATGTCGAAGGTTAACTTTTCGCTTCGGAAGTTGGTGGGAGAACCGAATACAACCTCTAGTAATAGGGAGCCCGTGTAGCGGGCCTCTAGGCCTGGTATTACTCCCTTGAAGGTAGTATTACTGTGGCTGATTTTTGTCGGGTCTATCCCCATTTTCCGGACTGTGTCCTGATATATCAGGTTTAGACTACTGCCGCCGTCCATAAGGACTCGTGTGAGATGGTATCCATTTATTATTGGGTCTAACACCAAGGCAGCCCATCCTTCGTGCTAGATGCTTGTTAGGTGATCCCTGCGATCAAAATTGATCGGGCAGGCCGACCAGGGGTTGAACTTAGGGGTGACGGGCTCTACGGCTCATGTGTCTCGGAGTGCATGTTTGCTTCTTCTCTTCTTCACGTGGATCACATTTACTGTTTTGACCTCCGATGGGAATTTTTTCTGTCCCCCAGTGCTTTGCTGACGAGGCTCATCCTCGTCTTTGCTTGGTGTATCCCGCCCCTTGTGTTCGGCGTTTAGCTTACCGGCCTGCTTGAAGACCCAGCATTCTCTGTGGGTGTGATTTGCAGGTTTATCGGGGGTGCCGTGAATCTGACATAGTTTGTCTAGAATCTTATTTAGGCCGGACAGTCCATCTCTGTTGCCTTTAGAAGGCTTTTTTCGTTAACCTGGTCGAGGGCCCCTGAATCCGGCGTTTACCGCCGTATTGTCTGGGCTGTCTTCTGTATTTCGACGCTTGATTTTACTGCGCCGTGGTTTTCCGTTGCCATCCCTGACTTCGGATGAGCTTGGGTCGCTGGTGCTACTGCGGGCCAACCAGCTATCTTCGCCCGCGCAAAAACGGGTCATGAGGCTTGTCAGGGCTGCCATTATTCTCAGCTTTTCTTGGCCGAGGTGTCTGGCGAGCCATTCATCTCGGACGCTATGCTTGAAAGCTGCTAAGGCTTCGGCATCCGGACAGTCGACGATTTGATTATTCTTAGTGACAAACCTGTTCCAAAGCTTTCGGGCTGACTCTCCGGGCTGTTGAATTATATGACTTAAATCGTCTGCATCCGGAGGTCAGACATAGGTCCCTTGAAAATTAGCCCGAAAAGCATCCTCGAGCTCCTCCCAACTTCCAATGGAGTTTTCGGGGAGGCTTTTTAGCCAGTGTCGAGCTGGGCCTTTAAGATTGAGGGGCAAGTACTTGATGGCGTTGAGATCGTCTCCGGGATCCATATGGATATGGAGGATAAAGTCCTCAATCCAGACCCCAGGGTCTGTGGTCCCATCGTATGCCTCTATGTTCACCGGTTTGAATCCTTCTGGAAATTCGTGGTCTAGCACCTCATCAGGGAAACATCGGGGGGTGTGCGGCACCCCTGTATTTAGATTTATCAAGTTGTTCGGACGGTTATGGTATTCGGTTTTGATAATGTGCCGTAGCGCGCTTCCTAGATCCATAGATGGATCTGGTCATATTGGATTTTTGGCGCAAGTCCTCACGTAGGCCGTTTGTTGACTTATGTGTGGCCCTGTTAGCCCTTCTATCGCGGCCACGGGGTGGTTGATCCGACCGGTTGGCCGTTTTGTTTTTTGACTGTGTGGGCTCTACGGCCTCGTCGTCGAATTCGGGCAATAGCTTGCGCTTTGGATAGCTCTTTGCATGGTAACTTCCACCATGCATTTCTTCGTTGTCGAGCACTTTGTTCCATCTGTTGTTGAGCGTATTTTGTGCGGCCCTGAGCCTTTGATTCTGCTTCTTCAGACTCCTCGTTGTGGCAATAAGCCCTCTGCGGAGGTTCTCTTGTTCCAAGTGCTTTTCCGGGATGATGTGCACATCTTCGTCCGGACTATTTTCCTCCTCGGAGGTAGTTTTATGAGCTTTATCCTCGGCGTCACCGTGTTCGGACAACGGATCCATACTATGTTCACCGTTCGCGGCTTCATTTTGTTCTGTCGCTGTGTCAGTGTGGTCGTCGTTTCCTCTGGAGTCGACCGGGGTGTTATTTTCTCTTTCGCTGTTATCACTATTTTTGGCGAGGCGAGATTTAGAGTGGCGCCTACATCGACGGTTTGTTTGCTTCTCGATGGAGTTGTTCTTCGCTGCTTCTTTCCGTTCCTCGTCATTGTTTTCTTTGGGTGTATCCACCATGTATATGTCATGTGATGAAGTGGCGGTCCAGCGCCCTGTGGGCGGTGGTTCCAGTTCGTCTCCTGCATCGTCGTCCATACCGTCGGTGTCTTCGGAGTCGAAGTCGAGCATGTCGGTTAAATCGTCGACAGTGGCTACTAAGTGGGTGGTGGGTGGGCAGCGAATTTCTTCGTCATCTGCATCCCATTCTAGCCGGACAAAGTTCGGCCAAGGCTCTCCTGACAGGGAGAGAGACCTTAACGAATTTAGCACGTCGCCGAAGGGCGAGTGCTGAAAGATATCCATGGAGGTAAACTCCATGATCGGCGCCCAATCGGATTCGATAGGTACGGGCGTTGGCGGCTCGGAGTCTGTGGCCGGGTACGGATCCATTAGTTCGGCGTCACGGCTCTCGTGACGAGTAAAGTCAGTATCCGGCTCTATCGCCGTTGAGAGTACGGCCTCCATGGCGGGGTCTATCCGCCCGTCCTCGGATGGCGCAATTGGCTCCGGATTGAAGGCCGGAGTAGTTGCCGGGCGATCTCCCGAACACTGTCCGACGGCAGAGCTAAATCATGCTCGTCGTGAGTCAGCGGCGCTCCTGGCATGGGCTTGAATCCATCGAAGATCAAGTCCCCGTGGATGTCGGCAGTTTAATTTAAATTTCCGAACCTGACCTGGTGGCCAGGGGCGTAGCTCTCGATCTGCTCCAAAGGGCCAAGCGAGTTGGCCCGCAGTGCGAAGCCGCCGAATACGAGGATCTGTCCGGGGAGGAAAACCTCACCCTGGACCGCATCGTTACCAATGATCGAAGGAGCCATTAGGCCTTACGGTGATGACACAGTGGAACTCTCAATGAAAGCACCAATGTCGGTGTCAAAACCGGCGGATCTCGGGTAGGGGGTCCCGAACTGTGCGTCTAAGGCGGATGGTAACAGGAGGCGGGGGACACGATGTTTACCCAGGTTCGGGCCCTCTCGATGGAGATAATACCCTACTTCCTGCTTGATTGATCTTGATGATATGAGTATTACGAGAGTTGATCTACCACGAGATCGTAGAGGCTAAGCCCTAGAATCTAGCCTATGGTATGATTGTCGATGTCCTACGGACTAAACCCTCCAGTTTATATAGACACCGGAGGGGGCTAGGGTTACACAGAGTCGGTTACAAGGGAGGAGATCTACATATCCGTATTGCCAAGCTTGCCTTCCACGCCAAGGAGAGTCCCATCCGAACACGGGACGAAGTCTTCAATCTTGTATCTTCATGATCCAACAGTCCGGCCAAAGGATATAGTCCGGCTGTCCGGAGACCCCCTAATCCAGGACTCCCTCAATGTCCCTCAAACTCTTGATCCAGCAAAGTTTTGAGGGAGAGTTTCGTCAGCACGACGGCCTGGTGACGGTGATGGTGAAGTGATGCGCGCAGGGCTTCGCCTAAGCACTACGACAATATGACCAGAGGAGTAAACGGTGGAGGGGGGCACCGCACACGGCTAAGAACAATTGATGTGCCTTGGAGGTGCCCCCTGCCCCGTATATAAAGGAGGGAGAGGGGAGGAGGCCGGCCTAGGGCGCGCCAAGTGGAAGGAGTCCCACTTGGATCCCTAGTCTAATTCGCCCCCCTTTCCTTTTACCGGAAGGGGAAAGGGGATGGAGAGGGAGGAGGAGAAGGAAAGGGGGGCCGCGCCCCCTCCCCTAGTCCAATTCGGACTCCCCATGGGGGGGCGCGCGCCTCCCCTTGTGGGCTGCCTTGCCTCCCTCCAATGGCCCATATGTCCCATATCTTTCCACCTCGGGGTTCCGGTAACCCCCCCCCCCCCTTGATGATGTTTGCTAAGACTACGTCGGTGTTTCCCCCAAGAGGAGAGGATGATGTAGCACAGCAACGGTAGGTATTTACCTCACTAATGAAACCAAGGTATCAAACCAGTAGGAGAACCAAGCAACAAAACGTAAACAGCCCCTGCACACAAATAACAGCCACTCGCAACTCGACGTGTTAAAGGGGTTGTCAATCCCTTTCGGGTAACGGCGCCAGAAGGCAAGTTGACGGGAGATAACTATAATAGATTGAAATAATAAATCACAAATAAATAAACTGCAGCAAGATATTTTTGTATTTTTGGTTTAACGTAGCTGAATTAAAACGCAAAGGAAAAGTCGATCGCAAAGCAAATATATGAGAAAGAAGACCCGAGGCCCGTAGGTTTCACTAGTGGCTTCTCTCGAGAAAAATAGCAAACGGTGGGTAAACAAATTACTGTTGGACAATTGATAGAACTTAAAATAATCATGACGATATCCAGGCAATGATCATTACATAGGCATCACATCCAAGATTAGTAGACCGACTCCTGCCTGCATCTACTACTATTACTCCACACATCGACCGCTATCCAGCATGCATCTAGTGTATTAAGTTCATGGAAAAATGGAGTAATGCAATAAAAACGATGACATGATGTAGACAAGATCTGTTTATCTATATGGCCGTAGATATAGATCTCGTCTTTTTATCCTTAGTAGCAACGATACATACGTGTCGGTTCCCTTTCTATCACTGGGATCAAGCACCGTAAGATCGAACCCACTACCGGGCACCTCTTCCCATTGAAAGATAAATAGATCAAGTTGGCCAAACAAAACCCAAATATCGGAGAAGAAATACGAGGCTATAAGAGATCATGCATATAAGAGATCAAAGAAACTCAAATAACTTTCATGGATATAAAACGATATAACTGATCATAAACTCGAAGTTCATCAGATCCCAACAAACACATCGCAAAAGAGTTACATCATATGGATCTCCAAGAGACCATTGTATTGAGAATTCAGCGAGAGAGAGAAAGCCATCTATCTACTAACTACGGACCCGAAGGTCTACAAAGAACTACTCACACATCATCGGAGAGGCACCAATGGAAGTGGTGAACCCCTCCATGATGGTGTCTAGATTGGATCTGGTGGTTCTGGACTCTGCGGCTGCTGGATGAATATTTCGTCGACTCCCCTAGGGTTTGTGGATTTGGGGTATTTATAGAGCAAAGAGGCAGTCCGGGGGGCACCCGAGGTGGGCACAACCCACCAGGGCGCGCTTGGGCCTCCTGGCGCACCCTGGTGGGTTGTGCCCCAAGATCCATGATGGTGTCTAGATTGGATCTGGTGGTTCTGGACTCTGCGGCTGCTGGATGAATATTTCGTCGACTCCCCTAGGGTTTGTGGATTTGGGGTATTTATAGAGCAAAGAGGCAGTCCGGGGGGCACCCGAGGTGGGCACAACCCACCGAGGCGGCGCTGGGCCTCTGGCGCACCACGGTGGGTTGTGCCCCTGGGGCACACCCAGTGCAACAGGGCCCATTGCCTTCCTTCGGCCCATAAAAATCATCGTGGAGTTTCGTGGCATTTGGACTCCGTTTGATATTGATTTCCTGCGATGTAAAAAACATGGAAAAAAACACCAACTGGCACTTGGCTCTATGTCAATAGGTTAGTCCCAAAAAATGATATAAAATGACTATAAAATGATTATAAAACATCCAAGATTGATAACAAAACAGCATGGAACAATCAAAAATTATAGATATGTTGGAGCGTATCACCCCGGTACTACATTACGTACCCGATACATTTCGAAACACTTCCGATGTCCGAATACTATCGTCCGATATATCAATCTTTACCTCTCCACCATTTCGATACTCCTCGTCATGTACGTGATCTCATCCGGGACTCCGAACAATCTTCAGTCACCAAAACACATAACTCATAATACAAATCATCATCAGACATTAAGCGTGCGGACCCTACGTTAAGTTTCCGGTTAATACAATTCTAGCATGAATAATAAACATTTATCATGATATAAGGAAATATAAATAACAACTTTATTATTGCCTCTAGGGCATATTTCCTTCAGTCTCCCACTTGCACTAGAGTCAATAATCTAGATTACATTGTAATGATTCTAACACCCATGGAGTCTTGGTGTTGATCATGTTTTGCTAGTGGAAGAGGCTTAGTCAACGGGTCTGCAACTTTCAGAACTATGTATTTTGCAAATCCTTATGTCTCCCTCCTTGACTTGACCATGGATAGAGTTGAAGCGTCTCTTGATGTGTTTGGTTCTCTTGTGAAATCTGGATTCCTTCGCTAAGGCAATTGCTCCATTATTGTCACAAGATATTTTCATTGGACCCGATGCACTAGGTATTACACCTAGATCAGATATGAACTCCTTCATCCAGACTCCTTCATTTGCTGCTTCCGAAGCAACTATGTACTCCGCTTCACACGTAGATCCTGCCACGACGCTTTGCTTGGGCGCACCAACCGACGACTTCACCATTCAATATAAATCGTATCCGGTTTGCGACTTAGAGTCATCTGGATCAGTGTCAAAGCTTGCACCGACGTAACCATTTACGACGAGCTATTTGTCACCTCCATAAACGAGAAACATATCCTTAGTCCTTTTCAGGTACTTCAGGATGTTCTTGACCGCTGTCCAGTGATCCACTCCTAGATTACTTTGGTACCTCCCTGCTAAACTTATAGCAAGGCACACATCAGGTTTGGTACACAGCATTGCATACATGATAGAACCTATGGCTGAGCCATAGGGAATGACTTTCATTTTCTCTCTATCTTCTATAGTGGTCGGGCATTGAGTCTGACTCAATTTCACACCTTGTAACACAGGCAAGAACCCTTTCTTTGACTGATCCATTTTGAACTTCTTCAAAACTTTATCAAGGTATGTGCTTTGTGAAAGTGCAATTAAGCGTCTTGATCTATCTCTATAGATCTTGATGCCCAATATATAAGCAGCTTCACCGAGGTCTTTCATTGAAAAATTCTTATTCAAGTATCCTTTTATGCTATCCAGAAATTCTATATCATTTCCAATCAACAATATGTCATCCACATATAATATTAGAAATGCTACAGAGCTCCCACACATTTTCTTGTAAATACAGGCTTCTCCGAAAATCTGTATAAAACCATATGCTTTGATCACACTATCAAAGCATACATTCCAACTCCGAGATGCTTGCACCAGTCCATAAATGGATCGCTGGAGCTTGCACACTTTGTTAGCACCTTTAGGATCGAAAGAACCTTCTGGTTGCATTATATACAACTCTTCTTTAAGAAATCCATTAAGGAATGCAGTTTCTACGTCCATTTGCCAGATTTCATAATCATAAAATGTGGCAATTGCTAACATTATTTGGACAGACTTAAGCATCGCAACGGGTGAGAAGGTCTCATCGTAGTCAACTCCTTGAACTTGTCGAAAACCTTTCGCAACAAGTCGAGCTTTGTAGACAGTAACATTACCATCAGCGTCAGTCTTCTTCTTGAAGATCCATTTATTCTCTATGGCTTGCCGATCATCGAGCAAGTCAACCAAAGTCCATACTTTGTTCTCATACATGGACCCCATCTCAGATTCATGGCCTCAAGCCATTTCGCGGAATCTGGGTTCATCATCGCTTCCTCATAGTTCGTAGGCTCGTCATGGTCTAGTAACATGACTTCCAGAATAGGATTACTGAGGGAGTCCTGGATTAGGGGGTGTCCGGATAGCCGGACTACCATCATCAGCCGAACTATCATTTGCCGGACTATCATCATCGACCGGACTCCAAGACTATGAAGATACAAGATTGAAGACTTCACCCCGTGTCCGGATGGGACTTTCCTTGGCGTGGAAGGCAAGCTTGGCGATACGGATATGTAGATCTCCTACCATTGTAACCGACTCTATGTAACCCTAGCCCTCTCCGGTGTCTATATAAACCGGATGGCTTTAGTCTGTAGGACAACAAACACAACAACCCTTACAATCATACCATAGGCTAGCTTCTAGGGTTTAGCCTCCTTGATCTCGTGGTAGATCCACTCTTGTAAACATCCACAATATCAATATCAATCAAGCAGGGCGTGAGGTTTTACCTCCATCAAGAGGGCCCGAACACAGGTAAACATCGTGTCCCTTGTCTCCTGTTACCATCCGCCTAGGCGCTTGCAGTTCGGGACCCCCTACCGAGATCCGCGGTTTGACACCGACATTGGTGCTTTCATTGAGAGTTCCTCGTATCGTCACCGATAGGCTTGATGGCCTCTTCAATCAACAACGACGCAGTCCTGGGTGAGACCTTTCTCCCCAGACAGATCTTCGTATTCGGCGACTTCGCACTGCGGGCCAACTCACTTGGCCATCTAGAGCAGATCGAAAGCTACGCCCCTGGCCGTCAGGTCAGGTTTGGAAGCCTAAACTTCACGGCCGATATCCGCGGGGACTTGATCCTCGATGGATCTGAGCCACAGCCGAGCGTGCCGCGCTGTCACGATGGGCATGACCTAACTCTGCCGCCGGACAGCACCTTGGAGGCCGCACCCGGACCCGCTCCGACTCATAATCCGAAGCCGATCGCTCAAATCGAGGACGGATGGCTGGACACCGCCTCGGGAGCCGCAATTTCTACGATGATGGAGCCGAACACTTACCTTGTCCCACGTAAAGCCCATGACTCGAGGTGCGGACTCCTGCGGACTCCGAACCTCCTGCGCCCCCGCGGTCGAATCCGATTGGCGCCGATCATGGAATTCACCGCTGCGGACATCTTTCAGCACTTCGCCCTTCGGAGATATCATAAATTCATTGAAGCATCTCTCGCTATCCGGAGAGCCTGGCGAACTACGGCCAAGGCGGTTGGGGCAGCGGATGACGAAGAAATTCAGATCCACCCACCACCCCTTCAGCCACCGTCGGCGACTTAACCGGCGTGCTCGACTACGACTCGAAGACATCGGCGGTATGGGCGACAATGCGGGAGACTACCAAGAACCAGGTGCCTACGGAGACCTTTGAAGACCACCTGTCATCGACATATACATGGTGGACACCCGAAGGGAAGCGATAACGAGGAACAACGGGGCGCGGCGAGAGGATAATATCGCCGATAAAGAACCAAAAGCGGCGGCGCAAGCGCCGCCCTAAGTCCAGCCTCGATCAAAGAAGCCTTCCTAACGACCCAGCGATAAGCGGGGCAAGCCGGCAGACGGCGAACAGGGCGAGCGGATAATCAACCCCTTCACGGAGCAATCAACAGTCCGGCCACAACACGAGCATAAGAACATACGCAAAAAACTAGTCGCCACTTTGCAAGAAGTTTGAAGAAGGCGAAGCGGAAGCTCAAAACAGCGAAGACACGCTCGAGCGAAGTGGAGCAAAGTATTCAAGACCGCGAGACAAATATGGCAATGGCCATCAAACCAAGAACTACCGAAGCGCAAGTTGCTGCGAGAATTTGGCGAGGAAGCCATCGAGCCTTCACAGGTCAAAAATAAAGAGGCCGCTGGCGGATAGGCGGCCGGATGGCGGGCCCAAAGCGACAAGCGGGGCTGCACACAAGCGAATTATAATCTGGTAAAGCGGACGGCCCAACTAGGTCCATCTACGGGCCAAAAAGAGGACCCGAGAAGTAACACACCACGACAAGTGTTGAAGACAGCGGCACACCCAAATACAGAGCGCCGCACACCCTCTATGTTTCACCGATGAGGTCTTTGGATCATAATTTCAGCGAGGTTTAAACCCATAAACATAGAGGCATCTGACGGCTGAGACCCAGAGTGCGGATAGAAGACTACATACTACACATACACATGGCGGAGGAGATGATCTCCACGCCATAAAATACCTACCCTCAAGCTCAAAGGGCCAGCTCGGCATTGGCTCAAAAGCCTCCCGAAAAACTTGTTGGAAGTTGGGAAGAGCTTGAGGATGCGTTTAGAAACAAATTTTCAAGGGACTTATGTCCGCCCTCCGGATCTTGACGATCTGAGTCATATAATCCAACAGCCCGGAGAGTCGGTAGCAAATTCAGAACAGGTTCCTTACCAAAAGAACCAAATAGTCATTGTCGAGACGGAAGCCTTAGCAGCTTTTAAACACAACGTCCAGAGACGAATGGCTCGCCGAGACACCTCGGCCAGAGAAGCCAAGAACAATGGTCGCTAACAAGCCTCATGGCGCTTTTGCGCGAGGAGAAGACAACTGACTAGCAAGATGCAGCACCAGCGACCCAAGTACATCGAGATCGAGATGGAAGCGGAAAGTCACGGCGCGGGAAAGATCGGCGCGGAATAAAGAAAAAAGCCCACGAGGCACGGCGGTCAACGCCGGATTCAAAAGCTTCGTGGCGGACAATAAAAACGGCCTCTTAAGGACAACAGAGGCGAGCTATCAAATTTAAACAAAATTTTAGATTGGATATGTCAAATCCACGATACCCGGAAGGCACGCAAACCATACCAACGAAATTGTTGGGTTTTAAACAGTCCGGCAGACTTAATGCGGACACAAAGAACTCGATCATGGCGAGGACAATGACGAGCCCCACCAGCGAGCACCGGAAGTCAAAGACTTTCCCTCGAGAAGTCGAGCGATAAACTTCGCTTCACGTGATAACACGGAAAGCCAACACGGCACTCGCCAAGACAAGTGTCGGACGATCCACCCAGTGGACCAAGGTTGGATGCCAAAATCAATCACTTTTGACCATCTGGATTAGTCGGGCGTATCCGAGCGCAGCTAGACTGCGCTGATATCGGATCCCATAATAGGCGGACTGCAATTAGCGCAGTGTTGATGGGCGGCGGCGACAAACCTGCTATACCGGGCACAATCCGCAAGTGGGGATAGACCCTATTACAATTCGGCATAGCCGCACTTCCTTCAAAGGAGTGGCGCCGGGCCCTTAAGCCCGCTATCAAGCACCACTGGGGCGGGAAGCTCGTCGTCGCTTCAATACAATACCACATTCTGCGTCTCTTACGCTTCAAATGCCGGTCCACGTGGCATCGTTTCATCAAAGGGTGCCGAGACCCGGACACGGCTGGGCGAGTCGGAATAAATAAGCTAGGGGCTACCTAGCCGCACACCCTTCACAAGGGTTTTGCACATACAAGCCATAATGAGCTAGCATAGGCTCAGCTTTCTTAATCTATATTTCAATTTTTATGCACTTTCTCGCACGATTTCTTTTCCAACCAAGTTCCTCTCTTTTACAGATGAACAGCGTGCACACCCGTCCGGATACGGCTGCAACGGAGACACAGCGCAGAGCGTGCAGTAGGGACCCGTTGCAGGGACTCTTTTCGACTAAGACCCTCGTAAACCTTTCTTCTGTCTCTTGTTGCTATAATCCCTGGTTTTCAGTATAACGAGTGGAGGCTGGCGTTTTGGCATCGGCCACGCCCGAAGAACCTGCCGTACACGGACACAAGGGGCTTAGGGCTTTGTTTTGCCCACTATTATAAAGACCGAACACCTTCGGGAGTGTTGGCGTCTCGAGTTAGGCCTTATATGCATCAGCTCGAATCATGTCTTTGGTCAAATGTTGGGTTTGCCCGGCTCACTGTGTTTTGCTGCCTTCGTTCCGTATCATCGGCTACTTGCGCTCCGGAGAACTAATGCGATTGTGCCCAGTTAGGCTGGCGAGCACCTCGATGAAAGCCAAAACCGATTGTCATGATACAGCGAGAGATGGTCAACCACTCAATCGACCTTGAGAATGTTTAGGATTCCTCCGCTTTGTGAAGGGCCGTTTCGGCCCAGCACATCTGGCCCGAATTGGAGAGCACGGTGCCCCGGGGCTATGTCGTAGCCCACCCTCGAACTCCATGGCTAAGTGAAAGTGATAAAGCATTATAGTCCGGTTGCCTCGTTTGCTCGCTACCACCTCCTTTACAGGACCGGCGTCGGATTAAGTGTGAAAGCGCTATTTTTGCGAACACCCCGCACCTTGTGCGTGGGGGCTGAAAACGACAGCGCCATCTTTCGGGTTATACATACGTATACATGAGCGGCCGCAAATGAGATATTCTATTACTTGAACGCACAAGTATAAAAGGCGCTTACATCATAAAATCGTTTTACATCATACAAGCGTTCATTCGAGCGTAACATTTTCGAGCACTGCGACTCTATTACACGAGCACCAGGCACGCCGCCAAAATAGTGCTCGGCGGGTAGCGGTTATTATCCGAACCGAAGTCGCAACAGCGGTGGCATCCATCTCTGTCCAATGTGTCTTCACTGCGGCGGCGCCATCCGCGCACCCTCTATGCAGGCCGACCGCTTCATCGCCTTGATATGCGGCACCGCCCCAAGAAATTGCTGCAATAAGTCAAAGTAACTCTTGGTGGGGCCTATCCGGCGGATATGGGTCACTATATCCGCCATAGCAAGCCGGACAACCTATTTAGCTCAGCCCACTCAGCCAAGCGATCGGTCGGTGAGTGAGCGCTCGGACTATGGAATTGAGACCAAAACAGCTCTTCCGTCTGGTGATCCTTATGGCTTCGAAAATGCTGTGGCATCCGCCGCTTTCGCTGCTAAGTCCATATAAGGGTCCTCCGGACACCACAGTTGGCCCAGCTGAGCATATTTTGGATCCGTGAACCTTCGACGCAGCAGAAAAGGCTTGCCAGCTACAATCTCCCCGGCCTGGCGCAGCTCTTCCTTCATAGCCCGCATTGCAGAGCGGGCATTCTCGGCTTCGGCGGTGGCCTTCCTCAGGTCTTCTTGCCCCGCTAGGCGCCCCTTCCCAAGAGCCTCATTGCGGCCGGTAGCCTCTTTTAACTTCACAGCCATTTCGGCTATCTCTTCCCTGCTCCGGCAGTGTGCGGCCCTTTCGGCCGCTAATTCCTCGGCCGCCTTCGAGGCTGCCGCATTACTCCTTCTGGCCTGCTCCTTGGCTTGAGCAAGTTCGGCCGAAGACTCTCCACGGCAGCGGCACTATCTGCATTTCACGCACATATCGTAAGGAGTTGGCTTGGCTCCCTTACCACGTGACCGCCGCGATAACACTTACCTTGCGACTCATCAAGTCGCTTTGTTGATCAGCGATGTCTTCATCCGCCACATCAAGTTGCCGCTTTAGTTCAGCAACTCCATCAGTCCGGCTGGCCCCGGACGACCCGCCACCTACATCGGCACGGCGAAATTTAAACCTGCGATTTTGATCCTCGACGCAGCTGTCGATATCGACAACCTACCGAGTCTCGGGGCTACTATCTATACAGGGTGCATTCTATATGCAAAAGCTGTCAAAAGGTGTGTCATTTTACGTACCTCAAACCCCGCCATAAACTCGATGGCATCATGCAACCCGCCGGCGACGAAATCCTTTCAATCGCCATGCTCATCAATGCGTGCTGATCTTACGAGATAGACGCCTTCTCAAGAAGATCCTTTAGCCAGACACCGATTGGCGCCAACTATCCGGCTTTGCCACACAGGGGCTCCCTCGTGGCGACACTTCGAGCTCGTCCGCCCTATCCAACGGCGCCCGGACGGGCGTCTCGCTCTCTATCATCTCCGGACGAAGGTCCCCAAGACGAGCTCATCTGCGAAGGGCGGAGATCCGAACTACAAGAAACTTTAGTTATCCTCGAAGCACAAATAGGGATGTCCTTATTATAAAACTCCTTTCTTTCTACTTACGGCTCATTGGAGGCTGGCTCACTAAGGGAGATTGTGCGGCCGGGGCCTCCCGAGCAGGACCCTCGGCGAAGATTTCTTCCCCGTTTAGGGGCTTTTTCCCCGGTCCTCGGAGGCAGTCCTCTTCTCCCCTTGGTAGGAGGATTCTCGATCCCCTCGTTCAAGAGCCTCCTTAGGCGAGGCAGTAGCTTTCCTGCTTTCCCCTTCGCCTTCCTCCGGCGCAACCTCAACATCCGGACCAGCACGGAATCCGGCGCGGTCTCGGGGAGGGGGGCCGGACACCGTATTAATTTTGCTTCCGCTATCCACTCCTGTATAGAAGGAGATCGGTCATAAGGCGGATCATCGAAGGCAAACAAGCGGTATGTCGGACTTGGAACTACTTACTTGAGTATCCGGCGATTGCAGCTTAGTCCAGCATCCTCGGTCAATTCCGGACGCACCTCTTGCGATCCGAAGAATAAGTTATACATCTCCAGGGGCGTCATACCCATGAAGTGTTGAAGAATCCGTGGGCCCTCCGGATTGAACTCCCATAGCCGGAGAGGACGGCGTTTGTAGGGCAGGAGGCGCCTAATTAGCATAACCTGCATCACCACCACCATATCGATCTCCCTCGTTAAGAGATCTCGAATCCGGCCCTGCAGTAGGGGCACGTCCCTTGATGGCCCCCAGTTGAGCCCTTGGTTGACCCACGACATCAATCGCGTGGAGGTCCCGGGCGGAATAGGGGCGGCGGCTTTTGTCTGCGGCCCCTCGGAACAGTAATATAGAACCACTCTTGCTGCCACAGGCCGAGCTCCTCTTTGAAGGAGCCAGCGGGCCACGGGGCATTGGCCCTCCTACTTATGGCCGCCCCGCCACACTCCACTTGACGCCCCCCGGTCATCTTCGGCGCCACATTGAAAGTCTTCAGCCACAGGCCAAAGTGTGGGGTGACGCGGAGGAAGGCTTCGCAGATGACAATAAATGCGGATATATGGAGGATGGACTCCGGAGCCAAGTCGTGGAATTCCGACCCATAGTAAAACATGAGCCCTCTCACAAAAGGATCCGTCGGAAGCCTAAACCCGGCGGAGGTGGGATCTGAAGACGACATGCTCACGGGCTCGGGGGTGGGGATGGCCTGCCCTTGGCGAGGCAACCTGTGCGAAATCTCGTAAGGCAGTGCTTGGCCTCCGCAGCTTTAGCACGTCCTCCTCCGTGACGGAGGAGGGCGTCCACCGCCCTGGAGGTCGGAACCGGACATCATTGAAGGTCCGAGCACTCGAATCTGGGGCTCTAGGTGCTGGAACTTGGGCGTGGAGAGGATTCGATGGAAGATTGAAGAAAAAGCGAGCCTTGGTCCCGTTATAAAGAGGAGGATACCAAGAGCCGTCTCGTGACCGTTTGGGACACGTCTTCGATAGAGGCGTGGCGAGCAGGCGCGGTTGGGTTACTACACGCCCGTATTGATGAGAAACCCGGATTAAGGGAAACACGATCTACTGCTCGACAAGGCGTGCGGGAAACCGCTTAGCTAAATGCGCTGAGGTGGTAAAGCAAAAACAATTCGAGTAATGGCTTGGTAGTGGTGTGACGTCATGCCACGGAAAACGTCGACAGATTTTACTTGTGTATATATTATTATTCTCTCTACGGTGGAATGTGGAATTTATTTTGCGAGCGGACACTATCTGGTGTTCACAATCTTCTATCATTTGGAGGAGGAACCCGCCTTGCAATGCCAAGCAATATACACTCGGACTTATCGTCATTGAAGCCTGGTTCAGGGGACTCTTGAGGAGTCTGGATTAGGGGTGTCCGGATAGCGGACTACCATCATCACCGAACTATCATTTGCCGGACTATCATCATCGACCGGACTCCAAGACTATGAAGATACAAGATTGAAGACTTCACCCGTGTCCGGATGGGACTTTCCTTGGCGTGGAAGGCAAGCTTGGCGATCTGGATATGTAGATCTCCTACCATTGTAACCGACTCTATGTAACCCTAGCCCTCTCCGGTGTCTATATAAACCGGATGGCTTTAGTCCGTGGACAACAAACACAACAACCCTTACAATCATACCATAGGCTAGCTTCTAGGGTTTAGCCTCCTTGATCTCGTGGTAGATCCACTCTTGTAAACATCCAAAATATCAATATCAATCAAGCGGGGCGTAGGGTTTTACCTCCATCAAGAGGGCCCAACACAGGTAAACATCGTGTCCCTTGTCTCCTGTTACCATCCGCCTAGACGCACAGTTCGGGACCCCCTATCCGAGATCCTCCGGTTTTGACACCGACAATTACCGTACCACTCTGGTGCGGAACGTACTCTGGTTAACCTACGAGGTTCAGTAGTAACTTGATCTGAAGTTTCATGATCATCATCATTAGCTTCCTCACTAATTGGTGTAGGCATCACTGGAACTGATTTCTGTGATAAACAACTTTCCAATTCAAGTGAAGGTACAATTACCTCATCAAGTTCTACTTTCCTCCCAATCACTTCTTTCACATAAGCATCGCAACCCCAAACTTTAAGAAACGACAGCTTAGATTTCTTGCCAAACCATAGTTCATACGGTGTCGTCTCAACGGATTTAGATGGTGCCCTATTTAACGTGAATGCAGTTGTCTCTAATGCATAACCCCAAAACGATAGTGGTAAATCTTTAAGAGACATCATAGATCGCACCATATCTAATAAAGTACGGTTACGACGTTTGGACACACCATTACGATGTGGTGTTCCAGGTGGCACGAGTTGTGAAACTATTCCACATTGTTTTAAATGAAGGCCAAACTCGTAACTCAAATATTCGCCTCCGCGATCAGATCTTAGAAACTTTATTTTCTTGTTATGATGATTTTCCACTACACTCTGAAATTCTTTGAACTTTTCAAATGTTTTAGACTTGTGTTTCATTAAGTAGATATACCAATATCTGCTCAAATCATCTGTGAAGGTCAGAAAATAACGATACCCACCGCGAGCCTCAACACTCATTGGACCGCATACATAGGTATGTATTATTTCCAATAAGTCTGTAGATCGCTCCATTGTTCCGGAGAACAGAGTGTTAGTCATCTTGCCCATGAGGCATGGTTCACAAGCATCAAATGATTCATAATCAAGTGATTCCAAAAGTCCATCTGCATGGAGTTTCTTCATGCGCTTTACACCAATATGACCTAAATGGCAGTGCCACAAATATGTTGCACTATCATTATCAACTTTGCATCTTTTGGCATCAATATTATGAATATGTGTATCACCATGATTGAGATTCAATAAAAATAGAACACTCTTCAAGGGTGCATGACCATAAAAGATATTACTCATATAAATAGAACAACCATTATTCTCTGATTTAAATGAATAACCGTCTCGCATCAAACAAGATCCAGATATAATGTTCATGCTCAACGCTAGCACCAAATAACAATTATTCAGGTCTAAAACTAATCCCGAAGGTAGATGTAGAGGTAGCGTGCCGACGGCGATCACATCGACCTTGGAACCATTCCCGACGCGCATCGTCACCTCGTCCTTATCCAATCTTCGTTTAATCTGTAGCCCCTGTTTCGGGTTGCAAATATGAGAAACAGAACCAGTATCAAATACCCAGGCGCTACTACGAGCATTAGTAAGGTACACATCAATAACATGTATATCAAATATACCTTTGTTCACTTTGCCATCCTTCTTATCCACCAAATACTTGGGGCAGTTCCGCTTCCAGTGTCCAGTCCCTTTGTAGTAGAAGCACTCAGGTCCAGATTTGGCCTTCTTCCCGGGAGTGGCAACTTGCTTGCCATTCTTCTTGAAGTTCCCCTTCTTTCCCTTGCCCTTTTTCTTGAAACTAGTGGTCTTGTTAACCATCAACACTAGATGCTCTTTCTTGATTTCTACCTCTGCAGCTTTGAGCATAGCGAAGAGCTCGGGAATTGTCTTATCCATCCCTTGCATATTATAGTTCATCATGAAGCCTTTGTAGCTTGGTGGAAGTGATTGAAGAACTCTGTCAATAACACTATCATCCGGAAGATTAACTCCCAGCTGAGTCAAGTGGTTATGGTACCCAGACATTCTGAGTATGTGTTCACTGACAGAACTGTTCTCCGCCATCTTGCAGCTATAGAACTTGTTGGAGACTTCATATCTCTCAACTCGGTCATTTGCTTGAAATATTAACTTCAACTCCTGGAACATCTCATATGGTCCATGACGTTCAAAACGTCTTTGAAGTCCCGATTCTAAGCCATAGAGCATGGCACACTGAACTATAGAGTAGTCATCAGACCGCGTCTGCCAGACGTTCAAAGTGTCTACATTAGCAGGAGGGGGATTTTCACCTAGCGGTGCATCAAGGACATAATTCTTCTGTGCAGCAATGAGGATAATCCTCAAGTTACGGACCCAGTCCATGTAGTTGCTACCATCATCTTTCAACTTAGCTTTCTCTAGGAACGCATTAAAATTCAAGGGAACGGTAGCACGGGCCATTGATCTACAACATAGATATGCAAAAACTACCAGGACTAAGTTCATGATAAATTAAGTTCAATTAATCGTATTACTAAAGAACTCCCACTTAGATAGACATCCCTCGAGTCATCTAAATGATCACGTGATCCATATCAACTAAACCATGTCTGATCATCACTTGAGATGGAGTAGTTTTCAATGGTGAACATCTCTATGTTGATCATATCTACTATATGATTCACGTTCGACCTTTCGGTCTCGGTGTTCCGAGGCCATGTCTGTACATGCTAGGCTCGTCAAGTTTAACCTGAGTATTTCGCACGTGCAAAACTGTCTTGCACCCGTTGTATGTGAACCTAGAGCTCATCACACCCGATCATCACGTGGTGTCTCGGCATGACGAACTGTCACAATGGTGCATACTCAGGGAGAACACTTATACCTTGAAATTTTTAGTGAGGGATCATCTTATAATGCTACCGTCGTACTAAGAAAAATAAGATGCATAAAAGATAAACATCACATGCAACCAAAATATGTGACATGATATGGCCATCATCATCTTGTGCCTTTGATCTCCATCTCCAAAGCACCGTCATGATCTCCATCGTCACCGTCTTGACACCTTGATCTCCATAGTAGTATTGTTGTCGGCTCGCCAACTATTGCTTCTACAACTATCGCTAACGCATAGTGATAAAGTAAAGCAATTGCATGGCGATTGCATTTCATACAATAAAGCGACAACCATAAGGCTCCTGCTAGTTGCCGATAACTTTTATAAAACATGATCATCTCATACGACATCGTATATCACATCATGTCTTGACCATATCACATCACAACATGCCCTGTAAAAACAAGTTAGACGCCCTCTACTTTGTTGTTGCAAGTTTTACGTGGCTGCTACGGGCTTCTGGTAAGAGCCGTTCTTACCTATGCATCAAAACCACAACGATGTTTCGTCAAGTTTGTTGTTTTAACCTTCAACAAGGACCGCCGTAGTCAAATTCGATTCAACTAAAGTTGGAGAAACAGACACCCGCCAGCCACCTTTATGCAAAACAAGTTGCATGTCTGTCGGTGGAACCGGTCTCATGAACGTGGTCATGTAAGGTTGGTCCGGGCTGCTTCATCCAACAATACCGCCGAATCAAAATAAGACGTTGGTGGTAAGCAGTATGACTATCATTGCCCACAAATCTTTGTGTTCTACTCGTGCATATCATCTACGCATAGACCTGGCTCGGATGCCACAGTTGGGGAACGTAGCATGTAATTTCAAAAAAAAATCCTATGATCACGCAAGATCTATCTAGGAGATGCATAGCAACGAGAGGGGGAGAGTGTGTCCACGTACCCTCATAGACCGAAAGAGGAAGCGTTAGCTGAACGTGGTTGATGTAGTCGAACGTCTTCTCGATTCAACCGATCAAGCACCGAACGTACGGCACCTCCGAGTTCTGCGCACGTTCAGCTCGATGACGTCCCTCGAACTCTTGATCCAGCAAAGTGTCAAGGGGGAGTTTCATCAGCACGACGGCATGGTGACGGTGATGGTGAAGTGGTTCGCGTAGGGCTTTGCCTAAGCACTACGACAATATGACCGGAGGAGTAAACGGTGGAGGGGGGCACCGCACACGGGTAAGAACAATTGATGTACCTTGGAGGTGCCCCCTACCCCGTATATAAAGGAGGAAGAGGGGAGGAGGCCGGCCTAGGGCGCGCCAAGTGGGAGGAGTCCCACTTGGATCCCTAGTCAATTCAACCCCCCTTCCTTTTACCGAAAGGGGAAAGGGGAAGGAGAGCGAGGAGGAGAAGGAAAGGGGGGCCGCGCCCCCTCCCCTAGTCCAATTCGGACTCCCCATGGGGGGGGGCGCCACTCTTTGTGGGCTGCCTTGCCTCCCTCCTATGGCCCATATCTTCCCCGCAGGTACTGATATGTACCCGATACATTCCGAAACACTTCCGGTGTCTGAATACTATCGTCCAATATATCAATCTTTACATCTCGACCATTTTGAGACTCCTCGTCATGTCCGTGATCTCATCCGGGACTCCGAACAATCTTCGGTCACCAAAACACATAACTCATAATACAAATCGTCATCTAACGTTAAGCGTGCGGACCCTACGGGTTCGAGAACTATGTAGACATGACCGAGACACATCTCCGTTCAATAACCAACAGTGGAACCTGGATGCTCACATTGGTTCCTACATATTCTACGAAGATCTTTATCGGTCAAACTGCAATGACAACATACTTTATTCCCTGTGTCATCGGTATGTTACTTGCCCGAGATTCGATCATCGGTATCTTCATACCTAGTTCAATCTTGTTATCGGCAAGTCTCTTTACTCGTTCTGCGATACATCATCCCGTAACGAACTCATTAGTCACATTGCTTGCAAGGCTTATTATGATGTGCATTACCGAGAGGGCCCAGAGATACCTCTCCAATACTCGGAGTGACAAATCCTAATCTCGATCTATGCCAACCCAACAAACACCTTCGGAGATACCTGTAGAGCATCTTTATGATCATCCAGTTACGTTGTGACTTTTGATGGCACACAAGGTATTCCTCCGGTATTTGGGAGTTGCATAATCTCATAGTCAAAGGAATATGTATAAGTCATGAAGAAAGCAATAGCAATAAAACTTAACGATCATTATGCTAAGCTAACGGGTGGGTCTTGTCCATCACATCATTCTCCTAATGATGTGATCTTGTTCAACAAATGACAACACATGTCTATGGTTAGGAAACTTAACCATCTTTGATTAACGAGCTAGTCTAGTAGAGGTGAGGGAGTCCTAGATTAGGGGGTGTCCGGATGGCCGGACTATGACCTTTGGCCGGACTCCTGGACTATGAAGATACAAGATTGAAGACTTCGTCCCATGTCCGGATGGGACTTTCCTTGGCGTGGAAGGCAAGCTTGGCAATACGGATATTTAGATCTCCTCCCATTTGTAACCGACTCTATGTAACCCTAACCCTCTCTGGTGTCTATATAAACCGGAGGGTTTTAGTCCGTAGGACGAACAACAATCATACCATAGGCTAGCTTCTAGGGTTTAGCCTCTCTGGTCTCGTGGTAGATCTACTCTTGTACTACCCATATCATCAATATTAATCAAGCAGGAGTAGGGTTTTACCTCCATCGAGAGGGCCCGAACCTGGGTAAAAACATCGTGTCCCTTGTCTCCTGTTACCATCTGCCTAGACGCACAGATCGGGACCCCCTACCCGAGATCCGCCGGTTTTGACACCGACATTGCTGCTTTCATCGAGAGTTCCTCTGTGTCGTCACCTTTAGGCCCGATGGCTCCTCCGATCATCAACAATGACGCGGTCCAGGGTGAGACTTTTCTCCATGGACAGATCTTCGTATTCTGCGGCTTTGCACTGCGGGCCAATTCGCTTGGCCATCTGGAGCAGATCAAAAGCTACGCCCCTGGCCATCAGGTCAGAGTTGGAAGTTCGAATTACACGGCCGACGTCCGCGGAGACTTGATCTTCGACGGGTTTGAGCCACAGCCAAGCGTGCCGCCTTTATCACGATGGGCATGATCTAGCTCTGCCGCGAACAATGCCACGAGGCCGCACCGATGTCGCTCGACCCTTAGCTCGGAGCCAATCGCATGTCGAGGGCGCGTGGCTGGACACCGCCTCGGGGCTGCAATCTCTACGGCGATCGAGCCGAACACCATACCTGTCCTTTGCGAAGCTCGTGACTCCAAGGTGCCGGACTCCTCTCCGAACTCCGAACCACCCGCGCCCCCGCCAATCGAATACGATTGGGCGCCGATCATGGAGTTCACCGCCGCGGACATCTTTCAGCACTCGCCTTTCGGCGACATTCTGAATTCACTAAAGTCTCTCTCTTTATCAGGAGAACCCTAGCCGGACTATGGTCAGCAAGGTTGGGATGCGGACGACGAAGGAATTCAAAGCCCACCCACCACCCACTTCATAGCCACTGTCGATGATTTAACCGACATGCTCGACTTCGACTCCGAAGAGATCGACGGTATGGACGCCGATGCAGGAGACGACCAAGAACCAGCGCCTACAGGGCACTGGACAACCACCTCATCCCACGATGTATACATGGTGGACACACCTAAAAGAAACAACGACGAGGAACAAAGGGGCGCAACGAGGGATCGTTCCCTCGAAAAGCAGTCAAAGCGGCGGCGAGCCAAACAGACCCAGCCATTGAGCAGGGCGAACCGGCGGACAACGAACATGCCATCGAGCAGCCGTCCGAACAGGACAACTTGGATAAACAACCCGTCCCCGGCGAAGACAACAGTCCGGACGACCTCACGCCGGACAGATTGCTGGAGCAGAAGAACCTCCAAAAAAGGCTCATCGCCACTACGCGTAGCCTGAAAAAGCAGAAACGGAAGCTCAAAACAGCGGAAGATGCACTCAGAATTAGATGGAGCAAAGTACTCAACACCGCAGACAAATACGGCGACAGTCGCCGCACAAAGAGCTATCCGAAGCAAAAATTACTGCCGGAATTTGATGAAGAGGCCTTAGAGCCTCCACAATCAAAAAATAAGGAAGCCACCAGGTCAGATAAACGACCCCATGGCCGATATAGTGCGGCAAATGGCACCGCACACAAGCCGGCACGCGATCCGCACAACGATTCGCATCAAAAAGACGGCCCAGCTAGATCTATCTACGGGCCAAGAAAGCAAGCTCTATTAAATAATGCAACACATCAAATATCCGAACATCATGGCACACCCAGATATAGGGGTGCCGCACACACCCTATGTTTCACCGATGAGGTGCTGGATCATGAATTTCCAGCGGGATTCAAGCCCGTAAACATAGAGGCATCTGACGGAACAATGACCACAGAGTCTGGATTGAGGATTACATCCTCCACATACACATGGCTAGAGGAGATGATCTCCACGGCATAAAATACTTACCCCTCAAACTCAAAGGGTCAGCCCGGCATTGGCTTAAAAGCCTTCCCGAAAACACCATTGGAAGTTGGGAAGAGCTCGAGGATGCTTTTCGGGCAAATTTTCAAGGGACCTATGTCCGACCTCCGGATCGTGAGATGATTTAAGTCATATAACTCAACAACCCGGAGAGTCAGCCCGAAACTCGGAACAGATTTCTTACTAAAAGAACCAGATAGTCGACTGTCCGGACGTCGAAGCCTTAGCAGCTTTCAAACACAGCGTTCGAGACGAATGGCTCGCCAGACACCTCGGCCAAGAAAAGCTGAGAACAATGGCCGCACTAACAAGCCTCATGACCAGCTTTTGTGCAGGAGAGGATATCTGGTTGGCAAGATGCAGTACCAACGACCCAAGTACATCCGAAGTTAGGGATGGAAACGGGAAACCGCGATGCAACAAGGACCAGCGCTGGACCAAGGGAAACAGCCCGAAGAGCACGGCAGTCAACGCCTGATTCAAAAGCTCTCGGCAGAATCAGAAAAAGCTGCCCCTCAAGGATAACAGGGACGACCTATCTAACCTAAACAAAATCTTGGACAAGATATGTCAAATCCACAGTACTCCCGGGAAGCCTCCAAACCGTACCCACAGAGATTGTTGGGTCTTCAAGCAATCCGGCAATCTCAACGCCAAACACAAGGGGCTCGACACACCAAGCGAGGACGATGACGAACCCCACAAGCAGAGCACCGGAAAACAAAAGAATTTCCCACAAGAAGTCAAAACAGTAAACTCACTTCACGTGACAAAAGGGAAAAACATAGTGGCGCCTATAGAGATACGCGCCATACGGCCTATCCCAGAGGAGTCCCGCCACTGGTTGTTACAACCAATCACCTTCGACCAACAGGATTACTCTCGAAGTATCCGGAACGCAGGCTGGACTGCCTTGGTATTAGATCCGATAATTAACGAACTCCACTTTACACAAGTCCTAATGGATGGCGGCAGTGACTTAAACCTGCTATATCAGGACACAATCCGCAAAATGGGGATAGACCCAACAACAATTCGCCATAGCAACACTTCCTTTCAAGGGGTAATGCCGGGCCCAGATGCCCATTGTACGGGCTCTCTCCGCTAGAAGTTATGTTCGCTCACCCGACAACTTCCGTCATGAAAAGCTAACCTTCCACATCGCCCCATTTACAAGTAGCTATCAAGCACTCTTGACGCCTTGAAGCCTTCGCCCGCTTTAACGCAGTACCGCATTATGCATCACTTATACTTAAAATGCCCGGTCCACGAGGCATCATCTCATTAAAGGGAAATATCGAGTGTTCCTCGAGCGCGGAAGATCGTGCGGCTGCCTTGACAGCCACACACTAAGCCGGCTTCACTAATCAAAAGCACCTAAACAGGTCGTTCAGACCCCGGACATGGCTAGACGAGTCTGGCGTAAACATACAAGGTCTTACTAGCCGCATACCCCCGTACAAGGGGCTCCGCGCATATACAACAAGAGACAATAAAGCTCAATCTTATTCATTTTTTAAATTGTACTTTGTTTATTTAATATAGCGTACATTTTCGCATGATCTTTTTCAGTTAAGTTCCTCTCTTTTACAGATGAACACCGTGCTACACCCGTCCCGGATACGGCACAACGGAGACACAGTAGCGAGCGTGCGAGGGACCCGTTCAAGGATTCTTTTCAGATTAAGACCTGCGTAAACCTTTTTTACTGTCTCTTGTTGATACACATCCCCGGCTTCTTGCTATAACCGAGGTGGAGGCTAGCGTCTTGGCATTGGCCACGTCAGGATTTTGCGCGTACCTGGACACCAGGGGCTTATTACTAAGGCGTTGTTCAGCCCGTTCTCATAAAGACCGAATACCTTAGGGAGTGTTCGGCGTCATGAAGTTTGGCCTTATATGCATCAGCTCGAATCATGTCTTTGGTCAAATGTTGGGTTTGCTCGGCTCCTGTGTTTTGCTGCCTTACGTTCCGCTCTATCGGCTAAGGCGGCACCGGAGAACTCTGCGATTGTGCCCGGTTCGCCAAAGTGAGCACCTCGATGAAAGCGCCAAAACTGTCATCATGATATAGCGTGAGACTGGTCAACCACTGATGACCCACCGAATCTTTAGGATTCCTCCGCATTAACGAAGGGCCGTTTCGGTCGGCACACAGCGCCCGAATTGGCGCGCGCGGTGCCCTAGGGGCTATATAGTAGCCCCAACACAAACTCCTATGGCTAAGTGAAAGTGATAAAGCATTATAGTTCGGTAGCCTAGTTAAGCTGCGCTATCACCTCCTTTATAGGACCAAGACGTTGGATCAAGTGTGAAAATGCGCGTACTGCGAACACCCCGCATTATATGCGTAATAAGTCAAGACTGCCATCTTTCGAAGTTATATCGCATATACATCAACGGCCGCACAGAGGTACTTTAATTCTTGCGAGCACAAGTATAAAAAGCTTTTATATTCCATCAAACATTGTTTTACAATAATACATGTTATTCAACATAATATCCTTCGAGCACCGCGTCTCTATTAAACGAGCGCCTGCAGAACTTCCGAAAATAGTGCTCGGCGGTACTGCGGCTCTGTCCAATCTTGGGATGCAATGTCGGTGGCCTTCATCTCCGCCCAGTATGTCTTGACACGGGCAAGAGCCATCCGCGCAGACTCTATGCATGCTGACCTCTTCATCGCATTGATATGCGGCACCGCACCAAGGAACTGCTGCACCAAACTAAAATAACTCTTCTGCTCGGGCCTTTCCGGCCAGAGATGACTCACGACAGCCTTCATGGCGAGTCCGGATAACCTATTCAGCTCCGTCCATTCGGCCAAACGCTCGGACAATGGAAGTGGGCGCTCTGGATTGTGGAACTGCGACCAAAAAAGGTTTTCCACTTCGTGATCCTGTTGATCTCGGAAGTGTTCGGCCGCGTCCGCGGACTTTGCCGCCAAGTCCAGATAAGTATCCGCCGCACTCCATAACCGGTCCAACTGAGCATATTTAGGATCCCCGAACTTCATCCGCAGCATAAAGGGCTTTCCAGCCACGATCTCTCCGGCCTGGCGTAGCTTCTGCTTCATGGCTCTCATTGCAGAGCGAGCATCCTTGGCCTTGGTAGTGGCCTTCTCCGGGTCCTTCTGTTCCGACCGATCTTCTTTTTCAAGAAGCTTGCAGCGGTCGGCAGCATCCTTCAACTTCACAGCCATCTCGGCCATTTCCTTCCTGCTTGGCGATGGAGCAGCCTGTTAAACTTCCAGCTCTTCGACGCCTTTAAGGCAGCCGCATCACTTTTTCTCGCCTGCTCCTTGGCTCGGGCGAGTTCCGCCCGAAGGTTCTCCATGGCAGCGGCACCATCTGCATCAAGCATACATGATGTAAGGAACGGGCATCAAGCCCCCTTACCAGGTGTCCGCAGAGAAATTACATACCTTGTGACTCGTCAAGCCGCTTGTTGACAAGCGCGATGTCGGCATCCGCCACGTCAAGTTACCACTTTAGCTTGGCCAATTCATCAGTCCGGCTAGCCACCGGACACCTCGCCACCTACATAGGAAGAGTGACATATTATACCTGGGATTATGATCCTCGGCGCGCTGTCATTTTGACAACGCACCGAGTCTCGAAACTACTATCTATCTGTAGCGCATCTTTTATATGCGGACCTGTCAAAAGGTACATCATTTCGCGTACCTCAAAACCTGTCAGTAAACTCCTGACGGCCTCGTGCAACCCGCTCTCCGCGGATGAAATCCTTTCAATCATCTTGCCCATCAATGCACGGTGTTCCTCTGAGATAGACGCTCGCCCGAGCAGATCCTTCAGCTCCTCCGACCGTCCACCGGACGGTGCCGGACTCGTCCGATGGCCTTTTTCGAAGGCCGGACACGGAGGGCTTTGGGGAGCCATATGGCTGCTTTCCGGCCCTGCCGGATTCGGAGAAACCTCCGTGGCGACACCTCAGGGTCGCCCGCCTCGCAAGGCGGTACGGCAGGGGGAGGCATTCCGCTCTCCATCATCTCCGGACGAAGATCCCCTGAAGATGAGCTCTGCTGAGAAGGGCTGAGATCCGAACTACAAGGTAAAAATTCAGTTATCTTTCTCAGGGAATAGAATAGGGATGTCTCTTATTTTAAAACTCCCTCTCTACTTACGGCTCATTGGAGGGCTGGTCCCCTTGAGGGCACAAGGCGGCCGAGGCACCTCCCGGCGCAGGGCCCTCTGACGAAGATTTCTTCCCCCGCTTTGAGACCATGGTCTCCGGGTCTTCAGAGGCGGTCCTCTTCCTCCCCTGGATGGAGGGACTCTCGATTCCTCCTTTCCTGACAGCCTCCTTCATGGAGGCAGTAGCTTCCTTGTTCCCCCCTTCGCCTTCTTCCAAAGGTGCAACCTCCAGCATCCTGGTTAACACGGGATCCGGCGTGCTCTCAGGGAGGGGGGCCAGACACCTGATTAGCTTTGCTTTCGCTATCCACTCATGTTTAAGGGGCATCTCTTTTAAAGGGCAATCTTATGACAAATATATGGATAGCGTGTCCGGGTACAGGGCTACTTACTTGAGTATCCGGGCGATTGCAGCTCAGACCTGCGTCCTCGGTCGAGTCCGGACACATTGCTTGTGATCCGAAGAACAATTTATACATATCCATGGGCGTTGCGCCCATAAAGTGTTGGAGAGCTCGTGGTCCCTCCGGATTAAACTCCCATAGATGGAGGGGGCGGCGTTTGCAGGGCAAAGTGCGGCGAATCAACATGACATGCGTCACTACGGCAGGTTGATGTCTCTTTCCAGAAGATCTTGAATGCGGCCCTGCAACAAGGGCACGTCCTTGGACGGCCCCCAGTCAAGCCCTTTATTGACCCATGACACCAGCTGTGGGGAAGGACCCGAGCGAAAGGCAGGAGGCGCCACCCACTTGGTGCCCCTGGGAGCTGTGATATAAAACCACTCTCGTTGCCATAAGTTGAACTCCTCTTGAAAAGAGCCCTCGGGCCATGGAGCGTCAGCATTCTTGCTTATAACAGCCCCTCCGCACTCCGCTTGCTGCCCCTTGATCATCTTCGACTCCACTCTGAAGGTCTTAAGCCACAATCCGAAGTGAGGGGTAATGCGGAGGAAGGCTTCGCACACGACAATGAACGATGAGATGTGGAGGATGGACTCCGGATCCAGGTCGTGAGATTCCAACCCATAATAAAACATGAGCCCCCTCATGAAGGGGTCCGTCGGGAAGCCTAACCCCCGAAGGAAGTGAGACGCAAACACCACGCTCTCACCAGGCTTGGGAGTGGGAATAACCTGCCCTTGAGCAGGCAGCCTATGCGAAATTTCGCCGGTTAAATACCTGGCATCTCTTAGCTTTAACACGTCATCTTCCGTAACGGAGGAAGGCATCCACCGGCCTTGAAGGTCGGAGCCGGACATCATTGAAGGTCCGAAGCGCCTGAATCTAGAGCTTTGGGTGTTGGAACTCGAGGCGAGGGGCGGATTCGATTGAGATTGAAAGAAAGGAGTAGAGCCTTGGTCTCTTTATAAAGAGGTTGAATACCAAGAGCCTTCCCCGTGGCCGTTTGGGACTCGCCGATAGAGGAGACGTGCCCACGGGCACGATTGGGTTACCCACGCCCGCATTGATGAGAATCCGGAATAAGGGACACGATCTCGCTTTGACAAGACGTGCCAAGAAACCGCCTCGCTAAACGCTACCGAGGTGGGACAAGAAAAGCGATTCAATAAAGGCTTGGTCGTGGTGTGATGTCACGCTGCGGAATACGTCGTGATTAGATTTGTGTAAATAATATTCTCTCTACGGTGGTATGTGGAAATTATTTTGCGAGAGCGGACACTATCCTTGTGTTCAAAATCTTCTATGAAGTATTCGGAGGAGGAACCCGCCTTGCAATGCCGAAGACAATCTGCGCGCCGGACTCGTCATCATTGAAGCCTGGTTCAGGGGCTACTGAGGGAGTCCTGGATTAGGGGGTGTCCGGACGGCCGGACTATGACCGTTGGTCGGACTCCTAGACTATGAAGATACAAGATTGAAGACTTCATCCCATGTCCGGATGGGACTTTCCTTGGCGTGGAAGGCAAGCTTGGCGATACGGATATGTAGATCTCCTCCCATTTGTAACCGACTCTATGTAACCCTAACCCTCTCTGGTGTCTATATAAACCGGAGGGTTTTAGTCCGTCGGACGAACAACAATCATACCATAGGCTAGCTTCTAGGGTTTAGCATCTCTGATCTCGTGGTAGATCTACTCTTGTACTACCCATATCATCAATATTAATCAAGCAGGAGTAGGGTTTTACCTCCATCGAGAGGGCCCGAACCTGGGTAAAAACATCGTGTCCCTTGTCTCCTGTTACCATCCGCCTAGACGCACAGTTCGGGATCCCCTACCCAAGATCCGCCGGTTTTGACACCGACAAGAGGCATACTAGGGACACTGTGTTTTGTCTATGTATCCACACATGTATCAAGTTTCTGGTTGATACAATTCTAGCATGAATAATAAACATTTATCACGATATAAGGAAATATAAATAACAACTTTATTATTTCCTCTAGGCCATATTTCCTTCAGCCACATGTCGCCCTCTGGGCGCTCCCTCCGGATTTTGTTTTTTTTTTATTTTTTCGCCACGTTTTCGACTTTTAAAATGGTTTTTTCGGGGTTTTTTCGACGTTTGGGTTTTCCACCAGTCTTCCTTAGCTTTTTGATCAAAAAATTTGCACGAAAAAACGCGTTTTCTTTTTTTCCTTCCGCGAGAGTCACAGTTTTGCTTCCGTGAGAGACACGGTTTTGCTTTCGCGAGAGTCACGGCCGTGCCTCTCGGAAACAAAAAAAAATGTGTTTTCAGTCTTTTTTTCTTTAGCGAGAGTCACGATTTTGCTTCGGCGAGAGGCACGGATGTGCTTTCGCGAGAGTCACGAACGTGCCTCTCAGAAACAAAAAAAAACTCATTTTCTGTTTTTTTTTCCTTTTGCGAGAGTCACGGTTTTGCTTCCGCGAGAGGGACGGTTGTGCTTTAGCGAGAGTCACGGCCGTGCCTCTTGGAAACGAAAAAAAGGGTTTTTTGTTTTTTTGTGAGAGTCACGATTTCGCTTCCGTGAGAGGCATGGTTGTGTTTTCGCGAGAGTCACAGACGTGCCTCTCGAAAACAAAAAAAATGCGTTTTTTGTTTTTTTTTCTTTCGCGAGAGTCACGGTCGTGCCTCCTCGGAAATGGAAAAAAATACGCGTTTTCTTTTTTTCCTTCCGCGAGAGTCATGTTTTGCTTCCGCGAGAGGCGATTGTGATTTCATGAGAGGCACGGGCGTACCTCTTTCGGAAAGGAAAAAACCGTGCTCCCGGTTCGGTTTTTTCGTCCAGTTTTTTTCATGAAAAAAAAGTTCATCAAAACCTATCAACATGGTATCTAGTTTTGAAGATTCCGACGCAAGGAACCAAACGGTGAAAGCGGTTCAAGATTTGAACGCACGGTTTGAGAGATAAATCGTTTTGAATAAACGGATTTACGAAAAAAGGGAAAACTCCCAGGTTGCGACAAGTGGCGCGCATGTGCACCACTTGTCGCAACCTGGGGAGTTGGAGTGATCTTTGCAACGAGTACTCCTCAACTAGTGATTTCGACAAGAGTGTGGTTGCCGAGTTGCCCATCTAATGGTTTTCTAGTTAGCTCGCTCGGTTGTTTTTTTTTTGCGGGCAAGCTCGCTCGGTTGTTGTATATTGTTTGTTTCCTTCTTGGTTGGACCAATTTAGTTTTGGGAAACGTTTTACGTCGGTGCGCCAGCCGAACGCTGGGCCGGTCGCATCGCTCGATTGCTCGCGCTGCCCCTCGCTACTAAGCCACCAGCGCGCCGCTTGACCGTTCAACCAGTCAACCTTATCCTTCCCCATCATTGTGGACCGCTCAACCTCTCTCCTTCCACGAGACACTTCTTTCTCCTCCTCTTCCATCTCCCCATCCCCGGCCGGTGTGACTCCTCCGCTGATCCTTCCCCCTCCTCTCTACTCATCACGCGAGCCCAAGGCTGCAGATCCGCCTCCTGGTGACAGAATCCGGCGAAGCAAGCTGCTGCAACGGTGTCGTGGCAAGCTGCAACGGCGTCCTGGGCCTCTTGCCTCGGGATGTTGCAACGGCACCACGGCGAGCTGGAATCGGCGACTCCCTACATCACGCGCCCCGTGTGGCATGCTGCAACCGGCCGCAGAGGAGCTGCAACCATGCTGCCACCCGAGACGAGGAGTGCTACCACGGTCGTGCGGCAAGCGAGCACAATCCCACGATGCTGGAACCAGCGGCCCATTTTGCTGGAAGCAGCAATTTTTTTGCTGGAACCGGCCTTCTTCCTCAGCTTGTAATGGGGCTCGGCGAGCTAGGTGCTACAACTGTGATCCTAATGTGCTGGAACCCCATCATTTTTTTGCTGGAAACAAATTCTCTTCCTAAGCTGCGGCGGTGAGGCGATATTTTGCTGCATTTGTTGTTTGTAGGATTTTTGCTGGAACCATATTAATTTGTTGCTGGAAATGGTTGTGTTTTTTGCTACAATCGATTTTTGACAGAGATTTGTTGTTTGTGAGATTTTTTGCTGGAACCAGTGTTACAACCAGCTGTGAGGTATGCTGGAACCGTAGCAATTTTTTGCTGGAACCATAGGTTGCCGGTGGTCGCTTCCCACAAAATTGCTGGAACCGGCGGTGAATTTTGTTGGGACCGCATCAATTTTTTGCTGGAACCATGGTTGCCATAGAAGATGCGGGGTGGATGTTTTGGACCTCCGGCAGGCAGCGGTGAGCCGGTGACAGGGGAGGAGGTGCGGGGGCGCGCTGGAGTGGGGTAGTGATTCAGGCGGAGGAGGAGGTGTGATTGAGGCAGGGGAAGGAGGTGCATGGGATTCGCGGGGGCGAGCGGGGGATTCGAAGACGACAACCGAGTCTACAGTGATACGAGCGTGATCAAACGGTTCCGCGGGGCTCCGTATTAGGCAGATCGAAACGGTCCAGGCTGGACCGGCCGAACGGTTCGGCCGGCGCGCCGGCACCTATAAGCGGCCTTTAGTTTTCCATAAGTTACTTTGGTTTTCATCGGGTTTTTTCTTCTTTTCTTTTTCTGTGTTTTTTTTTTACAATTCTCTTTTTACTTTTTGTTTGTTCTTTTTTTAATACATGTGGAACGTTTTCCTGGTACAACTTGAGCAATTTTCAAATACATGATGAACATGTTTTCAAATATATTATGAACATTTTTTAATACATGTTGAACCTTTGTTTTGGTACGCAGCATATTTTTAAAATTACGTGAACATATTTTACGTTGTAAACATTTTTTCGTATACATGTTTGAACATTTTCTGAATAAATGTTAAACATTTTCAATACATGTTAAAAAAATGTTTTGAATGGTAAAAATTCTTACCAGCCTAAAGGACGAGTGAGAAATTTTTTAAAATTACATGGTTTTTCGTACACTGTATTAACATTTTCCAAAAATGACAGAAACATATTTTTGAAACACATTTATATTTTTTGAAATGTCACAAACATGTAGGAAAGTAGGAAAGATAATGACATAGGTATAATCAATAGTACAATCACGGAGTCCTGAAAGTCGCACATTATTGCATTACAGCTGTACATCATCAATATATACATTAACGTGACGGCACAGAAACAGGAAGTAAGTCAGATCAGAAACACAGCTGATCATGTCCACAACACACGCGAGGCACAACACGAGCGTAAATGTGTCTTACAATATCAAGGGGCATCACAGGTTCGCAGGCGCAAGGCCGGGTGGCTTCACTACTACATTATTCCATGCCCAGGCCAATGCTAGATGGCGCTATCAGCTCATCCAGGCCTTCTTCTTGAAGCCCTGCACAGAGGATGTTATACACAGTTGTGAGCAGGTAAATTTGGAACTTTAAACCTACAAGAATTTGTGCTGGAGATCATAACAAGTTCTCCTACTCAACCCAATGGCACATGTTCAAATCACCAGAGGGCGCCACATTTTTCCGAAAAAGGGTTTCCCCCCGCTTTATATTATAAAGCACCAGACACCGATCACAGGGTAACTGCCGTGGCGAACGGCACAACAAGCCCAAAAGGGAAAAAGAAGAAGAAATAAAAGCCAACAACGGCAGCTCGGCAAGCACAGATGATCCGCCACCGCTGCGCCCTCCATCTGCGTCCCACCACACGCCATGGCACCGGACCGCCGCATACCAAGCAGCACCTCCAAGAAGGACTGCGACGCCAACGACGCTGCTGCCCGGACATGTCCTAGGGTTTCCCGGCATACGGAGGGAGCGGGGATGGTAGCGCCGACGCCTTCAGAAGGATGATGGCACCTCGAGTGTCACCGGATCGAGCCGGAAGAACCGCGAGATTTCTCCCGCATCCCCAAAGACCGCTACCCACTCGACCGGGGCCATCCAACCATCTTGCCACCCGCAAGCACGCGCCACCACGGCCTTGGACACATCCACACCACCCCGCCGAACACCACCACGAGGCCAAGGAGACCGGAAAGAAGCGCCAAGCGACGGAGGAACCACACCGGCCAAGCGGGGGAACCACCTCCCCGCCGACGCGGCGGGAGGCCCGAGCCCCAGCCGACGTCGCGGTCGCCGTCCGGACGTGGCAGCAGAGGCACGCCAGCCATCCTCGCCCAGCCAGCCCACAACGGGCCCGCAAGCCCGCGCCATGCTGCAGCAACCCAGCACCAGCGCCGCCGCTCCCGGCCGTCAACGCCGCTCTCCCGCCTCGAGGCCACGCCACCGCCGTCCGTCCGCCGCCCGCCCAAACCAGATGGGACCGAAGGGCCCTGATCCGCCGAAGCGGGTTGGTTCGAGCCAAGGCCGCTGCCACTCGCCGCTTAACGGCGACGCTGCCGCCAGATCGTCCACCCACGCCACGCCAGGATCCCGCCACCACGCCGGACCGCCGCTGAAGAGCACCTCCCGACGCACACCGCCTCGCACAGGGAGCACCGAGAGGAAAGGGTGGAGGCCGCCGTCGCCAGCGACCGAGGCCGAGCCCGGCCGTGGTGCCGCAAGCGACGGGCGAGGGAAGGAAGGGGGGGCTCTAGAGGAGGGAGGCTGGGCGCTGGCCGCTCATGGGACGACGCGTCGCGATGAGAGGTGGAGAAGTGCTGTGTCTGGCGCCACATTTTTCGATGGCGGAGGACCCGCAATTCTACTCCCGATGGGAATATCCTAGTAACAACAAAGGGAGTATCTAATCTAACTGGGGGCACATAGTCTGTTGGGTTTGACGCTTCATTTGATTGCTCAAAAGGCTGCACAACCATTTGAAAATCTGCAAATAGTTTGGCCATCTATGTAAAAAAAGAATTACTAGCATCCAAAACATCAAATATATATTATTAGACTTGTCAAGAAACATATTTTCATAATGTATTACTTCCTCCGTTCCTAAATATAGGACGTTTTGGTAGTTCAATTGGAGGGAGTTCTATTTTTATGCGATACAAGATGTTTGCGCAGAATTCGATGGTGAAAGTACCATCTCGAAGACCCTGTCAATGTCCTAAAAGGTCTAGGTTTTGATTGGAGGAACTAGTTAACATAGCGAGTTGCTCTGGACATTCTTATCTACTAAGATAAGAGAATTTATTAATACGTTCAAGTTTCGTATTAGAGTCAGCAGAGAATCAATATAAACCTTTTCCAAACGTATGCGAAAAATCTATAGAATGGAAAATTATGCTACTGCATATATATTCAAGAAAAGTAAAGTAGAACAAAATACCTTTTTGACATCTGAATATATATCTTCAACCCTCTTCTCTGTCTGCTTTGCATAAGACCATGCTTTGTGTATATTAGATTCCATCTTTTTTGATATATCAATTACACTTTGAACCTACAATTATAGTCCACTGATTAGAATTTCAGCCTCTAAGCAAAATAACAGTAAGATGGCCAGCTGAAAACAGCTTTCAGAAAGGGCCTGCACCTGCACCCACAATTAGTTGCAAATTCTAGTTCTCCGCGGTAGCACACAAAAGCAAGCATGAATACATAAGAGCATAAATAATCTATAGTCTAACCACATGCAGGTCCATGTACTGTATAATACCCATGAATAGTTCCAAATAAAACCTTCTAGGAAGATAACTATGTGGCAACTGCAAACAGGTACAGGTAGAAACATAGGCATTTACATCCACCTGTACTTTGGAATCGTCATTGCTTCTTGGTACATAATAAATGATATAAGAAAACTTGACATCTTTGATTGTACCAAAAGAAACTTGTCAGATCAAAACTCAACACTGGGGTGATAGATATGAAATGCTACTACACTCACTGCTGCTACAAGTAATAACCAAACAACAGTTGTTGCACCGTGCTTATCCACCGATCCGATATCCAGCAAATCTAACAGCAGCCACAGCCAGCCAAACCAGACTCGCCAAAACCAGAAAAACCAAACATCCAAAGGGTGTATGTCTATGTTACCCAGATACGGTGAATTCCTACAAACCAAGTGGCCCCTAAAATGAGCATCTCCATGGAGAACCTCAAAGGGTGGCTGCTCACTGCTGCTAAATGCATGTTTGAGAAAGGAGTCAGGTGGCTGATCATCCTCACAATCTGGCGGCTCTGAAAACTCAGGAATGCATGTTTCTTTGATGCGGTAACACCGAATGTTCACTCGGTCGTTGGGGTCATTGCAAATGATGCTCAGGTCTGGATGTTGGCTGGAACGTCGCTTATGGCTCACCTCTCCATGCGCAGTCTTTTTGGCAGTTTCGGCTGTCTATTTTTTGGCTTATAATTAGTTTTGCCTCTTTTCTTTTGTCGTCTGGTTGTGGTTTTGCTTTGTTTCAGCTGCCTGCCACTGTTGGTGGTTTCTATTCTGCGCATTCTTTGGTGTCCTAATACGTAAACGAGGCACACTTAGATGCATGTTCAAGGAATGAGCTCTTAAATTCCCAATGTGAACTCACCACACCTTCTTTGGTGTTCTTTTTCTAACACACAATGAAGTGCATTTAGCAGCACATTCAACAAAAAGAACTCTTAAATTTACAATGTGTGCTCATCATGAGAAATGCTAAATAAAAATAATGAGTAGGGGCTAGAACATTCACAGTGGTCATACATTCTATCTTCGAAGTTTCTTTTGGCTAAAGAAGATAATACAATGATCTAAACTTTCTTGTCTACCAAGGTTCAAATGCAAAACTATTAGATTTTAAATTAGATCTGAAATTTCAATCTGAAATAACACATGCACATAAATTACGATAATCAAAACAGACATTAGCCATGAGAGTGATACCTTTGCAACATCTGTATACAGAGATTCGACCTTTTTTGCTGTATCCTTTGCCAATGACCATATCTGGTGAGCATTAGAGTTCATCTTCCTTGATTCATCCATTATAATTTGAGCCTGTTATACCAATCAGATGACTAGCTCAAACAGCTTTCCGAAAGAACTCACAGTCGCACAATAAAAGTAAACATCAACACAGGAGAACCTAAAACTAAAACCCATGAAAAATAGGAAACCCCTTACTGTCCCATGATAATGCTCCTTCTAATCTAAATATAACTCTGACTACAAAATGCAACTATGAGAAAAACGAAAATCAGATTGAAACATATCAGTATTGAGTTTGACTTTGGTTGAATGAAGAAAACAAAATTTAGATTGAAATTTCAACACAGGCAATACATATCAATTATGACTGTTGAACTTGCTAAGATTTCAGCGCATGCAGAGGAATTTTGGCGGGCACTGCTGTTTAAGGGATTTTAAGGCCAATATAGCTAAGACACTTTCAAAGTGTAGCATTTCCCTGAGTAATTTCTTCAAATCATTGCATGCTTGCGTTCTTAACTCTCAAGGTGCAACGTATTACGTAAGAATCATCTTTTAACCTCTATGACAGTTGTTTGACCCAAGTAAGAAACATTTCAGGATATATTCACAATAGATTAAAAAAACATGAGGTTAGGATTAGGACATTCACAGACAATGTTGTAAATGTTGAACTTCACTAAATACCATAGCACAATGCCTGAACCTCCTTATGCACTAATGTTTGAAGGACAGATCGTCAATTGTTTTAATTTCAACAGAAATGTGCGGAAATTTCAAATTCCACTACAAGATGTAATACCGTATACACAAAATGAAGAGTATACAAAAGAGTTAATCGACTTGTGGCTACCAAGTAATAAAGACTATCATAACTGAGATAGCCTAGAAGTACATACCTTTTGGACATCTGAATGTAGAGCTTCAACCGTTTTCTCCGTATCGTTGGCCAGTGACCACACATTGTAAATATCAGAGTTCATCTTTCTGGATTCTGCCGCCAGAATTCGTACCTATTATCACCATACCCAGGAAATGAGCACCTCAAGAAAAGAAACTCAAAATCACACGGTATGGATATAGAAGAGCCTAAAACTAAAGTCACATCTTCGCCTGCGTTTTCTGAAATCATGAAAACCAAAGAGACTCCTAAATTGTTGGAGATGGCAGCTCATGGAGAGCAAGGCATCTGCTTTAACTGTGATACATGGCTGATCCCTAGTCATCGCAATCAAAAAGTTATTCATCATGGAGGTCGATCCATTCTCGGACTATGAAGAGGATGCCAAGGCCGAGAAAGGGGGGAGTGATGGTCACGTGCAGTGAACATTGGAGGTATATACTAGGTGCCACTGCTTGACTACGGCTTCACCATAACTTCTAAAGCGTGTGCTGTCAGAGACTAGACTCCACATCCGCTTTCGCACATGGTAACTAAAGCGTGTGCTGTCAGAGGCTAGACTCCACATCCGCTTTCGCACATGGTAACTAAAGCGTGTGCTGTCAGAGGCTAGACTCCACATCCGCTTTCGCACATGGTAACTGTATCAATTACACAGGCGCTTGTCGTGCTGTCAACATCAACGATGACACATTCCTAGAAATGCTTTGCCCTGCCACTCATCACTGTCGGATCTTAAGAATCAATGCCACCTCGCTTCTAGCATGTCACCTTTGAAGTGGATTCGAGATGTCACCTCGTGGATAATGTCAAATCAAGACAAAGAAAACAGAGCGCAAATGTTGGTAGAATACCCATTGCTATGTGCAAAGATTTACAAATCCTGGTAATTTATGCAACTACCGTCGAATTAGACGGTAAAATACAACGAGAACACTGTTTAATCTAAATATGTCGACACTGCCACACAATAGGTCAACAGTTGAGATACACCATTTAACTTGATTGTAATTTTTTTATTGACCCAAACAAATCCTTCTGATGAGTGGCAACAATATTTCTAGTGGTGAACCCAAACATGAGAGAGAGACAGGGAGGAGGACGGGGGAGGAAGGAACCTCATTTTCGACTGATTTGATAGTACCGCCAGAACTCCATAATGATTCCTACAAGATAGAGTGGGACAAAAGTCAATGCATGATTCTGGAGTGTTAGATTATTTTGAAGAAAACTATGAAGTTCCAATATAACATAATGAAGTTGTTTTAACGTAACATGTGTTGCACGATGCTGCTAGGCTCAAGATTTAAGCCAAGGTTTAATCAACTTCTCTCCCTGTCAAATAACAATGCAGTAATGATTTGCATAAATATATACAAGGAAAATACATTCTACTACCTGATATAGTTACACCTGGGTAGGAAAATGATTTTATACCCCTGATATCATTTTCAATATCTGTTTAATTTCGTGGCTATGTGCCATCATCCTAATCAGATGACTTGTTGTTTTGCTCTACCAAGATAGACGTGTTAATACTCTGCTGCTCCTGGTTACCCAATGGTTCCTAAATTAAGCATCAGGTGCTAGTACGAGACCAATGAGAGGTGGCTGCATGCATGCACAATACTGATTTGCAGAATGCACTTCTACAGTTCGGCTCTGGGATGTAAATCTCCAGTAAGATTAAAACGAGAAGAGGACAGAAGTGCATCTGTAGCACATATACAGATTATTTTCAGGTTGAATCAAATGGTGCCAAAATAGTTCGAAAGTGGATATTTCCACTAACACTGCTCTAGTTACAATCTCCCGAACAACATAGCCCGAGCCCCAAGTATGTATATATCAGACTCAGGTTCCATGCTAGTTGAATTTGCAGTGGGAATCATGAATTACCAAACAAGATAATATTTTATTTATGACAAGTCTCGCCACCACTATATCAGCTGGCATAGCTATTCTTTTCACCAGCATGAGCTCTGGTTTCAGTGAGGAGGTCAAACCAATTTTCGCACTAAAATTTCACATCCACTTCATTTATAGCGTGCTCTATGACTGTCAATCTCATTGTGTTCGCCCTGATTTGGCTGCAGTGAGTAGAACAGTGTGCTGAAGCGGCAGTGCTTCCTAATTTCTTGGTGTTATAAAAAAAATCATCGAATTAACGCACGCACAAACTCTACTTTGCTGTCACCTGATACGATGGATAATCAAATCATCCAAATGCTTTTATGTGTCTTGAACAAAGTTAATTGATGGTGGAAGCTATCTGTCGCCAAAGCATTAAAGCAATTCTTGCAATTGAATAAGAGAGCACTCTGAAGACTGAAAACTAAAAGACCAACTACTGGATGTGAAATTGATATGTTGTTATGTACAGAACCCAATCACCAGAGGCATACCTTAATGTTTTCCTGTTCCTTGATCAGAGCCTGAATGTCCAGTCCCATCGCTTTCACAAACTCGGCATCTTCCTCTGAAGCATCACCTTTGCCATCTGGTGCTTTTGATTTGTTTTCCCATAATGATTCTGCAAGCACAATTGAACAGTTATCCTAAAAATATAGTACAAGAGGAACCATGATCTTCTTAGGGCACAGGCAGAAGAGTTCATGTGCAAGAAAACACAAGGGAATAAGGCAATCCCCAAGCCATGATTTCGCAGCCACTTTATCACATACTCCAAAAACATAATATTAATAACCTAAACAAAAAGAACTCGATCGGTTAATTTCTGGCATACCCAATCGGTTGAGTTGCAGCTTCAGCTGCTCGATCTCCAAGCGAACCTCTCGGCCAGTACCCTCCTCCCAAGGGGAACCAACGGAGGCGGCGCACTGCCCCGTGCGACCGCCATCGTAGCGGGGCAGAGCGAAGAAGGTGGCTAGGAGCGCGGCCGCGATGGCGAGGGCGGAGCAGGATCGGCGAAGGTCGCCTGCGCTACCGGAGGAGTTCAGGCGGGCGCAGAGGGAGAGCAGGCGGAGGGGGAGGAGGAAGGCGACGACAACGGCGAGGATTGCCGAGTCGACCCTCATGGCCATGGACGGGAAGAATTCCCTGCTGCGACTGGGCTATGGGCTCAAATTTGCTGGATGGGGACTGAGAGCATCCGCCTTAATAATCTTAGTATTAATATAACACACATCAAAAGAAAATCTTAATAAATTTAGGGCATAACACGGAGCCTCTAAAAAAAAACCTCCCACCTTCCGGACCACGCTGTCCGGACGTGTTTTGCCATCCATCACGGTCCTGTATAGGTCCATTCAGCGGTCCGGGCGTCATTTTTTCCGCAAACCAAAATCAAACCGAGGGCTTTGCAGGAGTCCGAACTGTTGTCACGCCCGTTTCCAACAACCCTGGCCCACCCAAAACTCTCTCCCTTGCCCAAGCTCTTCCTCGCCAGAGTGTCAGCTCCGCATTCATGCCGGCTCAGAGAGAATGCGGCCACTCACTAGAGCCGGCATTGAAGCAGCGCATCGGTCGAGAGCGCCGCCTGTTGCACGCCCATTGTGCACGTCTTCTCTCCGCATTGAAACGGCACCCATCTGCCTGCCTACCTCAATTAAACTATCGTGTGGGCCGAGGAACCTACGTCGACACCCCGAGCGCCACACGTCCGTAAACACCTCTCTGCTTGGCATCTCTCATATGCCCGCTATTTAAACGTGGCCATGAACCGGGCAAGAACCACACCACACCTCCACTCTCCATTTCCTCCTTCTGCCACACTCGTCATGGCCTCCCGCTCCAAAGTCTTGTGGGACGGCCTCTCCAGCAAGCAGGAGAAGGAGCTCTTCGGGATTGCAGTGGCCTGGTTTGCCCGGCGAGCCAGCCAAATACAGATTGGCTTGCCGGCAAGCTATCGGAGCCGGCACCATCGCCATCGCCAGGCCATCCTCGCCCGTCCAGGCTGGCCAATGTCGTCTCCCGGCAAATCCGCTGCGAGCGATGGCGGCAACGCGTCCGGCGGGTGGATAAAGAAGCCATGTTTGCGGAGGTTGACACACCGGAGGAGGAATTTGACTGGCGCACCGACGTCAATTCGCCAACTTCAAGTCGGCCTCGCCCCGGCGCCACGACGACGAAGTCGGCACGTCCGTGCCCGTCGACGAAAGTGAGGAAAAGTAGACCATGGGAGGCCGCAATCGCCTGGGTCCCACGAAGGCCACCGTCACTGCCTTGCCGGGTTACATAGCTGGTGACTTGCTCGCTTCGCGCGGGCTTAGGCCACGTGACTGTCTTCCCCTGCTGATGGTGTCCTAGACTAGGGGGTACTCACCATGTCGATCACGGAAGCGGAGGTTACTCTCCCCCTTCCGATGAAGCATATCCCTCTAAGGCTCATGATGGTCGGATGAGCGGGCTGTCAGACATGGGGAAGACATGTTGCGGGAATGGGGCTCCGCCGTGACCAGCAATAGACTAGGTTAGAATAACCTAGCCTAGTTCGCTATAATTTAGTTCAAATATGTAAAAAAAATGTAAATGTTTATGTCCGGTTTATATGAAAATTATCGTTTTGCATGTAATTCGTCTGGTTTGTTGAAATCCGATTTGAAATGTATGCAACTACGGTTGGATGGATGGCTCCCACATCAGTGTCTGTGGATTGGTCTCCCGTGGTATACGGACGGATGCGGTGTTCAATTTGGGGGTCAGCTTTGGAGATGCGCTTGTTAGGATTTTCACAGGTGATCTATTATAGCAAATTCCCTATACAACTTTCCATGTACTTGGCCTGACATATATGCGGTTGGTGTGGTGTTGTGGCGAGCGACGGGCAGCAATGAGGTGGTGGTGGTGCAGCAGTGGCGTGACGACGGCATAGTGCGGGTGTCTGACGGTCGGCGGCGACGACGTGCAGGAGTCTAGCGTCGGCGTGCGATGGTGATGCGATGGTCCGCCGGTAATTGGCTGTGACGCTGGCGTGGCATGTGTTGGTAAAGATATAGGGCGTGAAAATGGGGTCTGTTTCATGTGACCACCTAAAGAATTTTGTGTTGGGGAACGTAGTAATAATTCAAAATTTTCCTACGTGTCACCAAGATCAGTGTAGGAGATACTAGCAACGAGAGAGGGAGTGCATATTCATACCCTTGAAGATCTTTAAGCGGAAGCATTACAAGAACGTGGTTGATGGAGTCGTACTCACGGTGATTCAAATCGCGGAAGATCCGATCCAAGCGCCGAACGGACGGCGCCTCCGCGTTCAACACACGTACAACCCGGGGACATCTCCTCCTTCTTGATCCAGCAAGGGGAGATGAGAAGTTGAGGGAGAACTCCGGCAGCACGGCGGCGTGGTGGCGGTGGAGCTCGTGGTTCTCCGGCAGAGCTTCGCTAAGCACTACGGAGGAGGAGGAGGTGTTGGAGGAGGGAGGGGATGCGCTAGGGAAGGGAAGAGGGGGTCGGGCCCCGTAGATGCATCTAGAGGGGGGCGGCGGCCAATAACCAATAGCGGGATCGGGAACCATGCAGACATGACCGAGACATCTCTCCGGCCAATAACCAACAGCGGGATCTGGATACCCATGTTGGCTCCCACATGTTCCACGATGATCTCATCGGATGAACCACGATGTCGGGGATTCAATCAATCCCGTATACAATTCCCTTTGTCCATCAGTATGTTACTTGCCCGAGATTCGATCGTCGGTATTCCCATACCTCGTTCAATCTCATTACCGGCAAGTCTCTTTACTCGTTCCATAACACATGATCATGTGACTAACTCATTAGTCACATTGAGCTCATTATGATGATGTATTACCGAGTGGGCCCAGAGATACCTCTCCGTCATACGGAGTGACAAATCACAGTCTCGATTCGTGCCAACCCAACAGACACTTTTGGAGTTACCTGTAGTGCACCTTTATAGCCACCCAGTTACGTTGTGATGTTTGACACACCCAAAGCACTCTTACGGTATCCGGGAGTTGCACAATCTCATGGTCTAAGGAAATGATACTTGACATTATAAAAGCTCTAGCAAACTAACTACACGATCTTGTGCTATGCTTAGGATTGGGTCTTGTCCATCACATCATTCTCCTAATGATGTGATCCCATTATCAACGACATCCAATGTTCATGGTCAGGAAACCACAACCATTTATTGATCAACGAGCTAGTCAACTAGAGGCTTACTAGGGACATATTCTGGTCTATGTATTCACACATGTATTATGGTTTCCGGTTAATACAATTATAGCATGAACAATAGACAATTATCATGAACAAGGAAATATAGTAATAACTATTTTATTATTGCCTCTAGGGCATATTTCCAACAGTCTCCCACTTGCACTAGAGTCAATAATCGATTTACATTGTGATGAATCGAACACCCATAGAGTTCTGGTGTTGATCATGTTTTGCTCGTGGAAGAGGTTTAGTCAACGGATCTGCGACATTCAGATCCGTGTGCACTTTACAAATATCTATGTATCCATCTAGAATATATTCACGAATGGAGTTGAAGCGACGCTTGATGTGTATGGTCTTCTTGTGAAACCTGGGCTCCTTGGCAAGGGCAATAGCTCCAGTGTTGTCACAGAAGAGAGTCATCGGGCCCAACGCATTGGGAATTACTCCTAGGTCGGTGATGAACTCCTTCATCCAGACTGCTTCCTGCGCTGCCTCCGAGGCAGCTATGTACTCCGCTTCACATGTAGATCCAGCCACGACACTTTGCTTACAACTGCACCAGCTGACTGCCCCATCATTCAAAATGTACACGTATCCGGTTTGTGACTTGGAGTCATCGAGATCTGTGTCGAAGCTAGCATCGACGTAACCCTTTACGACGAGCTCTTCGTCACCTCCATAAACGAGAAACATATCCTTAGTCCTTTTCAGGTACTTCGGGATATTCTTGACCGCTGTTCAGTGTTCCATACCGGGATCACTTTGGTACCTCCCTACCAAACTTACGGCAAGGTTCACATTAGTTCTAGTACACAGCATGGCGTACATAATAGAGCCTATGGCTGAGGCATAGGGGATGACACTCATCTTTTCTCTATCTTCTGCCGAGGTCGGGCATTGAGCCGTGCTCAATCTCACACCTTGCAATACAGGCAAGAACCCCTTCTTGGACTGATCCATATTGAACTTCTTCAATATCTTGTCAAGGTGTGTGCTTTGTGAAAGACCAATGAGGCGTCTCGATCTATCTCTATAGATCTTGATGCCTAATATGTAAGCAGCTTCTCCAAGGTCCTTCATTGAAAAACACTTATTCAAGTAGGCCTTTATGCTTTCCAAAAGTTCTATATCATTCCCCATCAATAATGTGTCATCCACATATAATATGAGAAATGCTACCGATCTCCCACTCACTTTCTTGTAAACACAGGCTTCTCCATAAGTCTGCATAAACCCAAACGCTTCGATCATTTCATCAAAGCGAATGTTCCAACTCCGAGATGCTTGCACCAGCCCATAGATGGAGCGCTGGAGCTTGCATACCTTGTCAGCATTCTTAGGATCGACAAAACCTTCCAGCTGCATCATATACAATTCTTCCTTAAGGAAACCATTAAGGAATGCCGTTTTGACGTCCATTTGTCATATCTCATAATCGTAGAAAGCGGCAATTGCTAACATGATTTGGACGGACTTCATCTTCAGGTGAGAAGGTCTCATCGTAGTCAACCCCTTGAACTTGTCGATAACCCTTAGCGACAACCGAGCCTTATAGACGGTCACATTACCATCCGCGTCAGTCTTCTTCTTAAAGATCCACTTATTTTCTATGGCTTGCCGATCATCGGGCAAGTCTTTCAAAGTCCATACTTTGTTTTCATACATGGATCCTATCTCGGATTTCATGGCTTCAAGCCATTTGTTGGAATCCGGGCCCGCCATCGCTTCTTCATAGTTCGAAGGTTCTCCGTTGTCTAACAACATGATTTCCAGGACAGGGTTGCCGTACCAATCTGGTGCGGAACATGTCCTTGTGGACCTACGAAGTTCAGTAGCAAATTGATCCGAAGTTTCATGATCATCATCATTAATTTCCTCTCTAGTTGGTGCAGGCACCACAGAAACATCTTCCTGAGCTGCGCCTACTCTCCGGTTCAAGAGGCAGTACCTTGATAACCCACAAGTGTAGGGGATCGCAACAGTTTTTGAGGGTAGAGTATTCAACGCAAATTTATTGATTCGACACAAGGGGAGCCAAAGAATATTCTCAAGTATTAGCAGTTGAGTTGTCAATTCAACCACACCTGGAAAACTTAATATCTGTAGCAAAGTATTTAGTAGAAAGGTAGTATGGAAGTAACGGTAATGGCGGCAAAGGTAACAGTAGCAGTTTTGTGGTAATCGTAACAGTGGCAACAGAAAAGTAACTAAGCAAAGATCAATATGTGAAAAGCTCGTAGGCAATGGATCAATGGTGGATAATTATGTCAGATGCGATCCCTCATGCAACAATTATAACATAGGGTGACACGGAACTAGCTCCAGTTCATCAATGTAATGTAGGCATGTATTCCGAATATAGTCATACTTGCTTATTGGAAAGAACTTGCATGACATCTTTTGTCCTACCCTCCCGGGGCAGCGGGGTCCTATTGGAAACTAAGGGATATTAAGGTCTCCTTTTAATAGAGTATCAGACCAAAGCATTAACACTCAGTGAATACATGAACTCCTCAAACTACGGTCATCATCGGGAGTGGTCCCCGATTATTGTCACTTCGGGGTTACCGGATCATAACACACAGTAGGTGACTATTAACTTGCAAGATAGGATCAAGAACTCACATATATTCATGAAAACATAATAGGTTCAGATCTGAAATCATGGCACTCGGGCCGTAGTGACAAGCATTAAGCATAGCAAAGTCATAGCAACATCAATCTCAGAACATAATGGATAATAGGGATCAAACCCTAACAAAACTAACTTGATTACATGATAAATCTCATCCAACCCATCACCGTCCAGCAAGCCTACGATGGAATTACTCATGCACGGCGGTAAGCATCATGAAATTGGTGACGGAGGAAGGTTGATGATGACGACGACGACGGATTCCCCACTCCAGAGCCCCGAACGGACTCCAGATCAGCCCTCTCGAGAGAGATTAGGGCTTGGCGGCGGCTCCGTATCGTAAAACGCGATGAATCCTTCTCTCTGATTTTTCTCTCCCCGAACGTGAATATATAGAGTTGGAGTTGAGGTCGATGGAGCCTCAGGGGGCCCATGAGGCAGGGGGTGCGCCCTCCACCCTCGTGGATAGGGTGTGGGCCCCCTGGTGTTGATTCTTTTGCCAGTATTTTTTATATATTCCAAAAAATATTCTCCGTGAAGTTTCAGGTCATTCCGAGAACTTTTATTTCTGCACAAAAATAACACCATGGCAATTCTGCTGAAAACAGCGTCAGTCTAGGTTAGTTCCATTCAAATCATGCAAGTTTGAGTCCAAAACAAGGGCAAAAGTGTTTGGAAAAGTAGATACATTGGAGACGTATCAACTCCCTCAAGCTTAAACCTTTGCTTGTCCTCAAGCAATTCAGTTGACAAACTGAAAGTGATAAAAAAACTTTTACAAACTCTGTTTTCTCTTGTTGTTGTTAATATGTAAAGCCAGCATTCAAGTTTTCAGCAAAGATTATGAGCTAACCATATTAATAATAACACTTAGGTCTCAGGTTTACTCATATCAATGGCATAATCAACTAGCGAACAATAATAGTAAATCTCGAATGACAACACTTTCTCAAAACAATCATAATATGATATAACAAGTTGGTATCTCGCTAGCCCTTTCTGAGACCGCAAAACATAAATGCAAAGCATCCCTGAAGATCAAGGACCGACTAGACATTGTAATTCATGGTAAAAGAGATCTAGTCACAGTCATACTCGATGTAAACTAATAGTAATGCATGCAAATGACAGCGGTGCTCTCCAACTGGTGCTTTTTAATAAGAGGATGATGACTCAATATAGAAGTAAATAGATAGGCCCTTCGCAGAGGGAAGCAGGGATTTGTAGAGGTGCCAGAGCTCGAGTTTTGAAATAGAGATAAATAATATTTTGAGCGACATACTTTCATTGTCAACATAACAACCGAGAGATCTCGATATCTTCCATGCTACACACATTATAGGTGGTTCCCAAACAGAATGGTAAAGTTTATACTCCCCCACCACCAACAAACATCAATCATGGGTTGTCCGAAACAATGGGTGCCTCCAACTAACAACAATCCTGGGGGAGTTTTGTTTGCAATTATTTTGATTTGGTTTGAGCATGGGACTGGGCATCCCGGTGACCGGCCATTTTCTCGTGAATGAGGAGCGGAGTCCACTCCTCGTGAGAATAACCCACCTAGCATGGAAGATACAAATAGTCCTAGTTGATACATGAGCTATTCGAGCATACAACACAGAATTTCATTTGAAGGTTTAGAGTTTGGCACATACAAATTTACTTGGAACGGCAGGTAGATACCGCATATAGGAAGGTATGGTGGACTCATATGGGATAACTTTGGGGTTTATGGAAGTGGATGCACAAGCAGTATTCCCTCTTAGTACAAGTGAAGGCTAGAAAGAGACTGGGAAGCGACCAACTAGAGAGCGACAACAGTCATGAACATGCATTAAAATTAATCAACACTGAGTGCAAGCATGAGTAGGATATAATTCACCATGAACATAAATATCGTGGAGGCTATGTTGATTTTGTTTCAACTACATGCGTGAACATGTGCCAAGTCAAGCCACTCGAGTCGTTCAAAGGATGATACCACCCTATCATACCACATCACAACCATTTTAATAACATGTTGGCACGCAAGGTAAACCATTATAAACTCCTAGCTAATTAAGCATGGCATGAGCAACTATAATCTCTAATTGTTATTGCAAACATGTTTCATTCATAATAGGCTGAATTAGGAACGATGAACTAATCATATTTACAAAAACAAGATAGGTCGAGTTCATACCAGCTTCTCTCATCTCAATCAGTCCATCATATATCACCATTATTGCCTTTCACTTGCACGACCGAACGGTGTGGATAATAATAACAGTGCACGTGCATTGGAGTAAGCTAGAATCTGTAAGCATTTAATACACAGGAGAAGACAAGGTAATATGAGCTCTTTGTTAAATCAACAATAATGCATATAAGAGCCACTAGCATGGTCTTCTCCTCTTGACCCCCAAAGAAAAGAAATAAAACTATTTACATGGGAAAGCTCCCAACAAGCAAAAGAAGAACGAGAAATCTTTTTGGGTTTTCTTTTAATTATTACTACTACATGCATGGAAAGTAAACTAGTTAAAAATCCAGAACTAATTTTTTTTGGTTTTTCTTAAGGTTTTTCAAACACACAAGAAGAAGGCTTAAAACATAAAATAAACTAGCATGGATAGTACAGTGAAAAAGTATGAGCACCGACAACTGGCATGAGTGTGTGAACATGAATGTAATGTCGGTGAGAAATATGTACTCCCGCAAGCTTAGGCTTTTGGCCTAAGTTGGTCTAGGGCCATGGCTAGCCTGGCGGATATCCAAAGTTGTAGCTGGGGTCGTACTGAGATGCAGCGGCTACTGCCTGACGAGCTGCAGCTTGGAGGCGAGCTGCCTCCGTCCTCCTCTCATACTCGTTCGCCTCCTCCCTGGTTATGACATATCTCCTTTTTGCGTGAAAGTCAAAGAAAGTGGAGGCAGAGAGAGCAACATGGACAGTACAACGTCTGTCAAAGATTAGTCGGTACTGGAGGAACTGTTCATTCCTCTCAACAAACTGATGGAGAACTATAGCATTATAATCTAGATAAGCAGGAGGCAATTCCATGTCATTTGCATGTATGGGTACATCAAGATAATTAGCTACACGAGTTGCATAAATTCCCCCAAACAAGTCTCCACTTAAACTGTTAAGATGCAACCTTCATGCAACAATGCCCCCCCAAGTTATATTGTTTATCTCCTAATACCGCACTTTTGAGGACACAAAGATCCGGAACACACATGTGACAAGCTTCATCTTTACCGTTAATGCATCTACCTATAAAGAGAGCAAAATAATGTATGGAAGGAAAATGAATGCTCCCTATGGTAGCTTGTGTGATTTCTCAAGATTCCCCCACAGTGATACTAGCAAGAAAGTCTTTATATTCACATTTGCAAGGTTCACTAACATTGCCCCACTGCGGGAGTTGCAAGCATTACTAAAATCTTCTAGGTCCATGGTATATGATTTATCATAAAGATCAAATAAAATAGTGTGATAATTTCGCGAGGATGTAAATTTAAACCTTCTCACAAAGGAATCAGTTAGGTAACAGTATTGCGGGCACTTATCTGACACGAAGCCCTCAAGATCAGCATTACGCACATACGCGTCAAATTCATCCTTGATACCTGCTCCGGCCATAAACTCTTCTGACGGCCATTCACAAGGCCACACTTGAGCTTCCCTTGGTAGTTCATTGTCCGACTCACGTATCGTGAGCCTGGGTCCTTGCTTTCTTGAGGAACCACCTTGGTACATTTTCCTAAACATATTTCTTCCTCTGAAAAATTTCTGAAATTTTTAGTGACTCAAATTGAACCAAACTCAACAAGATTGATAGCAACTACTCCCACAAGTGCCTAGAGGCTATATCATGCATTAGAACTACTTGGGACCATATAAAATTTACATGCAAGCTCAAGAACAGGGTCACCTAAGCAGCAAAAATTTGCAATAAATAAAGCACTAGAACAAAAACTAATTGGACCATTGGAGGAGTCATATACCGAAGAACAATCCCCCAAAGCAGTTTTGTGAGTGGAGCTTTGAGCAAGGAGATCGAAAATCGCAGCAAGATGAGCTAGAACATGGGTTTGAGCTAGGGGAGGATTTTTTTATGGAGGAAGAAGAAGTGTGTGGGTGCTGGAATAAGTGGAGGGGGGCCACGTGGGGCCCACGAGGCAGGGGGCGCCCTAGGGGGGTGGGCGTGCCCTGGACCCTCATGGACAGGTGGTGGCCCCCTCTGGTGTGTTCTCAGTGCCAGATATTCTTAAATATTCTACAAAAAATCATATTTCATTTTCGAGACATTTGGAGAACTTTTATTTTTGGGGTATTTTTTTTATTGCAAGGATAATTCAGAAAACAGACAGAAAATAATAATTTTTGCTTTATTTAATCTAAATAACAGAAAGTAAAAGGAGGGTACAGAAAGTTGTGCTTTCAAACTTCATCCATCTCATGCTCATCAAAAGGAATCCACTAACAAGGTTGATCAAGTCTTGTTAACAAACTCTTTCCGAATCGCATAAAACCGTAGAATTTTCAAATAACACTAAGTTACTTCAACGGGGATATGCACATCCCCAACAATAAGAATATCATATTTCTTCTTGACAGTAGAAAGAGGAAATTCAAAACCTCCAATAGTAATCGTTGGAATTTTTCCAATAGAATTGATACTGTGGACTTGAGGTTGTTTCCTCGGAAAGTGTACCATATGCTCATTACCATTAACATGAAAAGTGGCATTGCCTTTGTTGCAATCAATAACAGCCCCTGCATTATTCAAAAGGGGTCTACCAAGAATAATAGACATACTATCGTCCTCAGGAATATCAAGAATAACTAAGTCTGTTAAAATAGTAGCGTTTGCAACCACAACAGGCACATCCTCACAAATACCGACAGGTATAGCAATTGATTTATCGGCCATTTGCAAAGATATTTTAGTAGGTGTCAACTTATTCAAATCAAGTCTATGATATAAAGAGAGAGGCATAACACTAACACCGGCTCCAAGATCACATAAAGCAGTTTTAACATAGTTTCTTTTAATGGAGCATGGTATAGTTGGTACTCCTGGATCTCCTAGTTTCTTAGGTATTCCACCCTTAAAAGTATAATTAGCAAGCATGGTGGAAATTCCATCTTCCGATATCTTTCTTTTATTTGTAACAATATATTTCATGTACTTAGCATAAGAATTCATTTTAAGCATGTCAGTCATACGCATACGCAAAAAGATAGGTCTAATCATTTCAGCAAAGCGCTCAAAATCCCCGTCATCCTTTTTCTTGGATGGTTTAGGAGGAAAAGGCATGGGTTTCTGGACCCATGATTCTCTTTCTTTACTGTGCTTCCTAGCAATGAAGTCTCTCTTATCATAACGTTGATTCTTTGATTGTGAGTTATCAAGATCAACAGCAGGTTCAATCTCTACATCATTGTTATTACTAGGTTGAGCATCAACATGAACATCATCATTAACATTATCACTAGGTTCATGTTCATTACCAGATTGTGTTTCAGCATCAGAAATAGAAATATCATTGGGATTCTCAGGTGTGTAAACAACAGGTTCACTAGAAGCATGCAAAGTCCTATCATTTTTATTTTTCTTCTTCTTAGAAGAATTGGGTGCATCAACATTAGTTCTCTGAGAATCTTGCTCAATTCTCTTAGGGTGGCCCTCAGGATACAAAGGTTCCTGAGTCATTTTACCCAATCTAGTCATAATTCTGACAGCATTATCGTTTTTCTTAATATTTAATTCATTGAGCAAATCATTCTAAGCTTTAAGCACTTGTTCTACTTGAGTGGTAACCATAGAAGCATGTTTACTAATAAGTTTAAGTTCACCTTTAACTCTAGACATATAATCACTCAAGTGTTCAATCATATAAGCATTATGTTTTAATTGTCTACCAACATAAGCATTGAAGTTTTCTTGTTTAACAATAAAATTATCAAACTCATCTAAGCATTGGCTAGCAGACTTATAACGAAGAATGTCACCTTCATCAAATATACAGAGAATTTACCTTTACTACCTGTGTCGGGTTATCAAGACCATGTATTTCTTCAACGGGTGGTAAATTCTTAACATCTTCAGCTTTAATACCCTTTTCTTTCACATATTTCTTTGCCTCTTGCATATCTTCAGGACTGAGAAATAGAATACCCCTTTTCTTCGGATCTGGCTTAGGAATTGGTTTAGGAAGTGTCCAATTATTATCATTACTCAACATATTATTCAATAGCAATTCAACTTGATCAACAGTTCTTTCCCTGAAAACACAACCAACACAACTATCCAGGTGGTCTCTGGAAGCATCGGTTAGTCCATTATAAAAGATATCAAGTATTTCATTTTTCTTGAGAGGATGATCAGGCAAAGCATTAAGTAACTGGAGAAGCCCCCCCAAGCTTGTGGGAGACTCTCTTCTTCAATTTGCACAAAATTATATATTTCCCTTAAGGCAGCTTGTTTCTTATGAGCGGGAAAATATTTAACAGAGAAGTAATAAATCATATCCTGGGGACTACGCACACAACCAATAGTAAGAGAATTAAACCATGTTTTAGCATCACCCTTTAATGAGAACGGAAACAATTTAAGGATATAGTAGTAACGAATTTTTTCATCATGAGTAAATAGGGTGGCTATATCATTCAATTTAGTAAGATGTGCCACAATAGTTTCAGATTCATAGCCATGAAAAGGATCAGATTCAACCAAAGTAATTAACTCAGGATCGACAGATAAATCATAATCCTTATCAGAAATACAAATAGGTAAAGTAGCAAAAGCAGGGTCATATTTCATTCTAGCATTCAAAGACTTTTCTTTCAGCTTAGCTAACAATTTCTTAAGATCATGTCTATCTTTGCAAGCAAAAAAGTCTCTAGCGGTTTCTTCATCCATAACATAACCCTCAGGTACATGAGGCAATTCATATCTAGGGGGAGAATCTTCATCATCACTTTCATCAATATTATCAGTTTCAATAATTTCATTCTGTCTAACCCTAGCAAGTTGTTCATCAAGAAATTCACCTAATGGCACAATATTATCAAGCATAGAAGTAGTTTCATCATAAGTATCATGCAAAGCATAAGTGGCATCATCAATAATATGCGACATATCAGAATCAATAGCAGGTGTAGGTGTCACAAATTTACTCATAACAGAAGGTGAATCAAGTGTAGAGCTAGATGGCAATTCCTTACATCCCCTCGTAGTTGAGGGATAAATCTTGGTTTTTTCGTATTTTAGGTTCCTCATAGTGATTAAAAGATATAAATCCCAAATGACTCAAAGAATAGAGCTATGCTCCCCGGCAACGGCGCCAGAAAATAGTCTTGATAACCCACAAGTGTAGGGGATCGCAACAGTTTTCGAGGGTAGAGTATTCAACCCAAATATATTGATTCGACATAGGGGAGCCAAAGAATATTCTCAAGTATTAGCATTTGAGTTGTCGGTTCAACCACACCTGGAAAACTTAATATCTGTAGCAAAGTATTTAGTAGCAAGGTAGTATGGAAGTAACGGTAACGGTGGCAAAGGTAACCGTAGCAGTTTTGTAGTAATCGTAATAGTGGCAATGGAAAAGTAACTAAGCAAAGATCAATATGTGAAAAGCTCATAGGCAATGGATCAATGATGGATAATTATGTCGGATGTGATTCCTCATGCAACAATTATAACATAGGGTGACACAGAACTAGCTCCAGTTCATCAATGTAATGTAGGCATGTATTCCAAATATAGTCATACGTGCTTATGGAAAAGAACTTGCATGCCATCTTTTGTCCTACCCTCCCGTGGAAGCGGGGTCCTATTGGAAACTAAGGGATATTAAGGCCTCCTTTTAATAGAGTACCGGACCAAAGCATTAACACTTAGTGAATACATGAACTCCTCAAACTACGGTCATCACCGGGAGTGGTCCCGATTATTGTCACTTCGGGGTTACGGGATCATAACACATAGTAGGTTACTATTGACTTGCAAGATAGGATCAAGAACTCACATTTATTCATGAAAACATAATAGGTTCAGATCTGAAATCATGGCACTCGGGCCCTAGTGACAAGCATTAAGCATAGCAAAGTCATAGCAACATCAATCTCAGAACATAATGGATACTAGGGATCAAACCCTAACAAAACTAACTCGATTACATGATAAATCTCATCCAACCCATCACCGTCCAGCAAGCCTACAATGGAATTACTCACGCACGGCAGTAAGCATCATGAAATTGGTGATGGAGGAAGGTTGATGATGACGACGGTTACGGATTCCCCTCTCCGGAGCCCCGAACGGACTCAAGATCAGCCCTCCCCGAGAGAGATTAGGGCTTGGCGGCGGCTCCGTATCGTAAAATGCAATGAATCCTTCTCTCTGATTTTTTTATCCCCGAACATGAATATATAGAGTTGGAGTTGAGGTCGGTGGAGCCTCAGGGGGCCCACGAGGCAGGGGGCGCGCCCTCCACCCTCGTGGATAGGGTGTGGGCCCCTGGTGTTGATTCTTTAGCCAATATTTTTTATGTATTCCAAAAATATTCTCCGTGAAGTTTCAGGTCATTACGAGAACTTTTATTTCTGCACAAAAATAACACCATGGCAATTCTGCTGAAAACAGCGTCAGTTCGGGTTAGTTCCATTCAAATCATGCAAGTTAGAGTCCAAAACAAGGGCAAAAGTGTTTGGAAAAGTAGATACGCTGGAGAAGTATCATACCTCATCAAGTTCTACTTTCCTCCCACTTACTTCTTTCGAGAGAAACTCTTTCTCCAGAAAGGATCCATTCTTGGCAAGAAAGATCTTGCCTTCAGATCTGAGGTAGAAGGTATACCCAATAGTTTCCTTAGGGTATCCTATGAAGACGCATTTTTCTGACTTGGGTTCGAGCTTTTCAGGTTGAAGTTTCTTGACGTAAGCATCACATCCCCAAACTTTCAGAAACGACAACTTAGGTTTCTTCCCAAACCATAATTCATATGGTGTCATCTCAATGGATTTCGACGGAGCCCTATTTAAAGTGAATGCGGCAGTCTCTAAAGCATAACCCCAAAATGATAGCGGTAGATCGCTAAGAGACATCATAGATCGCACCATATCCAATAGAGTGCGATTACGACATTCGGACACACCATTACGCTGAGGTGTTCCAGGCGGCGTGAGTTGTGAAACAATTCCACATTTCCTTAAGTGTGTGCCAAACTCGTGACTCAAGTATTCTCCTCCATGATCTGATCGTAAGAACTTTATTTTCCTGTCACGTTGATTCTCTACCTCGCTCTGAAATTCCTTGAACTTTTCAAAGGTCTCAGACTTGTGTTTCATTAAGTAGATATACCCATATCTACTTAAGTCATCAGTGAGGGTGAGAACATAACGATTGCCAGCACGAGCCTCAACGCTCATTGGACCGCACACATCAGTATGTATGATTTCCAACAAGTTGGTTGCTCGCTCTATTGTTCCGGAGAACGCAGTCTTGGTCATTTTGCCCATGAGGCATGGTTCGCACGTGTCAAATGATTCATAATCAACAGACTTCAAAAGTCCATCTGCATGGAGTTTCTTCATGCGTTTGACACCCATGTGACCAAGGCAGCAGTGCCACAAGTATGTGGGACTATCATTATCAACCTTACATCTTTTGGCATTCACACTATGAATATGTGTAACATCACGTTCGAGATTCAATAAAATAAACCATTGACCAGCAGGGCATGACCATAAAACATATCTCTCATATAAAATAGAACAACCATTATTCTCGGATTTAAATGAGTAGCCATCTCACATTAAATGAGATCCAGATACAATGTTCATGCTCAAAGTTGGCACTAAATAAAAATTATCGAGGTTTAAAACTAACCCCGTAGGTAAATGTAGAGGTAGCGTGCCGACGGCGATCACATTGACCTTGGAACCATTCCCGACCTGCATCGTCACCTCGTCCTTCGCAAGTCTCCGCTTATTCCGCAGCTCCTATTTTGAGTTACAAATATGAGCAACCGCACCGGTATCAAATACCCAGGAGCTACTACGAGCGCTGGTTAGGTACACATCAATAACATGTATATCACATATACCTTTGGCATTGCCAGTCTTCTTATCCGCTAAGTACTTGGGGCAGTTCCGCTTCCAGTGACCGGTTCCCTTGCAATAAAAGCATTCAGTCTCAGGCTTGGGTCCATGCTTTGGCTTCTTCCCATAAGAATGGCTTACGGGCGCAGCAACTCCCTTGCCGTCCTTCTTGAAGTTCTTCTTACCCTTGCCTTTCTTGAACTTAGTGGTTTTATTCACCATCAACACTTGATGTTCCTTTTTTATCTCCACCTCCGCTGATTTCAACATTGAATATACCTCAGGAATGGTCTTTTCCATCCCCTGCATATTGAGTTACAAATATGAGCAACCGCATCGGTATCAAATACCCAGGAGCTACTACGAGCGCTGGTAAGGTACACATCAATAACATGTATATCATATATACCTTTGGCGTTGCCGGCCTTCTTATCCGATAAGTACTTGGGGCAGCTCTGTTTCCAGTGACCATTTCCCTTGCAATAAAAGCACTGAGTCTCAGGCTTGGGGTCCATTCTTTGGCTTCTTCTCGGCAACTGACTTACCGGGCGCGGCAACTCCCTTGCCGTCCTTCTTGAAGTTCTCCTTACCCTTGCGTTTCTTGAAACTAGTGGTCTTATTCACCATCAACACTTGATGTTCCATTTTGATCTCCACCTCCGCTGATTTCAACATTGAATATAACTCAGGAATGGACTTCTCCATCCCTTGCATATTGTAGTTCATCACAAAGCTCTTGTAGCTAGGTGGAAGCGACTGGAGGATCCTATCAATGACCGAGTCATCTGGAAGATTAACTCCCAGCTGAGGCAAGCGATTGTGCAACCTAGACATTTTGAGTATATGCTCGCTGACAGAACTGTTTTCCTCCATCTTACAACTGTAGAACTTGTTGGAGACTTCATATCTCTCGACCCGGGCATGAGCTTCGAAAACCATTTTCAGCTCTTGGAACATCTCATATGCTCCGTGTTGCTCAAAACGCTTTTGGAGCCCCGGTTATAAGCTGTAAAGCATGCCACACTAAACTAGGGAGTAATCATCACTACGCGACTGCCAGGCGTTCATAACGTCTTGAGTTGCTAGGAAAATGGGTGTGTCACCTAGCGGTGCTTCAAGGACATATGTTTTCTTGGCAGCTATGAGGATGATCCTCAAGTTACGGACCCAGTCTGTATAGTTGCTACCATCGTCTTTCAGCTTGATTTTCTCTAGGAACGCGTTGAAGTTGAGGGCAGCATTAGCGTGGGCCATTTGATCTACAAGACATATTGTAAAGATATTTTAGACTAAGTTCATGATAATTAAGTTCATATAATCAAATAATTTAATGAGCTCCCACTCAGATAGACATCCCTCTAGTCATCTAAGTGATACATGATCCGAATCGACTAGGCCGTGTCCAATCATCACGTGAGACAGACTAGTCATCAACGGTGAAAATCTCCATGTTGATCGCATCTACTATACGACTCATGTTCGACCTTTCGGTCTCTCATGTTCCGAGGCCATGTCTGTACATGCTAGGCTCGTCAAGTCAACCTAAGTGTTTCGCATGTGTAAATCTGGCTTACACCCGTTGTATGTGAACGTTAGAATCTATCACACCCGATCATCACGTGGTCCTTTGAAACAACGAACCTTCGCAACGGTCCATAGTTAGGGGGAACACATCTCTTGAAATTTTAGTGAGGGATCATCTTATTTATGCTACCGTCGTTCTAAGCAAATAAGATGTAAACATGACAAACATCACATGCAAATCATAAAGTGACATGATATGGCCAATATCATCTTGCGCCTTTGATATCCATCTTCAAGGCGCGGCATGATCACCTTCGTCACTGGCATGATGATGGTAGCTGGAACTACGTCGGTATTTCCCCGGAGAGGGAGGGATGATGTAGCACAGCGACAGTAGGTATTTCCCTCAGTTATGAAACCAAGGTATTGAACCAGTAGGAGAACCAAGCAACACAACGTAAACAACACCTGCACACAAACAACAACACCTTGCAACCCGACGAGTTAAAGGGGTTGTCAATCCCTTCCTGGGTACGGCGCCTCAAGATAGGCAAGCGGACATGAGATAAATTGTAGTAGATTGACAGGTCAAACGCCAAATAAAATAAATAAAGATAAAACAGAGCAAGGTATTTTTGTATTTTTTTGGTTTAATAGATCTGAAAATAAAAACAAATAAAATAAATCGCAAAGGCAAATATAATGAGAAAGAGACCCGGGGGCCGTAGATTTCACTAGTGGCTTCTCTCGAGAAAAATAGAAAACAGAGGGTAAACGAATTACTGTTGGGCAATTGATAGAACTTCAAATAATTATGACGATATCCAGGCAATGATCATTACATAGGCATCACGTCCAAGATTAGTAGACTGACTCCTACCTGCATCTACTACTATTACTCCACACATCGACCGCTATCCGGTATGCATCTAGTGTATTAAGTTCATGGAAAACGAAGTAATGCAATAAGAACGATGACATGATGTAGACAAGATCCGTTTATCTATATGGCGGTATATATAGATCTCATCTTTTTATCCTTAGTAGCAACGATACATACGTGTTGTTTCCCTTACTGTCACCGGGATCGAGCACCATAAGATCGAATCCACTACCGGGCACCTCTTCCCATTGCAAGATAAATATATCAAGTTGGCCAAACAAAACCCAAATATTGGAGAAGAAATACGAGGCTATAAGAGATCATGCATATAAGAGATCAAAGAAACTCAAATAACTTTCATGGATATAAAAAGATATAATCGATCATAAACTTGAAGTTCATCAGATCCCAACAAACACACCGCAAAAGAGTTACATCATTTGGATCTCCAAGAGACCATTGTATTCAGAATTCAGCGAGAGAGAGAGAAAGCCATCTAGATACTAACTACGGACCCAAAGGTCTACAAGGAACTAGTCACGCATCATCGGGGAGGCACCAATGGAAGTGGTGAACCCCTCCGTGATGGTGTCTAGATTGGATCTGGTGGTTCTCGACTCTGCGGTGGCTGGATGAATATTTCGTCGACTCTCCTAGGGTTTCTGGAATATTTGGGTATTTATAGAGCAAAGAGGCGGTCCGGGGGGGCACCCGAGGTGGGCACAACCCACCAGGGCGTGCCTGGGCCTCCTGGCGCGCCCTGGTGGGTTGTGCCCCCCTCGAGGCACCCCCAGGTGCAACCATGGCCCATTGCCTTCCTTCTGGCCCATAAAAAATCATCATGGAGTTTCGTGGCATTTGGACTTCGTTTGATATTGATTTCCCGCGATGTAAAAAACAGCAACTGGCACTTGGCACTATGTCAATAGGTTAGTACCAAAAATGATATAAAATGACTATAAAATGATTATAAAACATCCAAGATTGATAATAAAACAGCATGGAACAATAAAAAATTATAGATACATTGGAGATGTATCAGCATCCCCAAGCTTAACTCCTACTCGTCCTCGAGTAGGTAAGTGATAAAAACAGATTTTTTGATGTGGAGTGTTGTTCATCAAGTCATATCATATTCTTTTCTTTATAGCATGGACAATTGGACTTTTATGTGATTCAAAGCAATAGTCTAGTTTTGACATAATAATTTAGATACTCAAGCATATCAACAAGCAACCATGTCTTTCAAAATATCCACGCTAAAATAAGTTATCCCTAGCACATCATGCTCAAAAATTGATCCATTCGTGCAACACACTCGAATATTAACTACACCCAATCCTTGAGCACGATCATATTGCCTCCTAGTTGGTGCTTTTTATGAGAGAAGATGGAGACTCAAATTTCAAAACAAAAATTGCAGAAAGTAAAAGAAAGGCCCTTCACAGAGGGAAGTAGGGATTTGTAGAGGTGCCAGAGCTCAAAGCGAAAACTTAAAGATAAAAACATTTTGGGAGGTGTATCCATCCCACCAACGAAAACGACTTAGAGTTCCCAACACTTGTCCATGCTAGATATGCCATAGGCGGTTCCCAAATGGAAAATAAAGTTTATTCCTGTTTCCACCATTCTTTCACTTTCCATGGCTACTTGTATCCACGGGGCCCTCCATACCAACAATTTCCAAGGAATTTATTATTTGACAACATAAAGTAAATTCATTTTTGCAGTTCGGGACTGGGCATCCCTAAAACCTTTGCCTTACTCTCGTGCAATGACAAGTGAATAAACACTCATCTTGAGAATAACACATCCAACATCGAAAATATTAGCCACCCGTTACCGTTCCGCGAGTGAAACAAACACACAAAAGAGAACTTTATTGAAAATTAGAGATGGCACATGCAAATTTGCTTAGAACGGCAAAACAATACCGCATATAGGTAGATATAGTGGACTCATGTGGCAAAACAGGTTTAAAGGATTTTGGATGCACAAGTAGAGATCATACTTGGTGCAAAATGAAGGCTAGCAAAAGACTGAGAAGCGACCAACCAAGAAACGAATAATCTCATAAGCAAGCATTAAGCATAATTAACACCGAATAATACACCACAAGTAGGATATAATTTTCATTGCATGATTATTGACTTTCATGCATGCATATGGAATCACAAACGTTAACACCAATATTCTTACTAGAGTACAATTACTCATCAACATAACTCACATATCACATCATCATATCTCAAAACTATTACTAAGAGTCAAGTTTATTTTGTCCAATGATCTTCATGACATTTTATTTTACTTTATCCTTCTTGGATATCTATCACTCCGGGACTAATTTCCATTTGTTGCTTTTCATAAGCTCAAACAAATATAAGTGAAGATCATGAGCATAACAAATTTTCTTTCTCTCAAAATAATCTAAGTGAAGCAAGAGAGAATTTCTTCAAAATTTTACTAACTCTCGAATAAATCTAAGTGAAACAAGTGAGCATTTCTTAAAAAATAACAAAGCACACCGTGCTAAAAAAGATATAAGTGAAGCACTAGAGCAAGCCCTAGCTCATAAAAGATTTAAGTGAAGAATAGAGAGCAATCCTAACAAGTCATGATATAATTTTAGCTCTCTCAAATAGGTGTGTCCAGCAAGGATTAATGACTTAAAACACAAAATAAAACAAGCAAAAACACATATCATACAAGAAGCTCCAAGCAAAACACATATCATGTGTCGAATAAAAATATAGCCTCGAGTAAAATACCGACAGTTGTTGGAAGAAAGCGGGGATGCCACTCGGGGGCATCCCCAAGCTTAGTTGGTTGCTCATTCTTGGGTAATAGCTTGGGATGCAGGGGCATCCCCAAGCTTAGGCTCTTACAACCTTCCTTAATCCATCGTAAGATAACCCAAAACTTGAAAGCTTCAATCACACAAAACTCAACAAAAACCTTCGTGAGATCCGCTAGTGTAAGAAAAATAAACCACTACTATAAGTGTTGTATCAAACCAATTATTATTTTGTTTTTGTATTATATCTACTGTATTCTAACTTTTCTATGGCAAAAACTCATCAAATAAAACCATAGAACCATCAAAATAAGCACACAACACAAAGAAAACAGAATCTGTCAAAACAGAACAGTCTGTAGATATCTGATTTGTTTGAATACTTCTGGAACTCCAAAAATTCTTAAAAACTAGGAAAACCTGGATAATTTGTATGTTAATCCTCTGCAAAAAGAATTGGCATTTTATCACGTTCTGGTGAATTTTAACAATTATTTTAGTGAGCACAAAGTTTCTGTCTTTTTCAGCAAGATCAAACAACTATCGCCCAAGAAGATCCTATTGGTTCTACTTAGCACAAACACTAAATTAAACAAAAAAACACAATCATAACAGTAGCATAATTGTGCTAACACTAAAGAACATAAAGCAAAAATAAATGTTATTCATTGGGTTGCCTCCCAACAAGTGTTATAGTTTTACGCCCTTAGCTAGGCATAAAGCAAGGATCTAAGTTTTGTCATCCTTGTCCAACTCTTCAATCAAACACTTAGAATCGCTCAAAGATTTAGCATAAAGATTTTCAATAAGAACACTCCTAGGAATATATTCAAATATTTCATTCTTGCAAAAAGGATCTTTTATCACTTCAACAAAATCAGGGTGGATACTAATCATCTTAAGATCTCCTTTATTGCTATCACTAGGAGTTGCACCCTTATTTTTGGATCTCCTACTCTTTACGGGAGTTTCCTCAATAATTTTAGTGGTAGTAAAAGTCGTGCTTAGATTACTAAAGACTTCTTCCAATTTATCAATCCGAAATGGACTTTCTTCTATTCTTTCATTTAAAGTAGCCCTTTCTTTTAACAACTTAAAAATATCGCCTGCTTTTGATCCAAGATTAGCGGCAAAATTATGCATATTTTTATGTATAATTTCCATATGATCTTCGGTGAGAATTTTCTTTTCGATATCATCTAGTCTTTCCATAACATGCTCAAGAGTCAAAATTGTTTCATTAACCATAAGAGGTGGTGAGCCCACTAAATTTCCCATAGCATTAAGAGCATCAAAAGGAGGACTCATTAAGAAATCTCCACCGGTAATCGTATCAAGGACAAATCCATACCAAGTGGTGATGCCAACATAAAAACAACGCAAAATCACAACGGTGGATTGCTTACGGATAGATCTATTATGAGCATTGCAAATTCTATACCAAGCATCTTTTAAACTTTCTCCTCCCCTTTGTTTAAAGTTGAGAACCTCGTTCTCGGGAGTGCAAGCAGTAGAGGAGGAATTATCCATAACAACAAACAAGATCTCACACACAAAAATAGATCCGGCAAGAAAGCGGTGAACGGGAAAAGAGAGGCGAATAAAACAACATTTTTTTGTGAAGTGGGGGAGAGGAAAACAAGAGGAAAATGGCAAATAATGTAAATTTCAAGGAGATGAAATTTGTGATTAGGAACCTAGTTATGTTGAAGATCCTCCCCGGCAACGGCACCAGAAATTCTCCTTGATGGTAGCTGGAACTACGTCGGTATTTCCCCGGAGAGGGAGGGATGATGTAGCACAGCGACGGTAGGTATTTCCCTCAGTTATGAAACCAAGGTATCGAACCAGTAGGAGAACCAAGCAACACAATGATGACCCACAAGTATAGGGTATCTATCGTAGTCCTTTCGATAAGTAAGAGTGTCGAACCCAATGAGGAGCAGAAGGAAATGACAAGCAGTTTTCAGTAAGGTATTCTCTGCAAGCACTGAAATTATCAGTAATAGATAGTTTTGTGATAAGGTAATTTGTAACGGGTAACAAGTAAAAAAAGTATACAAGGTGCAGCAACGTGGCCCAATCCTTTTTGTAGCAAAGGACAAGCCTGGAAAAACTGTTACCTAAAGGAAAGCGCTCCCGAGGACACATGGGAATTATCGTCAAGCTAGTTTTCATCACACTCATATGATTGGCATTGTTACTTTGATAATTTGATATGTGGGTGGACCGGTGCTTGGGTACTACCCTTCCTTGGACAAGCATCCCACTTATGATTAACCCCTATTGCAAGCATCCGCAACTACAAAAGAAGTATTAAGGTAAACCTAACCATAGCATGAAACGTATGGATCCAAATCATCCCCTAACGAAGCAACGCATAAACTAGGGTTTAAGCTTCTGTCACTCTAGCAACCCATCATCTACTTATTACTTCCCATTGCCTTCCTCTAGGCCCAAACAATGGTGAAGTGTCATGTAGTCTATGTTCACATAACACCACTAGAGGAAAGACAACATACATCTCATCAAAATATCGAACGAATACCAAATTTGCATGACTACTTATAGCAAGACTTCTCCCATGACCTCAGGAACAAACGTAACTACCCACAAATCATATTCATGTTCATAATTAGAGGGGTATTAATATGCATAAAGGATCTGAACATATGATCTTCCACCAAATAAACCAACTAGCATCAATGAAAGGATTGATATAGTTGACTAGAGGGGGGGGGGTGAATAGGCAACTAACAATTTTTAGCTTTTCTTTACCAATTTAAACTTTGCGTCAATGTAGGTTGTCTAGATATGCAACTAGGTGAGCAACCTATATGATGCAACAACAACAAGCATACAAGCAAGCAATGGATATAACACAATTAAGCTTGCACAAGTAAAGGCACGAGATAACCAAGAGTGGAGCCGGTGAAGACGAGGATGTGTTACCGAAGTTCCTTCCTTTTGAGGGGAAGTACGTCTCCGTTGGAGCGGTGTGTAGGCACAATGCTCCCCAAAAAGCCACTAGGGCCACCGTATTCTCCTCACGCCCTCACACAATGCGAGATGTCATGATTCCACTATTGGTGCCCTTGGAGGCGGCAACCGGACCTTTACAAACAAGGTTGGGGCTCTCTCCACAACTGAATTGGAGGCTCCCAACGAAACCATGGAGCTTCACCCACTACAAAAAAAATACACTTCCGTGATGATACGTGTTTGTCACAGTAGGTCACGTTTTCTGTCATGCATGTACATCCATGACAAATTTATGAAATAATGAAGATAGTCATACCTGTGCTGTCGTAGAAGTGTTCCATGACATTACCAAAATTATCATCACAGAAGTGTCCACTTCCATGACGATAAATCACGCGTCACAGAAGTGCTTTCATCAAGGGTGACCCACACGTGGCATCCACCGTAACGGAACGCCGTTAAGCTATCGGGTCCAGTTTTGGATCTGATAACCCGTTAACAGCCCCGACCAATGGTGATTTTCCACGTGTAAAATCATCACTGGCTGGAGGAAACACGTGTCGGCTCACCGTTGGGACAAATGTCATCCACTCATTGGACCTGTCATGGTTTTGTCACGGCAGATGTCCTCATGAAAGGACTTAGTCGCGGAGCCATCGCTACGGGTTAACTTAGAGGGGTTAAAGCGGACGCAAAGACACGAGAGTTATACTAGTTCGGCCCCTTCGATGAAGGTAAAGCCTACGTCTAGTTTGTGATGGGATTGATGTGGTCTCGATGATCGGGAGCAAACAACCGCCTAGGCCTCGAGTTGTTGTTGTCTGCCCTAAACCACCGCCGGTCGTCCCTTATATACATGGGTTGGCCTTGGCCGGTCTCTGAGTCCCGAGGCCGACTTCGTACACGTGTCCGCTCGGTCTCTCCTTCCTTATCTTACAACACAAGTTACATGACTATGGCGGTTTTACCATTATGGGCCCTAATCCGCCTTTGGGCTCCGGGCCTCTAAGTTCTATAGTAAAGCGCCATCTTACGAGTCTTCGTGGGCTTCAATATAGGCGAGGGTGAACCGGCCTCCCAGGCGGTTTACACTCGATGAGTTATCCCAACATTAGGCCCAGATTGATTTGAACTGTTCATGTCAATCTTCAACACTTTAGAAAAAACTCTGAACATCTTCCTTCATTTCTCTTAAACCGCCAACTTGTTAAACCGCCATGACGTCATCCTCTAGACACAGCAACAGATTATCTTGACGTCATCTCTAAAAAAACGAAATAACAAGATTCCCTTCATTTAATATTATCCCGGAAATCGAGGCGACCGCTGCGCCATCTGCCGCTTTCAGCTCCTCGATTCTCGCGCCTGTCAATTACTCTCTGCCTTATTATAAATAGAACCGAGGGCCCTTTCTCTTCTTCCCTTCCGTACTTCTTCTTCCTCGCGGCGCCCAGCTCAAGCTCGCCATCGCCTTCAACCTTGAACGCTGCATCAACAAAGGCCTTTGCATCAACCTGGTTGTACCAGATCCTCGGTGTCCCTCCGCTATCCTGCGCATCCGGTAAGACTCTTCCTCATACCCCTAGATCTGTATCTTAGGGCTCATGTTCTCATCGGCGTTCATAGGCGTTCATCCCTAGTCTCTTCGTATTCGCTCGGCCATAGCTTCTTTAATTCAACTGTAGCATATATCTTGTGCAGTAGTTGCTCCGCATTCAGTTTAGCACTTAGTAGATCTTCCTTTTTGTTCAGAATCTCCTGATAGAACGCACGAATTTCTTTGCCCTATATAAAGCTTTTACGGATCGCAGAAAATTTTTCTTACTGAATCTTTGGTAGATCCAAATTAATTCCGTCCATGTGTGAAACCTGTTTCTGTCAACACTTAGCAGATTTTTCAGCTCTGTCCCCTCTGCCTAAGGGCGGTTTAATTTTTGATAGCTAATCTGTCATACCTCATTAGTCCTCACTTAAACCGGCAACTGAAACTGAATGGCAATCCGCCGGTTTAACTCTGAATAATATGCATAAACCGTTAACTGTAAACCGGTCTTTACTTTTCCTTTCACAGTTTTTCTTCCGGAATGGCCAAACAATTCTCTGCCTGCAATTGGGTTCCGTCCAAGATTACTGAGACACAAATCAATGGATATGTCACCACTGGCGCTTTAGCATCCAAAAGTGTCCTTCATTGGCGTGTTCCGGATTCTAAATGCCCTCCTGAACCTCAAGAGGGAGGAGTGATTGTATTTATGCAACACTTAGACCAGGGATTCAGCCCGCCCGGATCAAAATTCTTCCGGGATGTCCTCGCAAGCTTCCAACTCCATCCACAAGATATTGGTCCGAACTCTGTGTCCAATATATGCAACTTTCAAGTCTTCTGCAAGTCTATCTTCAAGAAGAACCAAGCTGTGGAGTTATTCGAGATTTCTTTCATTTAAACCGCCATACGAGTTTTGGATGGTCCTAACACGTAACTTGGTGGCGTTTCAATCCAAAAAGGAAAGAAGTGGACTTTCCTCACGCCAAACATCATAGCCATCCGAAAGATTGGAATCAAACCTGGTTCTATTGTCGGAATACTGCTCCTAACGGAGAAAATCCCTTGCCGGGTTATCGCCCTCACCGGCTTAGCAACACTCACCCATTGCCTTCACGCTTGACTGCCGCAGAACGGAAGAACTTTGCACGCCAAATTATCAAGCTCCGGGCTCTAATGGCCAATGGCTTAACGGTATTGACCTTGTCATTGTTGGGTTTCTTGGGGCATCCTGCCATTAAGCCGCCGCCCGGATTGATGCATGAATACACCGGTAACGTCAAAGACCCTCAACGACATCACGAGCTATCAATAATCGAGCTTGAAGTTGCCGAGACGGTGAAGAAAATGCTCGATGAACCGATCTCCGCGTGCAGCCAAACCGGTTGGCCCGTTCTGCGTCTCCAACAAACCGCCCGCATGAGGCTCCACTCATTGCTCTACTGATTTTGATTCCCTATTGATTGTATTAATCCTTATTAATTCTCAAGCCAACAGCTCCTTTTGAAGCGAACGAAACCGCCCGGGTTCCTCGTGTGAAGACCAAGACCGCCAAGAAAGCCGATAAGAGGAAAACCGCCGAGTCTTCCGAACACTGGGAGGATGAAGAATCGATCTTGAGGTAGAGCTTGACTTACTTTGCTCCTTTTGTCATTCATCTTATTGATGATTACAATTCCTGTGATGACGCCGAGGCCAGCCATGCAGATCCCGTTGAGGTAATCCTTCTTTCTTCGATTCGATCTTGTACGGTTAAAAGAATTCGCGCGCCATCCGGAAAGTGAAACAATCTCACTCTCGTGCTCATTTGAATCCAAAACTTTCTTTGAAGACACAGAAGTGAAGAACGCTGTATGACGACCGGCATAGCGGTCAACAAATTACGTCGTCCGGTTTAGCCGACACACCAACCCGGAAACGCGTCGTCGAGGTGACTTGTTCTCTGAAAAGCGTTATCCTTTGAAAGGTTTCTTCGATGTCCTCTCAATCCGTCTGACCCGAATTATCAGGCTTCTTCCAACTCGTCTGGCGGTTCATCAACCACTCAGCTGCCTCCTCTCAAAGTTGCCGCTAGGTAAGCATATTACTCCGTTTGTTTTTTGCATTAGTGGGTTTATCATATTCTAACCCTTGATGTTGTAGCACCAAGGCTCGCCTAAGTAAGAAGGCGAAGACCCTCGACCCTACTGTGGATGTTGATCCGAAGAAGACTCCAGAGCATCATGGTGAAAATCCCGAAGTTGCTAAAAGCAACTCTGCCGGGGTTAATCAAGATGACAATGCTAACCCGCCAGAGGTTGAGCAGGATGTCAAGTTGAGACGTCACATCCTGCTCCACCGAGTCTGCCCAGAAAAACGGGATTCGGTTGCGATCCGCCAGCCGGGTATGAAAGCACCAAGCCGGGAAAAATGCCAATCCGCCAGCCCGACCAAAGATGACGATGTCGTAGTGACAGGCACCACATATACCGCCCCTGGCAATCCGGTAGCTCTATCAAAACACAGCGCCAAGGAAGAGTTTGCTGCCATGAGTAAAGGGAAGGAAAAAACTGATCTGTCAGCTTATGACAATCTCTCGCCCAAGATCTTCACTCCGGCTTCTGAACCGGCTCTACACAAGTCGTGATTTCGAAGCCGGTCTGGTGAATCTTATGAAGGAGCGCTATGAGGTAAGGAGTTACGCCTCTCTTGTACCTTCATTGCGTAGTAGCCCCCAAGGGCCGGTTCAACTTAGCTTAGTTAAACCGGGACTTAATATAAAACTCAACCTTTTCGCACTTCATTGATGTAGCCCCAAGGGCGGTTCAACTTAGTATTGTTAAACCGGATCAGAATTTGTATCGCCCAGCAGAGAACATGTTCGAGCAAATAGCCATTAGCCCCCAAGTGCCAAGTTGAATACCTGTATTGAGCTTGGGACTTTGTGATGAAATTACTAACATGCTCCCTTTTTGTCACAGAGTGAAATACGCCAACAAACCTCACAAATCAATGACCTTCATGTCAATCTGAAATCTCAACAAGCAGAAGCCTCCAAGGCCAAGGATGAGCTGAAAACCGCCTTGACTACTATGGAGCAGCTCAAGGAGTGGTTTAAATCTGAGCAGGCCAACTGGGATACTGAGAAAGCTGGGTTGCTAAAACGGGCGGAGGATGCTGAAGCAGCTCTTAAACCGGTGACGGAAGAGCTCACCGGATTAAAGCACCAAATTAACGCCATGACCTCTGCAATATTTGGTAAGAAATGTTTCACCAAGGTTATGATTAATATTCCGTTTTGACATTTCCGCCGGTTTAACCTGAACTTTCTTAAATCGGTATAGGTAAGCGCATTGCTCATCTGGGCTCTGACATGCGGAAGAAACTCAAGGCCGCGTATACGCTAATTGAACAGCTGTATACCGGCACCCAGCGAGTTATTTGCGCCACCTCTTATGATAACACAGCTCCGTCCTTGATCAAGGATACACTGGACCGGCTATCCATGATACCGGCACAGTTAAAAGAATTGAAACGATCCGCTGCCCGGGCTGGCACCTTATTGGCTCTAACTCGCGCCAAAGCATGGATAGTTGATCTTGATCCGGCTGACATAGCCAAAGGCTTCCCCAGTGCTCAAGAAAATGGCGAAGCATTTGATAATGATGCTCTCAAACGGGTAACAAGGGAGATGCGTCCTCTGGCGAGTCAACTGGCAGCAGAGGCCAACCTAACGGTTCACCGCTCCTTCTATGATGCAAACAATGACGGGTTGAAGCTGTTATTCGGAAGTGCGTAACCTTGTTCCACCAACCCGTAAGCACACTTATGCCCCGACGTTGATCGGCTGAGCTTATAAGTGAAGAGGCTGTCTTCGTGCTTTAACCGGATTATTTGGACCACCAATGACTTCCGGCCATTGGGTGGTGAGGAGGAAGAAGTTGAACCGATGCCAGACGACCCATCTTCTTCACGTCAACCCGGCAATGAAGCTTAATCCGTCAAGCCGGTTGATGCATCAGAAGCTGCCTGTCATGACGCCATTCCAAATTTTGGGCCTCTGAATGCCTTGTAATAGAACAGCCATCACTTTTGTTTTTAATATGCTTTCGTGCCCTGGTGCGGACTCCTTTGATTGAATGATCAAACCTTCAATTTAAATTGCCTGTAGTTGCAAAATCTTAAACCGCCCCAGCGGTCTGTGCCGCCAGTCGGTTTGTGACATTCATACATATATGAAATATGGAGGTATATAATCAAAATTTTGTGATACAAAATACCTGCCGTCGCTGAGCATGAAGTTGGCTTAGCCAATCTTGAAGTGGAGGTTGTATAAACCATTACCGTCGAAGGAGAGAACAACTCCTGTGTTTATACTGCCGGTTTACCACGTACACCGTGCCGGGTTAGAATGAGCCCCCTGTTACTCCATAATAGGATGTTAACAGAAAAACATCAAACCGGTGAAACTATCATCGGATTAAGAAAAATTGACCGAATTCCATTAACTGACAGCTTTGAAGACGGTTTAATAATGTTGTCGGTTTAAGAAACACAACAAAAATCAAATAACAGTTGACAAACATGGGAGCAAAGGCAATGATAAACCGTTTGCAAAAGATAAAGCTGTACTGAGCCGATCAGATGGTGTTACCATGGTCGGACACGACCAAGCTCCCTATAAGGTGTAGCCATGGTTCGAATCAGCCAGGTCCCCAACTGAAACCGTGGCATTATGCCAATCAAGTGGCGTGGCAATGGTTCGGGTTCGACCAAGCCCCCAAGTGACTCTATGGCCTTAGGCCGATCAAAAAGCGTGACTGGTTCAGATTTGACCATGTCCCCAAGTGATCTGGTGGCTTTCGCCTATCAAAAGGTGTTGCATTGGTTCGGACACGACCAAGCCCCCAAGTGATATCATAAAGCTTTTTAGAAAGCAAACTCAAGGGGTAAACCGGAGGCCGCTTTAAGACAGAACAACTCCATGTAACCACACATGATGTAACAGAACAGATACCCCGCTTTAGCCGAGGCTCCGGTTTATTGCTTTATTCATAATATATACACTGTCATAATATGTACATAAGTAGAGCCGATGGCTCAGGTATAATAAGGCCGAACATGAGCTATGTTCCACGGCCTGTTGGTCTCCTCTTCTGACGTGCGTGAGTCTTTATGCTCTCGAACATCGATCAGATAGTACAACCCGTTGTGCAGATTCTTGCTGACCACGAAAGGTCCCTCCCAAGGCGGGGATAGCTTGTGCATGTCTGTTTGGTCTTGGATGAGCCGAAGCACCAAATCTCCTTCTTGAAAGGCTCTGGTCCTGACCCGGCGACTATGATAACGACGAAGATCCTGCTGGTAAATCGCCGAGCGAGCAACTGCTATGTATCACTCTTCATCCAGCCGATCCAAAGTGTCCTGTCGTGCTGTCTCGTTATCCGTTTCAACATAGGCTGCCACACGAGGTGAGTCATGACGGATGTCATTTGGGGAGAACCGCCTCGCTCCATAAACCATAAAGAACGGCGTGTATCCGTGGATCTGTTAGGTGTAGTATTTATACTCCATAACACGACGGTAGCTCTTCTACCCAACAACCCGGCGTCCTCGCAAAGGGACCATGAGCCGGGCTTGATGCCTCTCGGGATCTCTTGATTGGCTCTTTCCGCTTGACCATTGGACTGTGGGTGAGCTCTCAAGAAACGTCAAGCGGATGTGCTCATGTTCGCAGAACTCCTTCATGGCACCTTTGGACAAATTGGTACCATTATCTGTAATGATCTTGTGTGGAAAACCAAACCGAAAATCACCTTTTGATGAATTGAACCGCCGTGGCGCATCACACTTGCTAATAGGTTCGCCTCTACCCACTTTGTAAATTTGTCAACCGCCACCAACAGTGTGTCTTCTTGTCCTTGGACCTTTTGAAAGGTCCAACCATATCCAACCCCAAGTCGCAAACGACCAAGTAATTGAATCATCCTCAATTCTTGGGCGGTACATGAGCACGTCTGGAAAACTTTTGGCAACCATCACATCGTCGACCGGATCTTCCGCATCGGCATGAGCGGTCAACCAATAGAAACCGTGGCGGGCGCTTTAGCCACCAAGGATTTGGAACCGGTGTGGTGACCACAATCTCCTTCGTGGATCTCACGCAATATTTCACAGCCTTCCTCAGGGGACACACAGCGTTGAAACGCCCCTGACACACTGCAATGATGCAACTCGCCATTAACAATGGTCATAGACTTAGACCGTCGAACTATCTGTCGGGCCAACGTCTCATCTTCCGGTAACTCGCCCTGGTTCATGTACTCCAGATAAGGGAGCGTCCAATCCAGAATGACATGCAGAGCTGCCACCAACTGAGCCTCCGGATCAGGAATAGCCAAATCCGCTTCATCAGGGAGCTTGACTGACGGATTGTGCAGTACATCGAGAAAAACATTGGGCGGGACCGGTTTGCGTTGAGAGCCCAACCGGCTCAAAGCGTCCGCCGCTTCGTTCTTTCGATGATCCACGTGGTCCACCTGATAGCCCTTGAAATGACCTGCAACAACATCCACCTCACGACGATATGCAGCCATGAGTGGGTCCTTGGAATCCCAAGTGCCAGACACCTGTTGAGCCACTAGGTCCGAGTCACCGAAGCACTTAACCCGGCTTAGGTTCATCTCCTTAGCCATCCGAAGACCGTGGAGCAAGGCTTCATACTCAGCTGCATTATTAGTACAAGGGAACATTAAGCGGAGAACATAACAAAACTTGTCACCTCGTGGGGAAGTTAATACGACTCCAGCCCCCGAGCCCTCCAACTGCCTTGATCCGTCAAAATGGATGGTCCAATAGGTATGATCCGGCTTTTCTTCAGGCGCTTGCAACTCCGTCCAATCATTAATGAAATCCACAAGTGCTTGAGACTTCACTGCCGTCCGAGGTACATACTTCAAACTATGCAGCCCAAGCTCTATAGCCCACTTGGCAATCCGCCGATCGCCTCCGGTTACGTATGATATCACCTAGGGAGCTGAATCGACCACTTGTGATGGGGTGCCCACAAATACCGCTTCAGCTTCGACACCATAAAACTCCATACACCAGCTTACGCCAATGTGGATATCTTTGCTTAGACTCAATAAGCACCTCGCTGATGTAATAAACCGGACGTTGAACCGGATGCTCCTTCCCCGCCTCCTTCCGCTCTACCACAATGGCCATGCTAACTGCCCTAGCGTTAGCGACAACATCTGACGAAGCGGCTCCTTGTCGATGGGAGCGGCGAGCACAAAGGGTTGGACAATTGCCGCTTTAAGTCCTCAACGCTTCATCGGTGGTGGACTCGCACAAACCGATCCGTCTTCTTGACAGATCGGTACAAAGGATGGCCTTCTCTCGGCGATGATAAACCGCTCGGCGTGGCAATCCGCCCGCCAAGCGTTGGACATCATTAATACACTTTGGTTTAGCCAAGGAGGTGATAGCCGTAATCTTCTCCGGATTAGCTTCAATCCCTCTGTTGGACACAAGAAAACCCAATAACTTGCCTGCCGGAACACCAAAGACACATTTTGCCGGGTTGAGCATCATCTTGTAAACCCGCAAGTTGTCAAAGGTTTCTTTCAAATCATCAATCAGTGTTTCCTTCTTCCTTGACTTAACCACAATATCATCCACATAGGCATGCACATTACGGCCGATCTGTTCATGCAAGCAATTACATGCATAGCCGATAAGTTGCTTGGGCACTCTTGAGCCCAAAAGGCATAGACACATAGCGAAGGCTCAAAGGGAGTGATAAGCGTTGTCTTCTCCTGGTCCTTAACCGCCATCTTGATCGATGATATCCGAATCGCATCCAAAAGCTCAAGCGCTCACAACCCGCAGATGGCATCAATAATCTGGTCAATGCGGGGGAGGGCAAAGGATCTGCTGGACAAGCCTTGTTAAGATCTGTGTAATCCACACACATCGCCAAGTGCCGTTTTTCTTAAGGACCAGCACGGATTAGCAAGCCACTCGGATGAAAAACTTCAACGATAAAGCCCGCCGCTAAGAGCACGCAACCTCCTCTCCAATGGCCTTCGCCTCTCCTCGTTAAACCGGCGGAGAAACTGCTTTACCGGTTTGTACTTGGGATCAACATTAAGAGTGTGCTCGGCGAGCTCCTCGGTACACACGGCATGTCGAAGGCTTCCATGCAAAATGTCGATTCTCACGGATGAACTCGATGAGCGCGCTTTCCTATTTTGGATCCAAGTTGGCACTAATGCTGAACTGCTTGGACGAATCGCCAGGTAGGAAGTCAACAAGCTTAGTCTCAGCTACCGATTTAAACTTCAGGGCCGGATCGTGCTCTGTAGTTGGCTTCTTCAATGGAGTCATGTCCGCCGGATCAACATTGTCCTTATAATACTTCAGCTCCTCGGTGGCACAAACCGACTCCGCGTAAGCCGCATCACCTTCCTCACACTCCAAAGCGATCTTGTGGCTCCCATGAACTGTTACTGTCCCCTTGTGACACGGCATCTTGAGCTACAAATAGATATAACAAGGTCGTGCCATGAACTTGGCATAAGCCGGCCGCCCAAACAGGGCGTGATAAGGACTTTGAATTTTCACCACTTCAAACATCAATGTTTCTGATCTGGAGTCATATTCATCCCCGAAGGCCACCTCCAGAGCTATTTTACCAACCGGATATGCTGACTTGCCAGGCACCACACCATGGAACACTGTATTAGATGGTTTGAGATGTTTATCTATTAACCCCATTCGACGGAAGGTCTCGTAGTACAGGATGTTGATGCTGCTCCCTCCGTCCATAAGCACCTTGGTGAACTTATAACCTCCCACCTGAGGTGCCACCACTAGGGCTAGCTGACCCGGATTGTCCACCCGGGGAGGATGATCCTCTCTACTCCACACAATGGGCTGCTCTGACCAGCGTAGGTAATGAGGCACGGCCGGTTCAACAACGTTGACTGCCCGCTTTTGAAGCTTCCGGTCTCGCTTGTCTAAGCTGGTGGTGAAGACGTAATCTTGCCCGCTATTCAACCGCTTTGGGTTGCTCGATAACCCGATCGCTTGCTGCTGATTGTAACCACCACTGGTTATTCTCGATTGTTATGTCCGCCGGATTACCATTAAACCTCGGACGAATTTCCTCCACCGTAACCCGGGCCAGACCCTGAACCGCCGCCGGAACCTTGATCATACCGGAAAGCATTAGAACTTTTGAACTCCTGCATAATGTAACAATCCTTCCAGAGGTGATTTGCTGGCGCCTCCTTCGTCCCATGCTTCGGACAGGGTTGATTCAACAGATAGTTCAAGCGGTCCGGATTGGGATTAGGCGCTCCACCTCGATTCGGCTGTTTACCCTTGCGCCGTTGGCCCTTGTCCTGCGCGTTGGTGTTGGCTACGAAGTCCATGTTGCCGTTCGCTTTACACTTCTTTCCACCATTACATGCCTGGTGATGCTGCTGGCTTTTGGAGTTACTGTTCTTCTTTCCCTTCCCTGTCTCATCATCATCATCTGACTCGGGATCCTTGGTACTATCAGAATCAGCGTACTTCACTAAAACGCCCATGAGAGTGCCCATGTCATTGCAAAACCGCTTCATGCGTCCCAGCTTCAACTTTAAAGGTTTAAACCGGCAGTTGCCCTCTAGGGTCAAGATCGCAGAATCAGCGTTGATCCGGTCTGAAGAATGTGAGACTTCCGAGACACGGCGTACCCAATGGGTTGTTGATTCCCCCTGACCCTAGACACAAGCCGCCAAGTCCACCACAGACATGGGCTGCTTACGTATCTTTGAAATTCTGAATGAACCGGGTCGCAATCGGGCCCATGAACTGATGGAATTGGGTGGCAAGCTTTTCAACCAAATGCGGGCCGTGCCCTCGAGCATCATGGTGAAGTACTTCGCTTTTACGGCTTCATCCACATCCAGCATCTCCATGGCCATCTCATAACTCTCTATCCATGCTTCTGGAACCAGATCAGCGGTGTAATTTGGCACCTTGCGCGGCCCCTTGAAATCCTTGGGCAAGCGTACATTGCGTAAAGCGGGGACGAGGCAAGGCACCCCCAAAGAGCTAGAGGTAACTCCAGGCTCAAAGACGGCCGGGCGAACCGGCGTAAGCCGATAATCCCGATCTTTCAGTCTTGCTAACTCGGCCTCCCTCGTGCGGGCGGCCCATCCACCACCTCCTGGCGTTATCAACACCACCCGCCGGGTTGTTGCCCGCAGGCGCACCGCGTCGTGCATTACTTGATCTGGCGGTTCATCCACGTGCTGCTATAGCTCCGGCTCGGGCGGGGTAGAGTGGATCCGATCGCGGCTGTACGAATACGCTTCCTGTTGGACCAGAGCTGTCCTAAGGAGTTCCTTGACCCGGCGCGTCTCTACCGCCTGTGGTGAATCGCCTTCAATTGGAATCGCCTCCAACCGTGCTGCAGCCGCAACAAGGTTAACCATCGGGTTGGAGTAGTGACCTGGAGGTGTTTGCATAGCCTGAGGCGTGCCAGTATGATGGCGAGGCAGATCTATTACGCGGGCTGAACCGGCGTGCCGTCCCAGTGCTTCCGCCGGTTTACCACCGCGGATTCTCGTCCTGCTCCTGGGGTGTTGAAGATCTCTTCCCCTCGAAAACTCAAGGCAAACGGGATCAGATTTCCTCTTCATGACTTCATGCGACGCGTTACGATCGGCATGAGCCTATAAGCTTGCGCATCCAGCGGCCCGCTCTGCCACCATCCGGCGTCTGCCGCTGCCAGATCCGCTTTAGCCTGAGTGATTTGTTCCTTCACCTTTGCAATCTCCGCATTATGAATGTCCTGGTCCGTCGAGTTAACCTCTGCCATGAGCACAGCCAACACATCGAATAGTTATGATAAAACTTGAGCGGCGGCGCCACGGGGCCTCTGCCCGGCTGCCATCGCCCATTGTTGAACCGGCGACCATCGTCGCGCGGTCGAAGAATGAAGCATCGCTTGTGTACCGGCCATGAATATCCCAACCCGGTTGGGCAGATCAAAGGGGTCCGGAATACTGTCACCGTCGAAACAGCCCCCAATCTGGCCATCTTGCAGCTGATACAAAGACTCAGTTTCCCCGGTCGACGACTCATCATCATAGTAAACGACGGTTTCGCCACCAGATTCTGATCTGTCCTCATAATTTCCTCCGTGGATGACTCCTACGAAAGCACGCCTGACGACCGGTTTAGCCTGGGCAAGTTTCGCACGCTAAGCCGTCTCGACGAGGTCGGTGCAGATGTCCGGCTCAGGCCCTGGCTCACCAATCTTGCCGATGAAAACGTGTATGCCACCAAAGGGGACCCGGTACCCGTACTCAATCGAGCCGGCCTCGGGGCCCGAGCCTGCATCGTCGATGTAGAGCTTGCCGCGACGACTCTTGGTCATCCGGCCCACAGCGTAGCCTTCGAGTCCTTCGAGCTTGCCCTCCAAGATCATCAAACCATCGTGCGATAGCCCCACGGTGGGCGCCAACTGTCGTGGTTTTGTCACGGCAGATGTCCTCATGAAAGGACTTAGTCGGCGGAGCCATCGCTCTGGTTAACTTAGAGGGTTAAAGTCGGCGCAAAAGACACGAGAGTTATACTAGTTCGGCCCCTTCGATGAAGGTAAAGCCTACGTCTAGTTTGTGATGGGATTGATGTGGTCTCGATGACTAGGGAGCAAACAGCTTCGCCTAGGCCTCAAGTTGTTGTTGTCTGTCCCTAAACCGCCGCCGGGTCGTCCCCTTATATACATGGGTTGACGCCCGGCCGGTCTACAGAGTCCCGAGGCCGACTCGTACAAGTGTCCGGCTCGGTCTCTCCTTCCCTTATCTTACAACACAAGTTACATGACTATGGCGGTTTTACCATTATGGGCCCTAATCCGCCTTTGGGCTCCGGGCCTCTAAGTTCTATAGTAAAGCGCCATCTTCTGAGTCTTCGTGGGCTTCAATATAGCTGAGGGTGAACCGGTCCCTCCTGGGCGGTTTACAGTCAGTAGTTACATCCCCAACAGGACCCAAAGCGCCTATGATACGTCGACACGTGGCACGGCCCAACAGAGGCCCATTCTTGTGAAAAGGCCGGCCCACGACAAGCCTGTTAACGGCCTGTTCGCATGTAGCCCATTTACATCCCGCTAACCCAGGGCGCGTTTACGACCTATCCAAATTAGGCCCAGTAGCATCATCTGGGCCGTCCAATATAATTCCAGCCCGTTTTAACTTCCGGCCCATGTATGGCCCATGACGTCTTTCGGCCCATATGAGGCCCATATTACTCTCGGCCCATTAACGACCCGTGGTAAAACTGGCCCGTAATGAACAATGTATCACTTTATACCCATTAACGGCACGTGGTGAAACTGGGCCGTAATGAACAGTGTATCACTTTATACCCATTAACGGCCTATTATTCCGTTGGGCCGTTTCTAGCCCATATTATCTTCCGACCTTCTCGGGGCCCATTTATTCTTGGGCTCATTTCCACATTCATTTACTTACGACCCGTTACTGTCATTTTCTGCTTGTGGGCCAAATTAAGCTCGTGGTTACAGTCGGCCCATTTGTGGCCCATTAATACGTTGGGCCGTTTTCATAGCGTCATCAAAATACGGCCGATTAAAGACGACCCTTTATGGTCGGCCCATGAACGGACGATTTCAACTCTGGCCCATTTACAGCCATAATGTGGTCTTTTATTGGCCCATGTTTGGCCAACCGATCATAAGGCCCGTAGAAGGCCCATTGATGATACGGCCCACAGAAGGCCCATTGTGTCTACGGCCCGTATAAGGCCCATTGTTTCTACGCCACGTAGAAGGCCCATTGTTTCTACGGCCCTTATAAGGCCCATTGTTTCTACGCCACGTAGAAGGCCCATTGTTTCTACGGCCCTTAGAAGGCCCATTGTTTCTACGGCCCGTAGGAGGCCCATGTTAACTACAGGCGGTGGGCATCAAAGTTCGCCACCAGCGCAAATATAGGGAACACCCTACACTATATAAAAATGGCTTGTTGTTTTCTTTATCCGGTGGCTGCACGTTAAGAACAAATTTTGTATCGCACCAAAACAAATTACAACTATAAAACAAAAGGAAGGTTGGCATAAAAGTTAACGATCTAGCGTATAAATGCACCACCGAAGTTGAGCTCGATTCATTTGACCTGACTGTTACGTTTCATGCTGTATTATCCGATGAAGCACCATAACCTTCGCCTTCAGTTCTCTTAGGCTCCTGAACAACATAGCAAATGTCTGATAGTCTGGTTTCAAAACCACGCATATCTTGACAACATCGAACAATGTCTCTCCTTGTTTCACAAAGGGTCTCTGTTAGGGAATGGACTTGTGTCTGGAGCGCAGATACAACATTGTTTTGAGCTTGCATATCTTGATCATGAGGCAGTTTGGACGAGATTGCCTTAACAACCAAGCCAAGATATGCAGAGGCGTGCTTTTGCAATCTTGTTAGTGGATGTGTCTTGACCCACTGTAGCAAGAGCTGACATTGCGGTTATAGTTGCCTCTCCACCTACAGAAGGTGGCGGTTCCACCATTTTTTCCATAGCTCGCTGAAAAGTTGAGGTTTTGCATTAGTAGTACCAGAACAGAAGATATTAAGGAGGCAGCAAAACCAAACAAAATAGCTTTGGTCTATATACAAAACTTATTCTGGTGAACCCATGTAAAATAATAGTTGTATTTTATTGCAAAGTACATAATAAAACCATGTTCCAAACATATGACCATGTACCATCGCTAATGTATTGTCTATTTCTTCACATTGTATTGAGGGCTAAGGATAAAGAGACGAAGTTTATAATACGGTAAGCATAGTATGACATCATTCATATCACAAAACAACTAAGAACAGACAAACAGGCAATTGTAACGTTGTGTGGGCAAGTCCAGCACGGAACTAGATTACAGGTCAATATCAAAGGAACATCACTCCTCTCTTTTAAACCTTGTAAGGTGCAATGATACGCTAAGACAATTGTGTATAAAATTGAAAAGAGTAATAGACATTGGCTGCAGCCCATGCAGTTCAAGGCACAAGTCAGAGTAAGTAGTAGTTAAAAGGCATGAGGATTAAGGACTTACAACAATGCTTTGACTGGTGTAGTCATGCCCTTCTTCTTCTTTGGTGTGACGGTCCTTGAAGATTTCCATAGCATTTGGTTCAGGTACTTTTTGGTCCTTGCGGCTTTCCTTTGCATTTGGAATAAGTCAATATAGATATGATAATATGGTACAGTGAAAAGAGTGAAACAAAGAGCTAATTACAAGAGCCTCGCGATGTGCAATATAGCTACGAGATCACGTAAATGCATTGGAATTTCACTTTAAATGGTTTGCCTTGTTCTTTGAACAATTCACCTACAAGAAGATAGATTTGTGTGGCACATGCGTAAATAGGACTTCAACATGTGATCGATGACATATATATAATGTACCGATACTTGGATCGGACCAAGAGTTTAACAAGGCCTCTCCGGTCTTCATCGATATATTTTCCATTTGGAGATGTTTGCGCAAGTTCACTTTTAGCCTTGCCTTCAAAGTGAGTTTTCCTCAAGTTATACCGATCTTGTCATGAAGCGCAGACTTGAAAACATGGGTGCAAGCTTGTCAGGTTGCATCATCTTGGCTATCCAACTTGAACCTCATCTGTTGAAAATTATGGGAGTCTCATTATCAGCAACCTAGAAAGTATTGGACAGAGCAAGACGATATTACTAGTTTCCATACACAACCATACTTACAAATAAATGGTCGAGGAAGGTGTTGAACTAGGTTTCATCTTTGTCATTCTTGTACTGAATCCATGCTGGGAGGATACGTACATGACACCTAACAACAACCGCTGCCTCTGATACTAACTTGGCTGACTCTGTAGCATCACGTGGCCTTTTTAAACCTGCCTCAAAACGGATCTCCATTCTTCCTCCTCTAGATTTAGTTAACCTATCGAGCATTATCCCTGATGTTTGTTTCCTCTTGCGCCTAGGTGCTAGTCCAACAACAAACATAGGAAGTGTTAGTGTACATCAAACTGTGAGACTACATATAAAGAAGCATGCAAGTGTAACTTGACTCCAGCAACTACCTTCTTGCTGTTGAAGCTCACAAAGTTCATCTGTTCTTGCCAACTCATCTTGTGTCAAGAGTGCTTGAAGTAGTGTCGGTGGCAAGGAGCTTGGGAACGTCTTTGCTAGCTGAGTTGACCAACGAGTAAATCATGCAGCTGGTGGTACTGTCGAAGGTGTTGCAACAACTAGGGTTGTCTCTGCTTGTTTGGTGGCAGCTATTTGTTTCTGTTTGGATTTTTCTGCAGCTCGTTTAGCACGGGATACCCTGTCGGTAGAATTTTCTGCTGGACTTTGACCTTCTATTGCACCATCAGTACCAGCAGAATCTGCAGGATTCTTCCGCTTCCCTTTCTCTGTCGTTCTATCTTGCTTCCTCTTTCTCTGTGCCATGTTAAGTCAAGCCGACAAGAAAACGAATAATAATTTAGTTCTTCAGAACAAATTGATGCATGATACAGACGAACTGAACTTTGATGTTAGACAACCACATGATAGGAGGATGTAATATGTAAGAAAAATAGGATGGCATGAGATAACGAGAACTATGATGTGTAAACTAAGCAGAATACATTTCAGTAAATTAGAAGCAATGCAATGGAAGGTAGACACCATATGAAAGATGCTACAAATATCGCTCTGCCAAGTTAACAGTGTCTCATCATAAATGCCATTTAAACAAATGTGAAGCAGTACAAGAAATAAATCATATGCAAGATGCAAACAATATCACACTATCAAGTTAAAGATCTCTTGTCATTAGTGCCATTGCATATTCACAGCATTGCATATTCACAGCTTATGATGAGTAAACTAAGGAGAAGGCATTTCCACAAATTAGAAGCAATGAAAGCTAGACACCATATGAAAGATGCAACGAATATCACTCTGCCAAGTTAAAACTGTCTCGTCATAAGTGCCATTTCAACAAATTAGTAGTACAAGCTAGAAAAGAATGCGAGATGTAACCTATATCACACTCTGAAGTAAAACGTGTCTTATGATAAGTGATTGTTGCAGGTTACATAACAATAGTAATTTGATGTAAGAACATGGTGTGATAGACAAATATTTTATGTTCTAGAAACAGGAACATGTTGGGGAACGTAGTAATTTCAAAAAAGTTCCTACACACACAATATCATGGTGATGCATAGCAACGAGAGGGGAGAGTGTGTCCACGTACCCGCGTAGACCGAAAGCGGAAGCGTTATGACAACGCGGTTGATGTAGTCATACGTCTTCACGATCCGACCGATCCAAGTACCGAACGCACGACACCTCTGAGTTCAGCACACGTTCAACTCGATGACGTCCCACAAACTCCGATCCAGCAGAGCTTCGAGGGAGAGTTCCGTCAGCACGACGGCGTGATGACGGTGATGATGATGCTACCGACGCAGGGCTTCGCCTAAGCACCACTATGATATGATCGAGGTGGAATATCGTGGAGGGGGCACCGCACACGGCTAAGAGATCAAGAGATCAATTGTTGTGTTCTAGGGTGCCCCCTGCCCCCGTATATAAAGGAGCAAGGGGGAAGGCCGGCCGGCCCCTGTAGGGCGCGCTAGGAGGAGGAGTCCTCCTCCTAGTAGGAGCAGGACTCCCTTTTCCTACTCCTACTAGGAGGAGGAAAGGAAGGAGGAGAGGGAGAAGGAAGGAGAGGGAGGAAAAGGAGGAAAGGGGGATCAGCCCCCTAGTCCAATTCGGTTTGGGCTAGGGGGGCCGCACGCCCTGCCTCCTCTCTCTTCCACTACTTGGCCCATGAGGCCCGTTACTTCTTCCTCGTATTCCCGTAACTCCCCGGTACCCCGAAAAACACCCCAATCACTCGAAACCTTTCCGATGTCTGAATATAGTCATCCAATATATTGATCTTTATGTCTCGACCACTTCGAGACTCCTCGTCATGTACCCGATCTCATCTGGGACTCCGAACTACCTTTGGCACATCAAATCACATAAACTCATAATACTAATCGTCATAGAACTTTAAGCATGCGGACCCTATGGGTTCGAGAACTATGTAGACATGACCGAGACACGTCTCCGGTCAATAACCAATAGCGGAACCTGGATGCTCATATTGGCTCCCACATATTCTACGAAGATCTTTATCGGTGAAACCGCATAACAACATACGTTGTTCCCTTTGTCATTGGTATGTTACTTGCCCGAGATTCGATCGTCGGTATCTCAATACCTAGTTCAATCTCGTTACCGGCAAGTCTCTTTACTCGTTACGTAATGCATCATCCCGCAACTAACTCATTAGTCACATTGCTTGCAAGGCTTATAGTGATGTGCATTACCGAGAGGGCCCAGAGATACCTCTCCGACAATCGGAGTGACAAATCCTAATCTCGAAATACGCCAACTCAACAAGTACCTTTGGAGACACCTGTAGAGCACCTTTATAATCACCCAGTTACGTTGTGACGTTTGGTGGTACACAAAGTGTTCCTTCGGTAAACGGGAGTTGCATAATCTCATAGTCATAGGAACATGTATAAGTCATGAAGAAAGCAATATCAACATACTAAACGATCAAGTGCTAAGCTAACGGAATGGGTCAAGTCAATCACATCATTCTCCTAATGATGTGATCCCGTTAATCAAATGACAACTCATGTCTATGGCTAGGAAACTTAACCATCTTTGATTCAACGAGCTAGTCAAGTAGAGGCATACTAGTGACACTCTGTTTGTCTATGTATTCACACATGTATTATGTTTCCGGTTAGTACAATTCTAGCATGAATACTAAACATTTATCATGAAATAAGGAAGTAAATAATAACTTTATTATTGCCTCTAGGTCATATTTCCTTCAGTCTCCCACTTGCACTAGAGTCAATAATCTAGATCACATCGCCATGTGATTTAACATCAATAGTTCACATCACCATGTGATTAACACCCATAGTTCACATCGTCATGTGACCAACACCCAAAGGGTTTAATGGAGTCAATAATCTAGTTCACATCGCTACGTGATTAATACCCAAAGAGTATTAAGGTGTGATCTTGTTTTTCTTGTGAGAGAAGTTTAGTCAACGGGTCTGTCACATTCAGATCCGTATGTATTTTGCAAATTTCTATGTCAACAATGCTCTGCACGGAGCTACTCTAGCTAATTGCTCCCACTTTGAATATGTATCCAGATTGAGACTTAGATTCATCTGGATCAATGTCAAAACTTGCATTGATGTAACCCTTTACGATGAACCTTTTGTCACCTCCATAATCAAGAAACATATCCTTATGCCACTAAGGATAAATTTGACCACTGTCCAGTGATCTATTCCTAGATCACTATTTTACTCCCTTGCCAAACTCAGTGTAGGGTATACAATAGATCTGGTACACAGCATGGCATACTTTATAAAACCTATGGATGAAGCATAGGGAATGACTTTCATTCTCTTTCTATCTTCTGCCATGGTCGGGCTTTGAGTCTTACTCAATTTCACACCTTTTAACACAGGCAAGAACTCTTTCTTTGACTGTTCCATTTTGAACTACTTCAAAATATTGTCAAGGTATGTACTAATTTGAAAAAACTTATTAAGCGTCTTGATCTATCTCTACAGATCTTGATGCTCAATATGTAATCAGCTTCACCGAGGTCTTTCTTTGAAAAAACTCCTTTCAAATACTCCTTTATGCTTTACAGAAAATTCTACATTATTTCCGATCAACAATATGTCATTCACATATACTTATCAGAAATGTTGTAGTGCTCCCGCTCACTTTCTTGTAAATACAGGCTTCACTGCGAGTCTGTATAACACTATATGCTTTGATCAACACATCAAAGCATATATTCCAACTCCGAGATGCTTGCACCAGTCCATAGATGGATCGCTGGAGCTTGCACATTTTGTTAGTAACTTTAGGATCGACAAAACCTTCTGGTTGCATCATATACAACTCTTCTTTAAGAAATCCATTAAGGAATGTAGTTTTTGACATCCATTTGCCAGATTTCATAAAATGTGGCAATTTTCTAACATGATTCAGACAGACTTAAGCATCGCTACGAGTGAGAAAGTCTCATCGTAGTCAACTCCTTGAACTTGTCGAAAACCTTTTTGCAACAAGTCGAGCTTTGTAGACAGTAACATTACCGTCAGCGTCAGTCTTCTTCTTGAAGATCCATTTATTCTCTATGGCTTGCCGATCATCGGGAAAGTCAACCAAAGTCCACACTTTGTTCTCATACATGGATCCCATCTCAGATTTCATGGCCTCAAGCCATTTTGCAGAATCTGGGCTCACCATCGCTTCTTCAGAGTTCATAGGTTCGCCTTGATCAAGTAACATGACCTCTAGAATAGGATTACCGTACCACTCTGGTGTGAATCTTACTCTGGTAGACCTACGAGGTTCGCTAGTAACTTGATCTGAAGTTTCATGATCAACATCATTAGCTTCCTCACTAATTGGTGTAGGGGTCACAGGAACCGGTTTCTGTGATAAACTACTTTCCAATAAGGGAGCAGGTACAGTTACCTCATCAAGTTCTACTTTCCTCCCACTCACTTCTTTCGAGAGAAACTCCTTCTCTAGAAAGGATCCATTCTTAGCAACGAATGTCTTGCTTTCGGATCTGTGATAGAAGGTGTACCCAACCGTTTCCTTTGGGTATCCTATGAAGACACATTTCTCCGATTTGGGTTCGAGCTTATCAGGTTGAAGCTTTTTCTCATAAGCATCGCAGCCCCAAACTTTAAGAAACGACAACTTTGGTTTCTTACCAAACCACAGTTCATATGGCGTCGTCTCAACGGATTTCGATGGTGCCCTATTTAACGTGAATGTAGCTGTCTCTAATGCATAACCCAAAATGATAGTGGTAAATCGGTAAGTGACATCATAGATTGCACTATATCCAATAAAGTACGGATATGACGTTCGGACACACCATTACGCTATGGTGTTCCAGGTGGCATGAGTTTGTGAAACTATTCCACATTGTTTAAATGAAGACCAAACTCGTAACTCGAATATTCTCCTCCACGATCAGATCGTAGAAACTTTATTTTCTTGTTACGATGATTTTCCACTTCACTATGAAATTATATGAAATTTTCAAATGTTTCAGACTTATGTTTCATCTAGTAGATATACCCATATCTGCTCAAATCATCTATGAAGGTCGGAAAATAACGATACCCGCCGCGAGCCTCAATATTCATCGGACCACATACATCAGTATGTATGATTTCCAACAAATCTGTTGCTCGCTCCATTGTTCCGGAGAATGGCGTTTTAGTCATCTTGCCCAAGAGGCATGGTTCGCAAGCATCAAGTGATTTATAATCAAGTGATTCCAAAAGCCCATCAGCATGGAGTTTCTTCATGCGTTTTACACCAATATGACCTAAATGGCAGTGCCACAAATAAGTTGCACTATCATTATTAACTTTGCATCTTTTGGCTTCAATATTATGAATATGTGTATCACTACGATCGAGATCCAACGAACCATTTTCATTAGGTGTGTAACCATATAGGGTTTTATTCATGTAAACAGAACAACAATTATTCTCTAACTTAAATGAATAACTGTATTGCAATAAACATGATCAAATCATATTCATGCTCAACACAAACACCAAATAACACTTATTTAGGTTCAACACTAATCCCAAAAGTAGAGGGAGTGTGCGATGATGATCAGATCAATCTTGGAACTACTTCCAACACACATCGTCACCTCGCCTTTAACTAGTTTCTGTTCATTCTGCAACTCACGTTTCGAGTTTCTACTCTTTAGTAACTGAACCAGTATCAAAATACCGAGGGGTTGCTATGAACACTAGTAAAGTACACATCAATAACATGTATATCAAATATACCTTTGTTTACTTTGCCATCCTTCTTATCCGCCAAGTATCTAGGGCAGTTCCACTTCCAGTGACCATTTCCTTTGCAGTAGAAGCACTCAGTTTCAGGCTTGGGTCCAGCTTTGGGCTTCTTCACGGGAGCAGCAACTTGCTTGATGTTCTTTTTAAAGTTCCCCTTCTTCCCTTTTGCCATTTTCTTGAAACCAGTGGTCTTGTCAACCATCAACACTTGATGCTTTTCTTAATTTCTACCTTCGTCGATTTCAGTATCATGAAGAGCTTGGGAATCGTTTCCGTTATCCCTTGCATATTATAGTTCATCACGAAGTTCTAGTAACTTGGTGATAGTGACTAGAGAATTCTGTCAATCACTATCTTATCTGGAAGATTAACTCCCACTTGATTCAAGCAATTGTAGTACCCAGACAATCTGAGCACATGCTCACTAGTTGAGCTATTCTTCTCCATCTTGTAGGCAAAGTACTGTCAGAGGTCTAATACCTCTTGACACGGGCATGAGTATGAAATACCAATTTCAACTCTTGGAACATCTTATATGCTCCGTGGCGTTCAAAATATTTTGAAGTCCCGGTTCTAAGCCGTAAAGCATGGTGCACTAAACTATTCAAGTAGTCATCATACCGAGCTTTGCCAAACGTTCATAACGTCTGCATCTACTCCTGCAATAGGTCCTTCACCTAGCGGTGCATCAAGGACATAATTCTTCTATGCAGCAATGAGGATAACCCTTAGATCACGGAGCTAGTCCGCATCATTGCTACTAACATCTTTCAACTTAGTTTTCTCTAGGAACATATCAAAAATAAAACAGGGGAGCTAAACACGAGCTATTGATCTACAACATAGATATGCTAATACTACCAGATTTAAGTTCATGATAAATTAAAGTTCAATTTAATCATATTACTTAAGAACTCCCACTTAGATAGACATCCCTCTAGTCATCTAAATGATCACGTGATCCAAATCAACTAAACATGTCCGATCATCACGTGAGATGGAGTAGTTTTCAACGGTGAACATCACTATGTTGATCATATCTACTATATGATTCATGCTCGACCTTTCGGTCTCCAGTGTTCCGAGGCCATATCTGCATATGCTAGGCTCGTCAAGTTTAACCTGAGTATTCTGCGTGTGCAAAACTGTCTTGCACCCATTGTATTTGAACGAAGAGCTTATCACACCCGATCATCACGTGGTGTCTCAGCACGAAGAACTTTCGCCAACGGTGCATACTCAGGGAGAACACTTATACCTTGAAATTTTAGTGAGAGATCATCTTATAATGCTACCGTCGATCTAAGCAAAATAAGATGCATAAAAGATAAACATCACATGGAATCAAAATATGTGACATGATATGGCCATGATCATCTTGCGCCTTTGATCTCCATCTCCAAAGTACCGTCATGATCTCTATCGTCACCGGCATGACACCGTGATCTCCATCATCTTGATCTATATCAATGTGTCGTCACATGGTCATCTCGCCAGTTATGGCTCTTGCAACTATTGCTATGGCATAGCTATATAGTAAAGCAATTATTTGGCGCTTGCATCTTATGCAATAAAGAGACAACCATAAGGTTTCTGCCAGTTGCCGATAACTCCGTTACAAAAACATGATCATTTCATACAATAAATATAGCATCATGCCTTGACCATATCACATCACAACATGCCTTGCAAAAACAAGTTAGACGTTCTCTACTTTGTTGTTGCAAGTTTTACGTGGCTGCTATGGGCGGAGCAAGAACTGTTCTTACCTACGCATCAAAACCACAACGATAGTTCGTCAAGTTAGTGCTATTTTAACCTTCTCAAGGACCGGGCGTAGCCACACTCGGTTCAACTAAAGTTGGAGAAACTGACACCCACCAGCCACATGTGTGCAAAGCACGTCGGTAGACCAGTCTCGCGTAAGCGTACACGTAATGTCGGTCTGGACCGCTTCATCCAACAATACCGCCGAACTAAAGTATGACATGCTGGTAAGCAGTATGACTTGTATCGCCCATAACTCACTTGTGTTCTACTTGTGCATATAACATCTATGCATAAAACCTGGCTCGGATGCCACTGTTGGGGAACGTAGTAATTTCAAAAAAAATCCTACGCATAGACAGGATCATGGTGATGCATAGCAATGAGAGGGGAGAGTGTGTCCACGTACCCTCGTTGACCGAAAGCGGAAGCGCTATGACAACGCGGTCGATGTAGTCGTTCGTCTTCACGATCCGACCGATCCAAGTACCGAACGCACGACACCTCCGAGTTCAGCACATGTTCAGCTCGATGACGTCCCACGAACTCCGATCCAGCAGAGCTTTGAGGGAGAGTTTCGTCAGCATGACGACGTGATGACGGTGATGATGATGCTACCGACGCAGGGCTTCACCTAAGCACCGCTACGATATGATCGAGGTGGAATATCATGGAGGGGGCACCGCATACGGCTAAGAGATGAAGAGATCAACTGTTGTGTCCTAGGGTGCCCCCTGCCCCCGTATATAAAGGAGCAAGGGGGGAGGTCGGCCGGCCCCTGTAGGGCGCGCCAGGAGGAGGAGTCCTCCTCCTAGTAGGAGTAGGACTCCCCTTTCCTACTCCTACTAGGAGGAGGAAAGGAAGGAGGAGAGGGAGAAGGAAGGAGAGGGAGGAAAAGCAGGAAAGGGGGATTGACCCCCTGGTCCAGTTCGGTTTGGGCTAGGGGGGCCGCGCGCCCTGTATCCTCTCTTCCACCACTTGTCCCATGAGGCCCATTACTTCTTCCTCGTATTCCCGTAATTCCCCGGTACCCCGAAAAATACCCGAATCACTCGGAACCTTTCCCATGTCCGAATATAGTCGTCCAATATATCGATCTTTACGTCTCGACCATTTCGAGACTCCTCGTCATGTCCCCGATCTCATCCGGGACTCCGAACTACCTTCGGTACATCAAATCACATAAACTCATAATACCGATCGTCACAGAACTTTAAGCGTGCGGACCCTATAGGTTCGAGAACTATGTAGACATGACCGAGACACGTCTCCGGTCAATAACCAATAGCGGAACCTAAAATGCTCATATTGGCTCCCACATATTCTACGAAGATCTTTATCGGTGAAACCGCATAACAACATACGTTGTTCTCTTTGTCATCGGTATGTTACTTGCCCGAGATTCGATCGTCGATATCTCAATACCTAGTTCAATCTCGTTACTGGCAAGTCTCTTTACTCGTTACGTAATGCATCATCCTGCAATTAACTTATTAGTCACATTGCTTACAAGGCTTATAGTGATGTGCATTACCGAGAGGGCCCAGAGATACCTCTCCGACAATCGGAGTGACAAATCCTAATATCGAAATATGCCTACTCAACAAGTACCTTCGGAGACACCTATAGAGCACCTTTATAATCACCCAGTTACGTTGTGATGTTTGGTGGCACACAAAGTGTTCCTCCGGTAAACAGGGGTTGCATAATCTCATAGTCATAGGAACATGTATAAGTCATGAAGAAAGAATAGCAACATACTAAACGATTAAGTGCTAAGCTAACGGAATGGGTCAAGTCAATCACATCATTCTCCTAATGATGTGATCACGTTAATCAAATGACAACTCATGTCTATGGCTAGGAAACTTAACCATCTTTGATTCAACGAGCTAGTCAAGTAGAGGCATACTAGTGACACTCTGTTTGTCTATGTATTCACACATGTATTATGTTTTTGGTTAATACAATTCTAGCATGAATAATAAACATTTATCATGAAATAAGGAAATAAATAATAACTTTATTATTGCCTCTAGGGCATATTTACTTCAGAACACGTGTCTTATTTAAATATAATGTGTAAAGTAAGCAGATGGAATTCAACAAAATTAGAAGTAATACAAGTTAGACATCACACATAACATGCAACCACATATAACAGTGCCAAGTTAGAGGGAGCACCGGTGATGGTGCACTAGGGGAGACGTGCTCATCATAAACACAGCTACGTTGAGTGTCTATGCATGTGTTGTCTTGGAAATCGTCTTGGGGGGATGGATGAGTAGAAACTGTAGAGGCCCTCCGTTTGGAAGGAGCACCTTTATCCGCTGCCTTGCTAACTTCCTTCTGCTTTATTTATTTTGAATTGTCAAGTAAAACCGACAAGAAATAGCAATAAAATTCTCTCTTTAGAACTCATTCATGCATGATACTGACAATCACTACTTTGATGTAAGGCAAACACATGATACCAGGATGGAATATGTACGAAAAACAGGACGGCATGGCATGTTCACAACTGTTTGTGTAAACTAAGCAGAAACCATTCCAACAAATAAGAAGCAATGCAAGCTAGACACCACATGAAAGATGCAACCAATATGACTCTGCCAAGTTAAAAGCGTCCCATCATAAATGGAATTTCAACAAATTAGAAGCAGCGCATGCTATAAATCATATGAAAGATGCAATTAATATCGCACTGCATATACTAAAGGTGCCTCGTCATATTGATTGATGCGGGATACAAAAAAACAATAGTTTTATGTAAGGACATGCTTAATAGACAGATGTACTATGTACTAAATACAGGAAGGCATGTCACATTAACAGGTATAATGTATAAGCTAAGCAGAATAGCACATGCAGTGTAACCAGATTGGAAGAATTACAATCTAGACACCATATGCAACATGCAACCACATATCACACTGCCAAGTTAGAGCAAGCACCTGCGATGCTAGTGTAGGGGAAATGCGGTAATCAACTACAGAGCTACGTTCACTATCTTCATCTAGCCTTGCTGTTTCTTGAGAATCATGTCGGGAGGCTGACGCTGCATTCTTTAAATGAGGAGTAATCCACTTGCCTGACTGCCTCATCATAAGTGGAACATTAGTTTGATGTAAGAACATGGTTAATACACAGATGTACTAGTATGTACCAAAAACAGAAAGGCATGTCATATTCAAAGGTATAAAGTGTAAGCTAAGCAGATGCAATTTAACCAAATTGGAAGCAATACAAGCTAGACATTCGGCTGGAGTGGTGAGCATGATCATCTAGGACCTGAGAGCCTGGTGGGAGGCGGGCTGCTTCGCCACCATCGCGGCTTTTTAGTTGGCTTCCAGGTGATGCCTCTCTTTGCTGGGCTTGTCACTGGCTCGGCCAGTGCCCTGACTAGCTATTTGTCTTTTGGTGCTCACAGGATGGTGGTTCATGTAAAAAATACCTTTCCTTATCTTAATAAAGACCGACTTCGGCCTTTCGAATACAAGCTAGACACCATATGGAACATGCAACCACATATGACACCGCTGGGTTAAAGTAAGCACACAGGATGTTGGTTCATTGCGGCGAGCTCATCAACTCCAGAGCTACGCCACCGTCTCCATCTGCGACGACACCGCACCTATTATAAGGCTGAAACGTGTCCGCCCTATCCGCTGCACGATCTTTGAGCGACTTCTCTCTTTTCTTTTTTGCTTCTCTCATAGCAGCAGAGTCTGAAATACCCTTGCATAAAAACACAATAGGAGAGTATGGGTGAAGTGTGTGCAGAACTAGTGCACTGTAAAAGTAGCAGATAGTAGGTGGCTGAAAAATAAATGACAGGAGACATATGATAGCTCTACAACATTGCATGGCAAACAAAATTAGATTCTACTCTGTATGATTTTGTAATATATGAGCACAGGAAATGCAGCTACTCCTCCAGCACACCACCACATGTGGTCATATAAGATAACAGTTGACTGAAAATAAATAGGTCAGTCGATTTTTTTAATGAACCGTCCGATCTACAAGGAACGGGCAGATGGCCTTCGCCTACCTCCCGCCAGTCATGATTGATGATCTTTTTTGAACCACCAGCGACCATCGGCCCAGACCCCTGCCTCCGCCGCCCCGCCCTCCCCTCGACCTCACACCATCGCCGTGCTTGGCAGCACCCCCAGGCCATCCCTTTAATCCCGTCCGACCTCTAGATCGGGCGCCAGTAGCTCTAGGCCCCACATGACCCTAAGATAAACACCGAGGTGCTGCTTCCCAAGCGTAATAGGCAGACTAGCGCCTGTTACGCCGGGGAATGCTTCCGTTAATTGGGAATCAACTGAACAGGAATTGAAATTCAGGGGGGCGACGGACCTCTAGCTAATGTGAAATAGTATATGAGGAGAAACCTTGTGCATCGCGAGTTACTAGGAACATCTAGTATCAAGAAGAAGCGGTCAACTAGTGTCTTCTGTGGGATGAATACCGTGCAAGCAGACATGTAAGATTTGCACGAATAAGGGAAGAGGAGTACCATTTTCGGTTGCCGGTGTGGTCACCTCCACATGTCGCGTCGATCTTCTTATTTTTACCGGGGAAACCGATGTTCTGGAAGAGGGAGCAGGCTTGGACGAACCCATGGCCAAATTGTTGACTGTGTTGCCGTGGCCGTATGTCGGCAAAGGGGAAGCAGATCCGAGCGGCGGCGAAGGACGACGTAGTAGGAACAACTCCGGCGCAGTGGAGGGTGGCGAAGTTGGAGCGGCAGCAGTGAGGCGCAGGACGGCGTGGTTGAGCTGGCTCGGGTACGGACGGATCGTCCTCGGCTTCAACTACTAGCCGTGGAGGGTGTTGCGGTTGAGGTTGTGGTGGATGATGACGTCGGGGTATCGGCTCCGGAGTGATGGAGGAGGGCGGCGGTTGATGGGTGGAATGGGGTGGTGGACGGAGGACGCCGGGGTTTCGCAGCTGGTGGAGAGGTAGTTTTTGCGCCCACGGAGTACGAATGGGGAATCAGACGGGTGGGCGGGGAGGGGAGAACCATGTTTGATGCTGGGACGCGCTTGTTTTTGCCTTTTTTGAACAGAAGATGGGACACACTTGTTTGAAATTTGGGGAAAGTACAAACTTTGCCACCCTCTTAAATTTTGGACCCATCATGGTCGGGGGTAGGATGGTAATCCCAAGTGACCCAAATAGTGGGCGGGGCGATTTGACCACAAGCATGTGTGCTTAGGCGACCATTGTGTATGAATGTTTTTGGAGGCGGTTGCGTGGCGTCCTAGATGAAGCTACAAGCCTACCCGGTTTAGACCTTTGGACGTCGGGTCGGTAGGTTTCACGGTCGGAGTTATTAGAAAAGTAATTTCCTTGTACTACCAAACATTGGTCTCACGCGTTTCAAGTAGTAGAGGCTCTTTTGGCGCTTCGTTCAAATTTTGAAACACAAGCATTCACGTTTAGAGTACTCTTGAACTTTGAGGATTGACCTAAATAGACAACGTTAAATTTGACCTTGTATGTTTGAAAACCTCATTAAATTATCCGCTTCTTTTTGAAATTTTGACACTTGAAAATCCTATAACTACGATTATTTTGGAATGGAGGAGCTAAATTTGAATCTATTTTGTACACAACTACATGTGCTATTATGTACAAAATCAGAGCAAAGATTGGTGCCCCCATAATTTAGGTATGATTTACAAATGCCATGATATCAAATTCAAATAATTGAATGGACTTCATGTTGAATTCAATTTTTGTAAACCACCTTAAGTTGAATTCAAATGTATGCTAGTTCATAGGTAGCTATTTATAATGTTCATTGTGTAACTTTCGTATGTATAATGTGCTTTACACACACAACATGAACTATACTCACGCTTATATTCGATTGCTAAGCGATGCATTGTCCGGAGTTCAAAATACTAACTATGTGGATCAATTGTGTCAAATAATAACATAGACATGCTCAAATTCGATAGAATCTAGATGTCTGATGGATCAATGACCGTTCCTTACGCGAATTGCAAATATCATGATCCCATCATAATATTTGGATACAATTTATATCTTTAATCAATGTGTACAACAGTCTTGTATGTGTAGTTTCACTCTCCATCAGTGGCCTCTCACACATGCTCACACACTCTCCCGAGGTGTCTTTCTCGCACACATGCTCTCGATATAACCCTCCCTCCCTCTCGTAACCATTTACGATGTTTTTCACTAACCTTTATCACAAGCACTCTTCCTCTCGCAAGCATACACACGCACAATCCCCATCGACCCTTTCTATATACATAGACCTGCCTACATGTCTCCTGTACGCACATTATCTTTAGGCCTGTCTCTCACGCATTGTCTCATACCTCTCTTCCTAATCAACGAGTATGATTCTAGCAGAGCATTCTGTATGATGCCCCTTAAAGTTAGGTTGGATGAATAGTAATATCAGAGATAAAGGGGTTACCTTAGTCTGAGAACCTAGGGTTACAAATCCTAGCCGGCTTTGTCAGTGGACATAGAGTCCTTAACAATTGTGCTATCTTTGTCTTGTACGACTAGTCATCCATGGGTCTCCCTAAATGTGTCACGGGCTGACCAATGTGGCGCAGGACGGAACCGAACGAAGGGCCTCACCTCGACCCACCGGACCTCACGCGGTGACACACCCTCTGCCCCCACGTCTCTTATCTTCTCACACCCACACATACCAACACAGACACCACACACACAAAAAATATTCTCCTGGTGCCTCTATCCACTCCCCCTTGCATATACACACTCAAGGGAATCTCTCGCCGTGACGTCATATTCATCTCTCTCTCTCTCTAGACCACTCTCATTTCTCGTGCTATCTCTCCCCCGCCAGCCCCTCTATCCATGCCTCTCTCGAATATGTAATACACACACATACCTCTCTAGGCCCTGCCAAATGCATCAACTTCACATTCACACATGTTACATCACGTACCCCATTGATCTAAAAAGCCCTCTCTTCACGTTTATTTCGCATACAACATTCCTTTTGAATAAAGTGTGGCCAAAAAAATATTTTAGAATTTCTACATATATACAACATTACAAAGTTATATGGAGGAGTATGAACGCTTGCATTGCATGGTGCCCACAATGATATTTATTACGCACTATGAATTTGTATATTTTTATACTATATATAAAGTTAGTCATAATAAAGAAAAACGAAGAGCATCTCTCTCTCCATCGCATACCAATCCTCTACGCCCCTTTCACGTACGCACACAAACTATCTCCAGGTCCTCTAAAAGTAAGCCCCCAGCACATTCACGCATGTTTCATCTCTCTCTCGCGATATATACAGTGACGATCATTGTATTTGAAGCAAAAGCACAATACATGCATTGGACTTCAGAATCCACTCATTACGGTCACCATTTACCTTTGTGGTTATTATACAGTCACGGGCTCACCGTACAACTCTGTATTTTCTCAAGACATGACTAGTTGACCAGTTAAACACTCCACGTGGCACCTCTAGTGTTGCATCACATTATCTCACTACCATCGGCCGCACCTGTCGGCTTGTATCTACTCTACATATACACTCCTATAAAATACTAGCAAGATGCCTATGCGTTGCACGGAACATCAAGATGCATTTGTATGAGTAGTTCATCTTGTGGGAGAAAAGGATGAACAAGGGAAGGCCTTATTTGCAAGTGTGGAGAGGGGTGTGGGTATATTTTTGCAAAATTGCCATAGTTTCCTTCCTATCCGTCAGATATAGATTGGACGACCTATATTGCAGGATGGCAGGCATACGATCATCACCGACTATGCTTTTTATAAGAGTAGGGATAAAGTACACTCTTATAAAAACAGAGTTGGTGATGATGGTGTGCCTGCCATCCTACAATATAGGCCGTTCGATTTATATCTGATGGATAGGAAAGAAACTATGACAATTCTGCAAAAAGGTACCCACACACCTCTCCGCATTTGCAAATAAGGCCTTCCCTCGTTCATCCTTTTCTCTCACAAGATAAACTAGTCATACAAATGCATCTTGATGTCACGTGCAACGCACTGGCATCTTGCTAGTAAGAATGAAAACAAACAACAACAAAATATTGGATGGTGGTTCGAAGTCATGACCGCGGGCACAGCGGACAAGGTGGCCTTGTATTGTTATGCTGAGCCGTCTGTTTTAACACACACAGCTGGTGTGGTGATTATACACACACGCATGCATGCACACGAACTGCATGTACGCAACACTCACACGAACACATGCACCCACGCACACACGCAACACTCACACGTACACACGCAGCCACGCATGCAGCAACACTCACACGCACACACGCATGCAACACTCACACGTACACACGCAACCACGCACGCAACACTCACACGCACACACGCACGGATGCATGCACACACCAGTACACCACATGACCAACACACACACTCACGCTCAACTGCTCAACCTACACGTGCATGTGCACACATCAAGCCCTGACAGACACATACACAACCAGGCGATTCCCGCGCACGGGGTGGAGTCTTGTCGCGCCTGCATAAATTTGTGTTTATCTGACCTTTTCCCTATGCGAACTGACAGGTGGGACCCACAAGGAACATGGTCAATTTAACTAGTCAACATGGTGCCACGCAGACTATTTGGCCGGTCAACAGAGTGCAATCCGATGCTGAACAGTTCGCAAGTGACCATATAATCGCCGCAAAACGTATATAGTGACCGTAATCAGCTTATTCTGAAGTTCGGTGAACATATTATGCTTTTCTCTCTGTAAGCCCTCCAAAACTACATCTCTACACGTTCTCGCATGTTACATCTAACAACTATGCAATACAACACTACTACTACACTCTAACACAATAAACCATATGTGTTTTTAGTTTTACTAGACATCATATTGTTACTTAATTATTCAGTTTGCATACATTAAAATTGCCTTTGAAATGTATGGCCAGTATCATATACCGCGCGGGAAAAACCCGCCCTTTCCTGTTTAATCGTGTTTGTATCGATGGATCGTGCGAAACAGCAAAACTATAGTACTATATACAGACAAGTGGCAGTTCACGGGTCATCGTCGTGTACTCCTCCGTCAGAAGAGTGGGCGCTCGCTTTCATAAATCTTCTAGTTCCTTTCACGACATGTGGGACATCAAGCTACCGGGTCCACGTGCCATATCGGAATACAGTGCAGAGCAGCCGGGGTGAAGCACTCAGTCATGGCGTCGACATAGTAATGAGCAATGAGGTGTCAAATCACAAAGCTGCACCTTTCCCGCAGTTAAGTTGGAGGGACGAAGTAATAATGCTAAAAAAAGAAGTTGGAGGGACGAAGCAACCATCATTTCACTCGTTGCTAAATCCGCTTCTCCCTCATCTTCTTCAAGTTAACCACATGTTGCTTCTGCCGTTGTTCTGCCTCATGTGGGAAGAGGATCGGCTTGGTAAAGCACTGACACGTGGGCCTGCATGTTAGCAAACCGCCAGGACAACGTCCTCTAAAAATAAGAAACCTCCCCCGCCATCCGCGCGGCAAAATCACCTCCTTTCTACTAATCTTGATTCTATAATTTTTTAGATCAATATAATTGAGATTTGTATAGATAGCACACAGGAGCAAAACCAAGTGGTATGGTTAAGGGCATCCACAATGTGTAGCCAAATGTGAAAATAGCTTTGGGCATCATGGGAACCATTGTGGACGGTATTGCCAAAGCCAAAAGGATGGAACCGAAGCTCCCTGATTGATTGATTGAAGGAATAGAAAAATGCAACGTCTCTCCTCTTTCTCCCGTGCTTGGACGCATGTACAGTATGGAGGATAGAGTTTACTCCCCTGTCCCTTCTATCACAAATCAAAAAGCAGTGAGGCGTCAAATCATAAAGCACGGACGAAGCAACCATCATTTCACTCTTCGCTGAATCCGCTTCTCCATCGTCTTCTTCGAGAAACCATCTTACCGCACTAAGCTCGACGGACGATGCTATTGTGTACGAGTAGTACTAGTACATTTACGCGTCCCTTGGTTCAACAGACTTCCTGGATGCAAATAAGGCGGTTGTCTCGGCTTGCAGGCGGCACTTGCGAACGACTTACCGTGGTCTCCCTCAATGGTGTTCTCTGTCGAACGCACTTCACTAAACCACAACGTTCGAGATATCGTCGATGTCACCACAATGGGGAAGGAAGTCAAATATAGTTACTACCTCCATTTTTTGTACACAAGGCCAGTATATCAAAATTACAATTTGCAAAAGGCCACTAACACTAATTGAGGCAAAATTGATGGGGTTTGCCTCGTATTAGCAACCAAGGACATTAATATCCCTTGCATGCATGCGGAAGTGAGAAGGTTGGTTTGCATGGCGCTGCATTAATCAAGCGATGAGGAGTGAGATGATTAGCTCTTTGGGCTTTGGAGAAAAAAATATGCATTAATTGACACATGAAACGAGGATTTGTATCGATTAATCCCGCGAAGGAAAACCCCGCCTTTCTTTTTTAATACTAGTACTCCTAGTACGTAGAACTACGTACTTATCCTGTTTGGGTCTAGGCCTTGCATTGCCATACTTCGCCACACATTTTGCCCAAGCTTGCCTAAAGTTTTCAAAATGAAAAAGAGGTACACTTGTGCATGGCTGTCTCGGTCGCACCGCACCCTCACACGGTTGCTCCTGCACGTCGCGGTCGCACCACACCCTCACATGCACAGTCGCTCCTGCATGCCGCAAACCCAACAAAGGGAACGCACCCTCACTAACACGTGCTGTCACATGTGAACAAACCAAACTCATCCATCCTACCGCTGACACATAATTTTTGTTCATAGAATATGTTTATCCAACCGCATGTTGGGGAGTATCCGTACGGCCCGTGCGGTGGTCTGTTGGGGAAGAAGAAGAGGTGAGGAAGAAGGGTTAGGAAACGTAGGATATTCATCCAACCGCCTAAAATGGTATACTGACCCAAGTCAGGCGACTTGCATAACAATATATGTTTTTACACAGCAAAAGATCCATAAAAACAACAACATAAAGAAAAACTATCACTGCTCGTGGAACGAGACGACCTCGTCGTCTTTGGCTGCCAGCGCGAACCAGCCGTAGCTGCCGACGTGTGTCTCCACACCGTGGTTGTCCTCGGCCTCCAGCTACTCGTTCACGCGGAGCGTGCGGGCACTCTGCACGGACGAGAGCACCGCCCAGTTCAAGTCGAGGACGTCCGGTTCCGCCTGCAAGAGGGCCTCGATGGCAGCGGCATCCGCGCGCTCTGCCTCGAGTCGAGCCTCCGTCGCCCGGTTCAAGTCCAGGACGTCCGGTTCCGCGTGCAGGAGGGCCTCGATGAGAGCGGCATCCACGCGCTCTGCGTCAAGTTGAGCCTCTGCCGCCCAGTTCAAGTCCAGGACGGCCGGTTCCGCCTGCAGGAGGGCCTCGATGGCAGCGGCATCCGCGCGCTCCGCCTCAAGTTGAGCCTCCGCCGCCCGGTTCACATACACAACATCCGGTTCCGCCTGCAGGAGAGCCTTGATGGCAGCGGCATGCGCTCGCTCCGCGTCGAGTTGAGCCTCTGCCTCCCGGTACTCCTTTAGTATCACCAGGTTGATCCGCTGGTCCACCAACACCATGGGGGACTCGGACGCCGGCACGAAGTCGACGTCCATCGTCTCATACCCATCGGGGGCCTTCTGCCCCACGACCTCCGCCATGAACATTGGATCGGCTTCCTCCTCCTTGTAGCTTGGCTCTAGAGAACTCGGGGATTGGCCCGCCGCAAAGCGAGCTTGGGGACGGAGGTCTCTGGCGCCGACCGCCGCCGCGATTTCTGCGCGGCGCTCTAGCGTCAGCATCTTGTAGTACGTGATCTTGCGGTGCACCATGGCTTTCCGGCGAACTAGGGGACGGTTGATGCGGGCTAGGGGATCGAAAGGTGGGGGAAGGGGCTGGAGATTAGGTGTGGTTTTAGGGCAGTGGCTGGCATAGGCCGAGCAGCGAAGGTTCTGGTGTGAATAGTGGTTCCGGTGACGACCGGTCAATCGGTTTTGACTGTACATCACTCTTGTCGCGCTCGTGTTGCAGCCCGACACGCTGGACCCTCCATGTCGCTCACCGAATGGAACACGCTTGCCTTGCGTTTTCACTCGCCAGGGACCGCAGATTGAGAGCAAACCGATGTCCCTCCCTCCCCGCCCGCGTCATTTTATGCGGAGTAAATAAAATAGAGGAGTATACTACGGATTAGGATCCTCGACGTGGCCGAACCCATTGAGTAACTGACATGCGGGGCCTAGCAAGCATGGGGTCCGCCAGTAAGTGACCAAAAGGGAGGGTAAGGCAGGGATACGTATGTGAAAGGAGCTTCCAATGATATAATTTCCACATTATACATCTCATGTACTATTAATCTTGTCAATAGTCAAATGCAGTTTTGAAAAACGCATTAGAGCATGGTTAATAATATAGCCAGTCGATGGCTATAAGGAACTGCCATGTCATCTATAGCCATCATCTATTATATGCACTCATACAGTAGTGTGGGCTATAAGGTTGGCTATTTCCCACAAAAAAATTATAAGGTTGCTATTGTATTAGTACTTTTTTCCATCTCCTCTCCATCTCTTTCTTCATATTTATTGTACGTATTTAACTAGGAATGCGTATATAGCCAGGCTCTTGCATGAGAGCTCACTCCCCTTACTTTTTCACATCTCTCTCCTCCACACAGGCCCTATATACATGGAAGGAGGGAGTACAACTATGAGCACTGCATACTCTAGTATAGATGTTGTTAGTACTCCACTAGTACTATTGGACAGGGAGCTTAAAAAATTTACTATTGGACTGGCTATACGTGGAAAAATCCTAGTAGGAAGAGCATGCGCGAGAACAAGCACATTCACGTTGTTGAAAACAAATTGGAAACCATCTCGAGTACAAATCTAGGAGTACGTACGAATCTAACAATATTGATTGGGCGTTGTTGAATGTTGATACTTTTTTTATCAAAGTAGACATACTTTGACTACACATAAAACTTATATGTAAACTAGAAAGGATAGGAGGGAGTATATTGTACGTTCAAAAATGAAACGAACATATAATACCCTTTATATATGATTTGCAGATGCTATGATGACCGGTTAAATTTTTTGAATCCGCCTAAGGTATCACACATGCCCCCACTCGTTCTCTCTCAATTTCATCTCGGGGTCCGGAGATCGATTGAAAGAGGACTAGGGTGGGCACAATACGTTCGTTTCGGTTATGAACGTACAATATACTCCCTCTGATCCCCACAGAACCACCCCCCCCCCCCCGCGGGGCCATTTCTATCATAGAAATAGACCAAACCTTTATCTCCTTGCACGACACGCAATTGATCTCTGAACATCAATCGATCTCGTCAACATGTGTCGGGGCATGAACCAAATGGGATGTCAAAACTAAGACGCGAAGCGACACGTAGTGGAGGCAAAGTGAAACTTTAAACGAACCGTTTTTTGTATGCATGTCGGACAAATTACAAATAAACATTGGAAATACAAGCATTGTCTAGGCCCACATGCGAATGATACTCGGCGGAATGTTCAAATGAGGCATGCGGGAGGATGGACTCGACCAGAGGGCGACATGATCGATGGAGAAGAGGGTTGGAGAGGAATGAGAAATAAGCAAACGTCACATGATTATACTTGAATGGCTCAAATAAACAATAAGTTGTCCCGTTTGGCCTACATAGTGAAAGGCCTAATGCGCAACGCGGAGCACTGACGCTCGAATATGGCCGGGAAAACAGGGAAACCGACATGTGGGGCACACCTATCGGGACGACGTAGCGCAAACTAGTCCAATGGAGGAGCTGGCCCACGACCTCCTCACCACCGGCAATCGTTCATGTGGGTCGTGGGGGGCAACAACGTGGCGCAGCTCCAGCACCGCCTCTGGACATGGTGACCGTGGTGAGCGACACGCTCATCGTCACTAGACACGGTCGGTTTCAGTGTGCCGAGGGTGGCGTTAGTGCTGTGGCACGACCAACAGTATGTTTGGTTTGTGCCCAAGGTTGCCCCATCAAAGCATTGGGTAGCCAAAATTTTGGTTGAGGTTTTGGTTGCCCATGATTTGGCCGACATCGGCAAGAAAAATGAACTAGAGTTGGCTAGAGTTCATTGGCATGCCAAAAAATGGCAACCATCCAAACAAAGACCAATCATTGGGTCATGACAAAAATTTTGGTAAGGTGCACTTTGGCCACAATCCAAACACACCCCAACACCCAGCTCGTCGAGGATGCACGGGGCGCCGGGACGCGTCCGCGGAGTGGTGTAGCGCGACCAACTGCATCCTCAGGACCTGACACCATGCCGGGTCGTCTTCTTTTTTCGATGACATGCGTCGATCACATGTGAGCAAAGGGCATCTCCAACGTTGCCACTACCGCAGCTGACTACCCTGGCACACCAAAAACCCTGGTCCCTCGCGCCGTCGTGCGGTGCGTTCCCAGCCGGCGCCAGCTGCCCGCATTCATGCCGTTCGTCCGTATGTCGTCGTTAAGATGCTCGGTGCCCGAGGAACCAACTCCGGTGACTTAATGACGCACCGGGACGCTTGGCCTCACTGGAATGCGCTAATTAAAGTGGCAACACCCAGCTAACCTCCACACCATAGTGCATCATCCTCCTACCTGGCACCACATCCGCCATGACCGCAAGCGCGAACACTCTGCGGGAGAGCTTGTCTTCAGGGATGAAGCTAGAGGTCGCCGCCCTCGCTCAAGTCGCCGCACAAGCGGTGGCCACGCTGGCGGCCGACGACGGGAGCACCGTCAGCCATGCGTCCTACTTGCCGCCATCCAACGTCTGGCACCGCCGAGGTAGGGGACTCCTCCAAGGATGAGTAGGGCATGGGAGGTGGCAGGGCATGGTGTGCCAACTGGCCGGTCCGTCTCCCGTGTTATACTTTTCCTCGCCGGAGACCGCACCTTCACTTCACGGGTCTTGAACCCCGCCCCCGTACATGGAGATCGCAGATGGAGGACGTCGATCGCCGCCATAGAATAGGTTTAGGGTCGGGTTTCTTTTATTTTTCTGTCCTATAAAAGTTCGAAATGTAATGAAAATCTGCCGTGTTTGCATTAATCTCGGCCGATGTATATGAACTTTCACAATAATATAGTATATTGTAGGAGTACTAGCAAGATGCCCGTGCATTGCACGGAAGATCAAGATCTTGTGGAAGAAAAGGATGAACGAGGGAAGGCCTTATCTGTAAATGCACATTCACGCATTTCACATCTTTCTACATCTACGGGAACCTACGAAAGGGTTAACGTAAATTGCCTCTCTCTCCTCCCCGATTTTCATGGTGGTGGGCCCTCCTCCCCAATCTACAATCAACAGCTCACACGCTTCACATTATGTTAATTACGAATCGACTACGTAGGTGTAGCATTACTCATCCTAAAAAACCCAACTAAGCCAACCTCCCAGCATATCGTGCGGGAAAAGACCCGGCCACGCCGTTTTAGTCGGGATTACCGGATTACTAGTAGTAGTATCGATGGATCGCGCGAAGCAACACGTTTTTTTAGGGGGCGAAGCACCTAGTTTAAAAGGAAAAAGGCGGTACACTCATAGCACCCCTGTCGCGGTCGCATTGCACTCCACACATGTTCGGTCCTGCACACGGCTCACGCAAATAGAACGCGCTTCGGCTTGCCTCTTCACTGACACGTGGGACTGCACTTGGAGAAACCGACCATGCGCCAAACTCTCCCCACCCACCGCGCGAAAATCCTCCCCCCCCCCACCCAAAAATCCCCCCCAAATCCTAGATTCAACCGCCTTCGCCAACTAGCCAATAATATTCCCCAAACCCCCTCCCCATCCCTCCACTCCATTCGCCCGCCAAAGCCGCCTCCCGCCACTCGACACGTCGGCGCCGTGGTTCGCCGAGGGGACGATGATGATCCTCTCGCCCCACAATGCGCTCATAGACTGCCGCCCTCTAGCCGCGCCGCCACCGCTGGCGACGTTCTTGTGGAGGCGCATGATGGTCAGCGCCGCCACCGCTGGCGACGTTCGTGTGGAGACGCACGATGGTCAGCTTCTCCCACGGTACGCGCATTCGTTGAGGCCCCGTGCATGTCGGTGTAGCACTGAATGTTAGCTGATAGACGATGTTAATCTCACTGTTTGCCGAAGTAGTTTATAGTCAATATGCTCTGCTTAAGAAGCTTCCTTGCCCTGTTCTACACTCAATCTGCTTAGCTGAGATGGCATGCCAAGGCCGATTAGTTGTTAAAATATCCTGCCATATATTTATTATGACGTAGATTGCCATGGTCTAGTAGCCAATCTGTTAGGTGAAATAGCTCTACACCGTTTTATACTCGATCTTTGTTGCTGTGATGGCCTTCGATAGTTTGATGGCTGTGTGCTCGGCCTCATTGACTGCTGAAACAGCCTGCCATAATTTAGCACTCAAATCTGTTTGCTGAATTAGCTTTACATATATTTCGTAACTTAGATATGTGTAACATCCCAAATTTCCTATTTGGTATGTTTTACAATTATAGCTAAGCATCTATGCATTCTGTTTGAATTTGAGTGCCATTTGGAGTTTCAGAAGATTTTGAGTTTTGGTATTTGAATTCAAATTTTGGCAAGTGGAAATCATTTCAAAACTATGCCCGATAAATACTTGAGAAAAGTATGAGAGGAGTAAACATGACACTCCAAAAATATCACGGAAAACATTGCCAAAAGTTTTGAATTCAAACTTGAGTTTTATTTGAAATTTGGAAAAATGAATTTTTATAAAGTTTGGATTTTGCCTCGAAAATGTCCAAATGATAGGAATATTCCCTGATCATTTTGGTATATATATGTCCTATATAAAATATTTATAGTTTATATATTATCTCTGTTTTGTTTTTCAAAAAAATAAAATTAGAAAAAGAAAACCCACAGGCGCCGGCCAGCGAACTGCCCAGCTAACACCCAGCGGCCCAGCCAGCGCCACCGACCGCCCAATGAGCCAGCCAAGACCCCCTCACGCTGAAACCCATCCGGTCGGTCGCCCGACGCCACAGACTCCCCTGACCCGACCGGTGGGCCACCACCTCCTCTTCCCTCGCCCGCGCACACAGCACCACGGAGATCCCGAGATCTCCGGATCTCACCGATCTCCCGATTCGCCCCTCGCGCAAGACTTCGCCCCGCCCTATAAATACTCCCCGACCCGTTTTCCCCCCTCGCCCCTCGCCGGACCTCTCTCTCCCTCCGCACGCACTCGCCGGAGCCGAGCACGCCGCCGCCATTAAACCCCTCGCCGACGCCCCGGTCACCCCCGAGCCCCAACGACTCCACCAGACCCACCCCCTCGCCCGTCTGCACCACGCGAGCACTCCGCCGACGCCCCGACCACGGAACGCCGACGCACTTGCCGCCCGAGCCGCCGCCGCCGTCGACCTTCGGTAACTCACTGGACTTCACCCCCGCCGTCCGATCTCGTTTCTACGGTGTAGATTAGAACCCCCGAAGGGGTATGGTTTATTAGGTTAGTTGTTAGTGAACCGGGTTTTAGTCCGGTTTATTCTTAGTTAGGGTTTTTTTATTTTGTACCGGCCCGATTCGTTTAACCCTAGGGCCCGTTTAGTTATATTACGCATGTATGCTAGTTAGCCCATTTAGCCTGCTTTTTCTTTATTTTCGTTTTCTGTTTTAACAGAATAGTTTCAGATTTGAAAAATTCATATCTTTTAATCTACTTAATATTTTTAAGTGATTCTTTTTTGTTGGTTTGAAAATTTCTTATAGTTTCTGTAGAAAATATAATTAGCTATGTTAAAATTATTTAGAATTGCTTTATTTTAGATTTAGTCAGAATAGTAAATCTGCTATAAAATGAGTTAAGAAAATTATTTTTATATGATTCTTTTTGTCCCAACTTTGTTTTGACATTGCCTAACCGAAGGAATTAATTTGGGCATTTTAGGATTAATAAAAAATAGTTTCTAGCAGAATCATGCCATTCTTAATTAATTAACTAGCTACTGTTTTCCTATTATTTTAATTAGTAAATAAATTTATTTTTCACATGTGATTGATTATTCTAGGTTAGTTTCTGTCACTTTAGAGCATGAACTTTTATTTATAACAAATAAAACTTTTATTTTATTTTTCTTATTAGAAATTGCTTTAGGCCTAATAGGAGTTTCATAATAGATTTTAAATTGATTCTTTTTGCTCCTAGTTGCTTAATGCATTCTTTTATGTTAAGTTAACATAAACCCATGGTTAGGTTATGTTAAGAAATTTTTTGTTATGTAAAACTATTTTTAGTGGTTGCTTGAAGTAGGAAAACTTTGAGTTGGATTTCTTCGAGTTTTCCTTTGGGTTTTTGATTCATTTGTTTTGGTGTGTTATGTTACTATGATATTGTGTTAAGTAATCATATGCTATATGCTTATTGTGATTATTGTTTGTCTCGGTAGAATTTCCGGAGTGCGAAGCCTGCTACTACGAGTCCCTAGCTTACGAGGATCGTCAGCAAGGCAAGTCATTGATCATGTTCTTTCAATACCTATGATTTTATTGCATTAGTGTTATACCTCCCCACCATGCATGCAGTAGGTGAAACTTTGAAGTTGTGTTCTTGAGTAGTATCATGTGGTAGGATGAACCAATTCCCCTTGTTACCATGACCCGGGACGAAGTAGTTTATTTTTGCTATGCTTGTAGACGGGATTGGTTGAGTGAATTCATAAGAAAGATGTGAGAGTCAAGATGATGACAACCCCATGAACTTCAAGCTCAAGATGGACTTCGAATTCACTCTTTGGGTGGAGGATTTGTTGACGGGCACCACGAGAACCCAAAGGTTGGCGGGATGCATGGAGAAGTGCCATGACATCTTGCGGAAAGCTTCACCCAGCCACGAAGAGACGGATGGATGCCCCATTGACCGAAGCTTACTGCAGCCGCAAGCCATTATGGGCTCGGCTGGGTCAACCCTAGTTGTGACGCTGGCTGGACGGTACTACGAGATGTAGAAGAACGGTAGGATTGATGGGTACCGCGGTGGCGTAAGAACTCTTCGAAGACCCTGTTTCATTCATCCCATCTTCAAACACCATGAAGTGCGAAGACTTAAAAGGAGGGAATGATTCTTGCGGGTAAAGTGCGCAAACCTCTGCAGAGTTAAAGATCTAATCGATTAGCCGTGTCCCCGGCTACGGACAATTTGAGCCTCTGGAACTTGGAAGTATTCGGAAATCTCAACACTAAAACTATTAAATTAATTTGAGGGGGTTATGACTTAATAATTTGGGAATGAGACATTGGTTGGCGGAACCTTCTCAATAACTACCTACAATTTTGTAGTATTTGCAAGCAAGTCCACTGTAGTAGGGAAAAACTGGCTTTTCGCAAAATAATGAAACTTAGAGCCCCACAGCCAAATTGCATATAGTGATAGTAATTTTTATTGTTATTCTCTTCATGACTTGCCAGCATATTCAAAATGCTAACCTACACGGCTGCAACGCCTTATGTTGCGAGGAGTATTCGATCAGATTGAGGCTACGCTCCGCGCTTGGCGATTGCCCTATGGAGTCGGATGGACTCGCGATTTCGCTCTCACGCTTCGCAGCTTTACTAGTTTATTTCTCATGAGTTGGCCTTGGCAATTTATTCTCTTGTAATAAAGACTCTATATGAGAATCGTAATAAATTCAGGTGTGATTGAACTTTGATTATTTCATCGATGTACCGTGAGTGCCAAAGATGATCTTAGGATGGTAATGCGACACGTAGACTTGACCGATTTTGTGTCGTCGCTCACAGAGATGGTATCGAGCACACGCTGACCGTAGGACGAACCCCTAGGATCGGAAAGCCATAGGAAGAGACTATTTGCTTTGTATCCTTATCATTCCGTAATTCTCCCCCTGTTCATTTCTGACTTCTCTCCGATTTTCAACATTCTAGATGGCCGTCGAGTTCACCCCAGTTTTGCTACCGGAGTTTTGCCAGCCCGATGAGACGATGCCCTTCGGCAGGAAGCTGGTCCAGATGGTGAAGAAGCTGAAGATTGCTCTGCCCTCGATCACCGGGAAGCCAACCGATGCGCTTTCGACGGATACCCGCTACCGGATCGAGGTGCACATTCCAGGGAGAACCTTCGGAGGGCATACAGAGCCTATTGACTTTGAGTTCACCGACTTCAACTGGATCCTCGGAAGGGACATGGCGATTTATCGTGCACTTGGACATCTCCGAGAAGAGTACAGGGCCGAGCTCGATCCATCAGACCTCGCCATAGTTTCTCGCAGAGCAAGGAATGGAGATATCATCCGTACCATAGAGGACGACTCCATTCTCTCTTATGTCCAAGACTTGGAGTGTCTCCTCAGAAACGGGAGATCCGCATCGCCAGAACTCAAGGTACACAGGAGGCTGTTGTTCCGTGAACTGGAACTGGAGGAGAAGGCACACGCAGACTTCCTTGGCCATGAGGAAGAAATCGCGGACTTCATGGAGAGAGTCGACGACCTGAAGATGAAGCTTGCCGCAATAGAGGAAAAGATGGGCTTGGGAGAGGACCTTTTTCCGAGTGGAGATGATGGACCTCTTGTGAGCAATGATCAGGATTATGAAGGGTGCTCCACTGGAGAAAGCCGCAAGAGGAGGCGCCGTAACAGAGGACGCCACACTGGAGGACATCGCACCAGAGGACACAAGGATTATTGATGAAGACATTTAGTCGACCACCATGTTATTTTACTTTTTCGTTGATCAGTTAGGCCGATATTTTCGATTTAGTCGTGAGCTTTTGTAATCGAGATTGAACCATGTTTGAGTGGATTGAATAAATGATTGGTGTGATTATGATTGTGCATTCATATGGGTAGTGTTATTTCTCATTAGACCATTGTTCTATTCTAATTTTCTCATCCACTCCAAAACACCAGATGCCTCCGAGACGTGACCCCGGTCTCAACTTTCCGCCGGAGCTCACCCAGCTGCTCCAGCAGCAGAATACCATCATGCAGATGCTCATCCAGAACCAGAACAACAACAACAACAATCCACCGCCACCACCACCCCCTGTTGATAACTTGACTCGATTCCTGAGGCTGAATCCGCCGGTGTTCTCTAGCAGCACTGAGCCGATTGTGGCCGATGATTGGGTCCGCAAGGTCGGAAGAGAGTTAATCACTGTTGGATGCACTGATGCAGAGAAGGTGCGCTTTGCCGCACATCAACTTGATGGACCTGCAGCTTCTTGGTGGGAGAACTACACCACCACTTATCCCATCGGCACCATCACATGGGATCAGTTCCAGCAGGCCTTCCGCACCGGTCATGTTTCAGCTGGAGCCATGAGTCTGAAGAAGCGTGAGTTCCGCAACTTACGCCAGGGGAACCGTACTGTGGCACAGTACGTGGATGAGTTCAGCAAGTTAGCTCGCTATGCCCCGGATGATGTGGCCACAGATGCCGCAAAGCAGGATAAGTTTCTCGAGGGACTCAATGACGAGCTGGGAATGCAGCTTATGGTGGCTACTTTCACCAACTACCAGCAGCTGGTAGACAAGGCCATCATACTTGAAGGCAAGCAGCAGCCGATTGAAAGCCGCAAGCGGAAGTACAACCAGGGGAAGCACAACTCAGGAGCTCAGCAGAAGCCCCGTTATGCCCCATACTCAGGAGGGCATACCCATCACAACCATGGAGGACATAACCATGGAGGCAATGGGAACAACCGCAACCAGGACAACAGGTCAGGCAATGGCAATGGCAATGGAAACGGTAATGGAAACCAGCACCGTTCTGCCCCGGCTCCGAAGGATCTAAGTCACATCACCTGTTTCAAGTGCCAGAAAACAGGGCACTATGCCACCGACTGCCCGGAGGCCAAGCAGAGGAATGGAAACGACAATGGAAGCTCAGCGAAGAAGCCCAACCCTTTCCTCGTGCTCGGTGAACCACATTGACGTGGAGGACGCCTATGATCAGCCGAACATCGTGGTTGGTAAGTTTTATTGAATTCACGTTTAGTTTTGGTACTCTTTGATTCTCGTGCAACGATTCATTCATATCAAGGGTAGTTGTGGAAAAGTACGGGTTGCCCACTAAAACCCTTAGAAACCCCTTCACGCCGGGCCCGCAGAGGAGAAATGATGGTAGGTTTAGGCTGTCATGCAACCTCAACATCGGGAACCATAAATTTCCGCAGACCTCATAGTGTTGGAAACCCGCACCTTGGATGTAATCCTAGGCATGGATTGGTTGACGAAGTTTGAAGGAAACATAGATCGCCTCAAGAAGTCTATTCTGCTCACCACCCCGGAGCGTAAGAGTATCAAGTATGTATCCGCACGTAGCGGATGAAGAATCAGTGAATTTCACGGAGTTGTTCAGAGGAAGTGCCAGAGTGCAAGATTTTCCGATGTATTTCCTGAGGAATTACCAGAATGCCACCGACAGGGACATTGAATTTCGATAGAGTTATTGCCCGGCACAGCCCCAATATCCAAGAGACCTTATCGGATGCCTCCGAACGATTTGAAAGAGATCAAGAACCAAATTAATGAGTTATTGGAGAAAGGATATATTCAGCCAAGCTCATCACCATGGGGAGCCCCAGTTCTTTTGGTAGAGAAGAAGGATGGAACCTTGAGGATGGTTGTGGATTATCGTTCGTTGAACGAAGTGACCATCAAGAACAAATACCCTCTGTCGATGATCAATGATCTGTTTGATCAGCTAGTTGGAGCCAAGGTATTCTCCAAGATTGATCTTCGATCAGGGTATCATCAGTTGAAGATCCGTGAAAAGGATATACCCAAAACAACATTCACTACCAGGTATGGTTTATACGAGTATACCGTCATGTCATTTGGATTGACTAATGCCCCTGCATACTTCATGAACTTGATGAACAAGGTATTTATGGATTATCTGGACAAGTTTGTCGTGGTGTTCATCGATGATATACTGATTTTCTCCAAGAGCGAGGAAGAGCATAAGGAACATTTATGTCTAGTTCGAGAAACTTCGAGAACATCGATTGTATGCCAAGTTCAGCAAATGTGAATTTTGGCTGAAGGAAGTCGGATTCCTCGGGCATGTTATCTCGGGAGAAGGAATAGCAGTTGATCCCGCCAAGGTTGAGTCACCACCGATTGGCGCCACCCACCTCGACCAAGGAGATCCGCAGCTTTCTCGGACTCGCAGGATATTATCGGAGGTTCATTGAGAACTTCTCGAAGATTGCCAAACCCATGACTGAGCTATTGAAGAAGGAAGCCAAGTATATTTGGACCGAGGATTGTGAAGCCAGTTTTCAGGAATTGAAGAAACGCTTGGTCACAGCCCGAAGATGATTTTGCGGACATACACAAGGATTACGAGGTATATTAGACGCTTCTCGTCGTGGACTCGGAGGAGTACTCATGCAGGAAGGAAAGGTTGTAGCTTATACCTCCGCATAGCTACGACCTCACGAGATGAATTATGCCACACATGATTTGGAGTTAGCAGCCGAGTGCATGCACTCAAGACTGGAGACATTTCCTTATCGGAAACCATTGTGATGTTTACACAGATCACAAGAGCTTGAAGTATATTTTCACGCAGAAGAGTTGAACCTCGGGCGGAGGAGATGGCTAGAGTTAATCAAGGACTATGACATGAGACTGCATTACCACCTGTGGAAAGCTAATGTTGTAGCAGATGCTTTGAGCCGTAAGAGTTATGTGAATACTCTTATAGAAGGAGGATTACCCGGAGTTAGTCGATGACCTCGTAGATCTTCGATGGAGATAGTTCCAGAGGATATATTGCAACTCGAAGTTCAGTCCACTTTGGCCGAAAGGATTCGTGAAGCCCGTAAGTCGGACAAGGAAATTGATGAGATAAAGAAAAGATGGATGAAGGAAAAGCTAAAGGGTTCCGTAAGGATGAACACGGAGCTATATGGTTCGAGGATCGATTTATGTGCCCAATGATCCCGAACTCGTGAAGCTAATTCTTCAGAGGCACATGATTCACAGTATTCGATTCACCCCGTAACACCAAGATGTACCGGATTTGAAAGAAAGTTTCGTGGACAGTATGAAGAAGGATATTGCCGAGTACGTAGCGATGTCGATGTTTGTCAACGAGTAAAGGCAGAACATCGAAGCCAGCGAGGTTACTTCAACCTTTGCCGATTCCCGATTGGAAATGGGAAAACTTGGAATGGATTTTATCACAGATTACCCAGACCCGCTCAGGTTATGATTCCATTTGGGTAGTGGTTGATCGTTTGACCAAGGTAGCTCACTTCATTCCCGTGAAGACTACCTATACCAGTGCTAAGTTGGCCAAGATATACATGACCAGATCGTCGTATGTCTCGCATGGAGTTCCGAGGAGTATTGTGTCGATAGAGGAACACAATTTACCTCAAAGTTTTGGAATCAGCTTGCATGAAACTTTGGGTACGAGGCTGGAGTTCAAGATGCTTTTCATCCGCAGCATGATGGATGACCGAGAGAGTCAACCAGATTCGGAGGACATGTTGAGAGCTTGTGTGCTAGACTATGGGTCTAGCTGGGATGATAATTTGCCATACGCAGAGTTTTCATACAACAACAGCTTATCATCCATCAAGATAGCCCTTTCAAGCTCTATACGGAAGGAGGTGCGTAACACCATTGTGTGGGATGGTGTTGAGATCGATCACTTTTCGGTTCCGATCTTATCGAGATTCCGAAGCGAAAGTCAAGCTGATTCGGGATAGACTCAAGATAGCACAATCGAGATGTAAGAGTTATGCCGACAAGAACGCAAGGAAGTAACTTACGAAGCGGAGACCGAGCATATCTTCGTGTGTCCCCACTTTGTGGAATCAAGAGGTTTGGTGTCAAAGGAAAGTTAGCACCCCGATTCATTGGCCCGTACAAAATCCTCGAACGTCGTGGAGAAGTTGCATACAAGTTGTAATTGCCGGAAGGATTGTCCGGAGTCCATGATGTCTTCCATGTTTCTCAGCTGAAGAAGTGTCAAGCCGACATGGCTGATATTCCGTTGAGAGACACAGTGCCCCAAGAGGCCATACAGCTCGACAGTGATCTGACTTATAAGGAGAAACCCGTCCGAATTCTCGAGACTGCGAGCAAAGTCACCCGCAGCAAGATCATCAAGTTTTGCAAGGTGCTGTGGAGTCATCACTCCGAAGAGGAAGCCACCTGGGAGCGCGAAGAAGACCTTCTTCGAGACCATCCGCACCTATTTGTTAGTTAACCCGAATCTCGAGGGCTAGATTCATCTTAAGGTGGTAGGTTTGTAACATCCCAAATTTCCTATTTGGTATGTTTTACAATTATAGCTAAGCATCCATGCATTCTGTTTGAATTTGAGTGCCATTTGGAGTTTCAGAAGATTTTGAGTTTTGGTATTTGAATTCAAATTTTGGCAAGTGGAAATCCTTTCAAAAACTATGCCTGATAAATACTTGAGAAAAGTATGAGAGGAGTAAACATGACACTCCAAAAATATCAGGGAAAACATTGCCAAGTTTTGAATTCAAACTTGAGTTTTATTTAAAATTTGGAAAAATGAATTTTTATAAAGTTTGGATTTTGCCCTCGAAAATGTTCAAATGATAGGAATATTCCCTGATCATTTTGGTATATATATGTCCTATATAAAATATTTATAGTTTATATATTATCTCTGTTTTGTTTTTCAAAAAAAAAAAATTAGAAAAAAAACCCCAGGCGCCGGCCAGCCAACCAACCCAGCCAACACCCAGCGGCCCACCAGCGCCACCGACCGCCCAATGAGCCAGCCCGCACCCCTCGGCCGAAACCCATCCGGTCGGTCGCCTGACGCCAAGACTTCAAGACCCGGCTGATGGGTGGGCCACCACCTCCTCTTCCCCGCCCGCGCACGCGCCACACGCGCCACGGAGATCCCGAGATCTCCGGATCTCACCCGATCTCCCGATTCGCCCCCTCGCGCAAGACTTCGCCCCGCCCTATAAATACTCCCCCGACCCGTTTCCCCCTCGCCTTGCCGGACCTCTCTCTCCTCCAAGACGCGCTTCGCGGAGCCCGAGCACGCCGCCTCCGCCATTAAACCTCTCGACGCCTGTCACCCCGAGCCCCAACGACTCCACTGACCCCACCTCGCCCGTCTGCACTCGCCGGGCACTCACGACGCGCCCCGACCACCGGAGACGCCTAACGCTTCGCCCGAGCCGCCGCCGCCGTCGACCTCCGGTAACTCACCGGACTTCACCCCTGCCGTCCGATCTCGTTTCTACGGTGTAGATTAGAACCCCCGAAGGGGTATGGTTTATTAGGTTAGTTGTTAGTGAACCGGGTTTTAGTCCGGTTTATTCTTAGTTAGGGTTTTTTATTTTGTACTGGCCCGATTCGTTTAACCCTAGGGTCCGTTTAGTTATATTACGCATGTATGCTAGTTAGCCCATTTAGCCCGCTTTTTCTTTATTTTCGTTTTTCTGTTTTAACAGAATAGTTTCAGATTTGAAAAATTCATATCTTTTAATCTACTTAATATTTTTAAGTGATTCTTTTTTTGTTGGTTTGCAAATTTCTTATAGTTTCTGTAGAAAATATAATTAGCTATGTCAAAATTATTTAGAATTGCTTTATTTTAGATTTAGTCAGAATAGTAAATCTGCTATAAAATGAGTTAAGAAAATTATTTTTATATGATTCTTTTGTCCCAACTTTGTTTTGACATTGCCTAACCGTAGGAATTAATTTGGGCATTTTAGGATTAATAAAAAATAGTTTCTAGCAGAATCATGCTATTCTTAATTAATTAACTAGCTACTATTTTCCTATTATTTTAATTAGTAAATAAATTTATTTTTCACATGTGATTGATTATTCTAGGTTAGTTTCTGTCACTTTAGAGCATGAACTTTTATTTATAATAAATAAAATTTTATTTTATTTTTCTTATTAGAAATTGCTTTAGGCCTAATAGGAGTTTCATAATAGATTTTAAATTGATTCTTTTTGCTCCTAGTTGCTTAATGCATTCTTTTCTGTTAAGTTAACATAAACCCATGGTTAGGTTATGTTAAGAAATTTTTTGTTATGTAAAACTATTTTTAGTGGTTGCTTGAAGTAGGAAAACTTTGAGTTGGATTTCTTCGAGTTTTCCTTTGGGTTTTTGATTCGTTTGTTTTGGTGTGTTATGTTACTATGCTATTGTGTTAAGTGATCATATGCTATATGCTTATTGTGATTATTGTTTGTCTCAGTAGAATTTCCGGAGTGCGAAGCCTTCTACTACGAGTCCCTAGCTTACGAGGATCGTCAGCAAGGCAAGTCATTGATCATGTTCTTTCAATACCTATGATTTTATTGCATTAGTGTTATACCTCCCCACCATGCATGCAGTAGGTGAAACTTTGAAGTTGTGTTCTTGAGTAGTATCATGTGGTAGGATGAACCAATTCCCCTTGTTACCATGACCCGGGACGAAGTAGTTTATTTTTGCTATGCTCGTAGACGGGATTGGTTGAGTGAATTCATAAGAAAGATGTGAGAGTCAAGATGATGACAACCCCATGAACTTCAAGCTCAAGATGGACTTCGGAATTCACTACTGGGTGGAGGACGATTGACGGGCACCCTGGAGAACCCAGTGGTTGGCCGAGATGCATGGAGAAGTGCCATGACATCTTGCGGAAAGCTTCACCCAGCCACGAAGAGACGGATGGATGCCCCATTGACCGGAAGCTTACCTGTGCAGCCGCAAGCCATTATGGGCTCTGGCTGGGTCAACCCTAGTTGTGACGCTGGCTGGACGGTACTACGAGATGTAGAAGAACGGTAGGATTGGATGGGTACCGGCAGTGGCCAGAAGAACTCTTCGGAAGACCCTGTTTCATTCATCCCATCTTCAAACACCATGAAGTGCGAAGACTTAAAAGGAGGGAATGATTCTTGCGGGTAAAGTGCGCAAACCTCTGCAGAGTTAAAGATCTAATCGATTAGCCGTGTCCCCGCCATTTTACAATTTGAGCCTCTGAACTTGGAAGTATTCGAATTCTCAACACTAAAACTATTAAATTAATTTGAGGGGGTTATGACTTAATAATTTGGGAATGAGACATTGGTTGGCGGAACCATCTCAATAACTACCAACAATTTTGTAGTATTTGCAAGCAAGTCCACTGTAGTAGGGAAAAACTGGCTTTTCGCAAAATAATGAAACTTAGAGCCCCACAGCCAAATTGCATATAGTGATAGTAATTTTTATTGTTATTCTCTTCATGACTTGCCAAAGATATTCAAAATGCTGACCTACACGGCTGCAACGCCTTATGTTGCAGAGGAGTATTCGATCAGATTGAGGCTACGCTCTGCGCTTGGCGATTGCCCTATGGAGTCGGATGGACTCGCGATTTCGCTTCACGCTCCGCAGATTTACTAGTTTATTTCTCATGAGTTGGCCTTGGCCAATTTATTCTCTTGTAATAAAGACTCTATATGAGAATCGTAATAAATTCAGGTGTGATTGAACTTTGATTATTTCATCGATGTATCGTGAGTACCAAAGATGATCTTGGGATGGTATGCATACGTAGACTTGACCGATTTTGGGTCAGGTCGCTACAATATGCTCATCCAAATATCTTGCCATAGCTTTAGACATCGACCTAGGTATTTTCTTCTGGACTTCATAAAAAAGCATATATGTTTTTCCTGTAATATCTAGTAGAAGAACTAATTTGTATGTCTAATAGATGGACATGACTTGGATAACTTCTGCTCGAAGATTCTCCGCTGCATATGTCGAGGGGTTTGAAAACTTCATGAACTTTATCAGAGCTGAGTACGGTGGTCCGAAATCAGATGCGCTCTGCCCGTGTAGCAGTTGTATGAATTCAGTTACAAGACCCCAGCCAACTGTGCAAAATCATCTACACTTGTATGGGATGTCGGTCACATATACTAGGTGGGTTCATCATGGTAAAGATGTGAACGTCAATGTTATTGACTACATGGAAGCAGCATATCACCATCTTGATCTGCCTGATGCTCAGGTGGAAGAGGAGGAGGAGGAGGAGGAGGAGGAGGTGGTGGTGGCGGAGCCAGTGAGTTTGACCAACATTGAAACAATGCTACGAAATGCTCGAGCATTCCGTGAACTTTCACCTGCAGAAGAAAAACGGTGGGCCCGCATGTTGGAAAAATGCAACATGGCTGTCACCCCAGGAAATAAGCTGTCAGTATTCTCAGTATGGTCACCTTTCTTCAGGTGAAGACATCTAAGCGGATGACCAACAAATCATTCGATGCGATGTTGGCTGCTTTCCGCAAAGCTTTCCCAGATCGCTCGAGCTGCCACACACCTACAAAGAAATGAAGAATTTCCTTCGTGCGGTTGGAATTGGATATGATATGATCCATGTTTGTAAGAACAATTGTGTTCTGTTCCGGAAGGATTATGCCAACTTAAGTGAATGCCCAAAATGCAAATCATCAAGATGGAAACATGGCGATGCTGTGAAGAGGATTCCTCATAATGTTCTGAGACATTTTCTAATTACACCAAGATTGCAGAGGTTGTTTCATGATGCTGAAACAAGAGAGGATGTACTGTGGCATTCTAGGAACCAGGAGTATAGAGATCAGAATGTAATGAGCCATCCATCACATGGTAGTGAGTGGAAAAGCTTCAATCAAAAACATGAAAAGTTTGTTGCTGACCCGAGAAACATTAGACTTGGCTTAGCTTCAGATGGATTTAACCCATTTGGCCACTGGCGCCACATATAGCATGTGGCCATTGCTTGTTATCCTTACAAAGATGCCTCCAAATGTCCGCACCAAAGAATCAAACTACATGATGGCCTTGCTCATCCCAGGTCCAAAAAGTCCCGGAAAGGATTTTGATTTGTTCATGGAGCCTCTTGTGGAGGAACTTCAACAGCTATGGAGGGTGTTCTCACCGAGACCTATATAGAAGCCCACCAGCTAATTTCTTTCTGCGTCTTGTTATAATTTGGTGCATCCATGATTATCCGGCTTTGGGCACTATGTCGTATTAACGACACATGGTTACAATGCATGTGTTCGCTGTGACAGGAATCCACTGTCATACACAATACTTAGCAAGATCTGTTACATTGGACATCGCCGTTTCCTTGCCAAGGACAAGCCGCATCCTAGAAAATACCAAAGACATGTGTTCAATGCAAAGCATGAAAACCGTGACGCGCCAAAGAGGCTCACCGCCGATGAGTTGCAAGTGGAATTAGAGAAGGTCGGGCATATTACACCAGGGTACCATCCTGATAATGGTAGCGGGAAAAGGAAGCGTGGCAGGGCAGAAGAGAGATTATTGTTTACCCGCAGGTCCACTTTGTGGGACTTGGAGTATTGGAAAGATTTGGATCTGCGGCATAATCTTGATGTGATGCACATCGAGAAAAATATATGTGACAAAGATTATCGGCACACTTCTTAATATTGAAGGCAAGACGAAAGATACCTTAAAATCTAGGATTGATTTGACACACTGGTATCGATATGATTCGCAGTGCAAGATGAAGGTAAACCACGGATATGGCACCAGCTGTATATGCCTTGGACAAGGTAAAAGAAAAGAATTCTGCGAGGTCCTATCACGTGTGAGATTCCCACATGGATTTGCTTCCAACCCTGAAAGGAGAGTCAGTGCAGATGGAAACAAGGTACAAGGGTTGAAAACTCATGACTGCCACGTCCTACTTCAAAGGGTTTTACTTGTTATCCTTAGAGGATTGGGCATACGACTTATACAGCGCAGTTGCAGAGTTGGGACAATTCTTCAGGGAACTCTGCAGTAGAAATATCAGGATAGATGCTTTGGAGTGTCTTAGAGACAAGATACCAACTATCCTATGCGACCTTGAGAAGATATATCCTCCAGCCTTCTCTGGTGTGATGGTGCATTTGGCTGTTCATCTACCTGATGAGGCACTACTTAGAGGTCCAGTACAGTATGGCTGGATGTACCCTATTGAAAGGTGGCTAGGCACTTTCAAGGGCTATGTTAGGAATAGAGCTAGACCCGAGGGTTCCATTGCATAGGCCTACATTGCTACAGAAGCGTTGACATTCTGCTCAAAATACATTGAAATAGCTGATCAGCTTAGCAAAGAGGTGGATGAAGACAATCCCGGGCTCAATGTTTTCGATTATTCTGTTCGAGTTACAGGGAAGAGTCGACAAGAGGACAAACCTCAAGATTTGGACAAAATGGTTTGGTATGTGTTGAATAACTGCCCTGAGATACTACCTTATATCGAGTAAGTGCTAAGTACTGCAGCTTATACATTGTAATCTACTAAACTTGCACAACATTCTTATATTTTAGATGTTTGACGCAATCACTATGTTGTGCAGCATCTACAAAAAGGAGTTACTGCCGCAAATTCCAAGAAACATTGACAAACTGGTTATGGCAGGATTTGCGAAATGGTTCAAGAGCCATGTAAGCTTTTGAATTGCACTGTCAATTTTTTTAATATATTGAGTACATAAGATGATCAGCTTGTCTATTTTCTAACTATAGGTTAAGAAGATGCGGGAGGATGGGCAGGCAGTTGATGATGCCCTTTACTCACTAGCAATGGGTCCTGATACTCGGTAAGACATTATGAATCTTGCGTTGTTGGAGATGTGCGCTACAACACCCTTGCACGAGACAAAGGCAGAAGACACAAAACAAAGGCCATCATGAGCACGGATACGATACAAAGAGACAACTGAAATGTATGCTAACATAATGTACATTGTTCAGCTTGCAGATATCTCCAGCTTCGAGGATCATCGGTGTGTGGTTCTCATTGTGCTATCGTTGGTATAACCTGTTGAGGGAGTCCTCGACTAGGGGTGTCCGGATAGCGAACTATCATCACGGCCGACTCCAAGACTATGAAGATACAAGATTGAAGACTTCGCCTCGTGTCCGGATGGGACTTTCCTTGGCGTGAAGGCAAGCTTGGCGATACGGATATGTAGATCTCCTACCATTGTAACCGACTCTGTAACCCTAACCTATCCGGTGTTTATATAAATCGGAGGGTTTTAGTCCGTAGGACTAACAACAATCATACCATAGGCTAGCTTCTAGGGTTTAGCCTCCTTGATCTCGTGGTAGATCTACTCTTGTACTACCCATATCATCAATATTAATCAAGCAGAGTAGGGTATTACCTCCATCGAGAGGGCCCGAACCTGGGTAAAACATCGTGTCCCTTGTCTCCGTTACCATCCGCCTAGACGCACGCTTCGGGACCCCTACCCGAGATCCGCCGGTTTTGACACCGACATTGGTGCTTTCATTGAGAGTTCCTCTATGTCGCCACCTATAGGCCCGATGGCTCCTTCGATCATCAACAACGATGCCGCCCAGGTGAGACTTTTCTCCCGGACAGATCTTCAGATTCGGGCGGTTTTGCACCGCAGGCCAATTCACTTGGCCATCTGGAGCAGATCGAAAGCTACGGCCCTGGCCATCAGGTTAGATTTGGAAGCCTAAATTATACGGCCGACATCCGCGGAGACTTGATCTTCGATGGATTCGAGCCACAGCCAAGCGCGCCGACCGCCTCGATAGGCATGATCTAACTTCTGCCGCATGCGGTCCTCGAGGTCAAGATTAGTGTCCGCCCGAACATTGATTCGAGCCGATCTCGCCAATCGAGGACGGTTGGTTAGACACCACCGGAGGCTGAAATCTCTACGGCGATTGAGCCAACACGCCCCTGTCCTTTGCAAAGACCGTGACCTAAGGTGCCGGACTCTCTCCGACTCAACCTCCGCGCCCGCCAATCGAATCCGATTGGCCGTCATGGAGTTCATCATGACATCTTTCAGACTCGCCTTTGGCGACATCCTGAATTCACTAAAGTCTCTCTTTATCCGGAGAGCCCTGGCCGGACTACGGTCAGAAGGTTGGGATGCGGACGACGAAGAAATTCAACGCCCACCCACCACCCACTTCAGAGCCACCGCCGAAAGCTTACACGACGTGCTCGATTGACCAAGACATCGACAGTATGGACGACGATGTAGGAGACAACCATGAACCAGCGCCTATAGGACACTGGACAACCACCTCATCCCATGATGTATACATGGTGGACACACCTAAAGGAAGTGACGATGAGGAACAACGGGACGCTACGAAGGATAAATCCCTCGAGAAGCAGTCAAAACGGCAGCGTAAACGACGCAACAAGTCCTGCCTCAACAAAGACCCAACCATAGAGCAGGGCGAACCGGTGGACGACGAACATGCCATCGAGCAACCGTCCGAACAGGACAACTTGGATAAACAACCCGTCCCCGCGAAGATAACAGTCCGGACAATCTCACGCCGGACAAATTGTTGGAGCAGAATAACCTCCACAAAGGCTCGCCGCCATCGCTACAGTAGCCTGAAAAAGCGTAAGCGAAGCTCAAAACAGCGGAAGATGCACTCAGAATCATATGGAACAAAGTATTCAACACCACAGACAAATACGGGCGACGACGCCGAACAAAGAGCTACCCAAGAGAAAGTTATCGCCTCAATTTGATGAGGAGGCCGGAGCCCCACAATCAAAAAGTAAGAAGGCTACCCGGTCGGATGGACGACCCCACGGCAAAAAGAGAGCGGCAAATGGCGCCGCACACAAGCCGGTACGCGATCCACATAAGGATTTACATCAAAAGGATGGCCCAGTTAGGTCCATTTATGGGCCGAGAAAGCAAGCTCTTCAAAGCAATGCAACACGCCAAATATCCGAACATCACGGCACACCCAAATACAGGGGCGACGCACATCCCCTATGTTTCACCGATGAGGTGCTGGATCATGAATTTCCAGCAGGATTCAAACCCGTAAACATAGAGGCATACGACGGAACAACAGACCCTGGAGTCTGGATTGAGGATTACATCCTCCACATACACATGGATAGAGGAGACGATCTCCACGCCATAAAATACTTACCCCTCAAACTCAAAGGGCCAGCTCGGCATTGGCTTAAAAGCCTCCCGAAAATACCATTGGAAGTTGGGAAGAGCTCGAGGACGCCGGGCAAATTTTCAAGGGACTTATGTCCGCCCTTCGGATGCGCATTTATTTAAGTCATATAACTCAACAAACCGGAGAGTCGACCGCAAATTCGGAACAGGTTCCTCACCAAAAGAACTAAATAGTCGATCTGTCCGGACGCCAAGCCTTAGCAGCCTTCAAACACAACGTCCCGAGAATGGCTGGTCACAGACACCTCGCCAGAGAAGCCGAGAACCATGGCCGCATTAACAAGTTTCATGACCCGCTTATGCTGGAGAGGATAGCTGGCTAGCAAGATGCAGCACCAGCGACCCAAGTACATCCGAAGTCAGGGATGGAAATGGAAAACCACGGCGCAACAAGGACCAGTGCCGGATCAAAGGAAACGGTCCAAAGAGCGCGACAGTAAACGCCGGATTCAAAAGCTCACGGCAGAACAATAAAAAACTGCCCCTTAAGGACAATAGCGATGAGCTATCCAACTTAAACAAAATCTTGGACAAGATATGACAAATCCACAGTACTCCCGGGAGGCCTGCAAACCATACCCACAGAGATTGTTGGGTCTTCAAACAGTCCGGCAGACTCAACGCCGAACACAAGGGGCTCGACACACCAAGTGAAGATGATGACGAGCACCACAAGCAGAGCCCTAGAAAACAAAAGAATTTCCCACAAGAGGTTAAAATAGTAAACTCACTTCACGTGATCAAAGGGAAAAACAGAGTGGCGCCCGCTAAAATGCGCGCCGCACAAACTACCCTAGCGGAGTACCAACACTGGTTGTCAAAACCAATCACCTTCGACCATCAGGACTATTCCGAAAGTATCCGGAACGCAGGATGGACTGCCTTGATATTGGATCCTATAATTGACGGATTCCAATTTACACAAGTCCTCATGGATGGTGGCAGTGACATAAACCTGATATATCAGGACACAATCCGCAGGATGGGGATAGACCCAACCAAAATTCGCCATAGCAACACCTCCTTCAAAGGGTAATGCCAGCCCATTTGCCCATTGTACGGGCTCCCTACTGCTAGAAGTTGTGTTCGTTCATCCGACAACTTCCGTCATGAAAAGTTAGTCTTCCATGTCGCCCCATTTAAAAGTAGCTATCAAGCACTATTGGGACGCCAAGCTTTCCCGCTTTAACGCAATACCGCATTATGCATCTCTTACACTTAAAATGCCCGTCCACGCGCATCATCTCATTAAAAGGGAGTATTAAGTGTCACTCGAGCATGGAAGAATGCGAGGCTGCCTTAACAGCCCCACACCAATCCGCCCGCTAACCAAAGCACTGAATAGGTAATTCAACCCCGGACACGGCTAGACGAGTCCGGCGCCTACTAGCGCATACCCCCATACAAGGGGCTGCATGCATGTACAACTAGAGACTATAAAGCTCAATTTTATTCACTTCTTCAATCGCATCTGTTTATTTAATATAAAGTACATCTTTCGCATGATCTTTTTCTTTTAAACTAAGTTCCTCTCTTTATAGATGAACAATGTGCTACACCCGCCCGTGATACGCACAACGGAGACACAGCGCAGACGCGTGCGAGGGACCCGCTGCAAGGATTCTTTTCAGATTAAGGCCCTGCGTAAACTTTTTTACTGTCTCTTGTTGATATACATCCCCGGTTTCCTACTATAACCGAGGTGGAGGCTGGCGCTTTGGCATTGGTCGCACCAGAATTTTTATGTGTGCACCGACACTGGGGCTTAGGGCATTATTCTGCCTGCTTTTATAAAGACCGAATACCTTAGGGAGTGTTCGCGCCTCGAAGTTAGGCCTTATATGCATTAGCTCAATCATGTCTTCGGTCAAATGTTGGGTTTGCCCGGCCCCGTGTTTTGCTGCCTTACGCCCGCTTTATCGCTAACGCGCACCAGGAGAACAGTTCGCCGGGCGAGCACCTCAAGAGAGAAAGCCAAAACAGATCATCATGATATAGCGAGAGACTGGTCAACCACTCGACGACTCACCGAATGTTTAGAATTCTCCGATTAACGAAGGACCGGTTTTCGGTCAGCACATACGCACTTCGAATTCGGGAGAGTGCGGTGCCCCGTGGGCTATATAGTAGCCCCACCCTCGAACTCCTATGGCTAAGTGAAAGTGATAAAGCATTATAGTCCGTTGCCTAGTTTGCTACGCTACCACCTCCTTAATAGGACCAAGACGTTGGATTAAGTGTGCAAAAGCGCTTTCTTTGTAAACACCCCGCACTATGTGCGTGGGGGCTGAAGCCAAGGACTGCCATCTTTCAAGTTATATATACATATATATCAATGGTCAGACAGGAGTAGTTTACTACTTGAACGCACAAGTATAAAAAGCTCTTATATTATATTGGAACATTGTTTTCACAAATCATACATGTCATTTAAACATAATATCCTTCGATCACTGCGTCCCTATTAAACGAGCGCCCTACAGGACTTCCTCAAAATAGTGCTCGGCAGGTACTTGGCTTCTGTCCGAATCTTGGGATGCAACGTCGGTGGCCTTCATCTCCGCCCAGTATGTCTTGACACGGGCCGGAGCCATCTGCGCCCTCAATACACGCCGACCGCTTCATTGCGCCGACACGCTACCGCACTAAGGAACTGCTGCACTAAACCAAAGTAACTCTTCGGCCGGGTCCGCCGCCACAAATGAGTCATGACATGCTTCATGGCAAGTCCGGATAATCGATTCAGCTCGCCCATTCGCCAACCGATCGGTCAACGGAAGAGGACGCCGGACTATGGAATTGCAACCAATATAGCACTTCCCTTATGTGCCCTTCCGCCTCGGAAGTGCTCAATCGCGTCCGCAGCGCCGCCGCTAAGTCCGATAAGCATCCTCCGAACTCCACAACTTGTCCAACCGAGCATACTTCGATCCAGATATTTCCTCCGCAGCGTAAACGGTTTTCCAGCCGCAATAGCCCCGCCCGACTCAGCTCCTCCTTGGCAGCTCTCAAAGCGGAACGGGCATCCTTGAATTGACGGTAGCTTTTTTCAGTTCTTCTTGCTTCGCTTTGACGCTCTTTTTCAAGAACATCGCAGCGGTCGGTAGTATTCTTCAACTTTATGGCCATATCGGCCATTTCCTCTTTGCTTCGCAATGAGCAGCCCGCTCAGCTTTTAGCTCTTCGCCGCCTTAAAGCGGCGACATTACTTCGCTTGCTCTTTCGCTCGGGCAAGTTCCGCCCGCCGCTCCTCCACAAAGAGCGGCACCACCTGCATTAAGCATACAAGTAGTAAGGCATGGGCGTCAAGCTCCCTTACCAGGTGTCCGCATAGAAGTCACATACCTTGTGACTCGTCAAACCGCTTATTGACCAGCGTGATGTCCGTGATCCGCCTCGCCAAGTTGCCGCTTAGTTCGGCATATTCATCATCCGCTGGCCATCGGACGCCCGCCACCTATTTAGGAGCGGAGATATGTTATAACTAAGATTATGATCCTCAGACGCTGTCAATTTTGACAACATACCGAGTCTCGGGGCTACTATCTATACAGGCGCATTCTATATGCATAACTCGCCGAAGGTACATCATTTTATGCATACCTCAAACCCACAAGAACTTCGGCGGTTTCATGCAATCCGCTCTCAGCGGATGCAATTTTTCAATCACCGCACCCATTAGAGCACGGTGATCTTCGAGATAGCCGCCGCCCGAGCAGATCCTTCAGCTCCTCCGACCGACGCCCGCTTGGCGCCGGACCTTCGGCCCGCCGGACTTGGGAAACCTCCGCGACGACACCTCGTGGTCGTCCGCCTCGCATGAGGGTGCGACAGTGGAGGCGTTGCTCTCCATCATCTCCTAAGAAGATCCTCAAGACGAGCTCACTGAGAAGGGTTGAGATCCGAACTACAAGGTACAATTTCGGTTATCTTTAGAAATAAATGCATGGATGTTCCTTATTTACAAGACCCCTTCTTTTTTACTTACGGCTCGCTGGAGGGCTGATCCCCTTGGGGAAACAGTGCGGCTGGGTTACTTCCCAACGCCGGACTCTCTGACGAAGATTTCTTTCCCCTCTTTGAGGCCTTGACCTCCGGATCTTCCGAAGCGGTCCTCTTCTCTCCTTGGAGGGTGGGATTTTTGATCCCTCCTTCCTCAGAAGCCTCCTTTGTGGAGGCAGTTGCTTCCCTGCTCCCCCCTTCGCCTTCTTCAAAAGGCGCGGCCTTCAACATCTTGGTCAAGATGGGATCCGCATGGTCTCCGGAGGGAGCCGGACACCTTATCAACTTTGCCTTCACTATCCACTCCTGCTCAAGAAACATCTCCTTTAAGGGCAAGTTTACGATAAATGAATGCATAGCCTGTCCGGTACATGACTACTTACTTGAGTATCCGGGGCGATTGCAGCTCAGTCCTGCGTCCTCGGTCAGTCCGACACTTCTCTTGTGATCCAAGAACAGTTTATACATCTCCACGGGCGCCGCACCTATAAAATGTTGGAGAGCTCGTGGTCCCTCCGGATTAAATTCCCACAGTGGAGGGGGCAACGCTTGCGAGGCGTAAGGCGCCAATCAACATAACTCGCGCCATCGCAACCAGATTGATCTCTTTTCTTGGAGGTCTCGAATACGGTCCTGCAACAAAGGAACGCCCTTGGACGGCCCCCAGCCGAGCCCCCTGTTAACCCATGACACCAGCCGCTGTGGTGGACTGAGCGAAGGCGGAAGCGCCACCCATTTGGTGCCCCGGAGCGGTGATATAAAACCACCCCCGCTGCCACAAACCAAGCTCCTCTTGAAAAGAGCCCTCGCCACGGAGCATCAAGACATTTTCTTATGACTGCCCCTCCGCTTTCGCTTGTTGCCCTCGATCATCTTTGGCTCCACCTTGAAGGTCTTGAGCCACAATCCAAAGTGAGGGGTAATATGGAGGAAGGCCTCACATACGACAATGAATGACGAGATATGGAGGATGGACTCAGGATTCAAATCATGGAAATCCAGCCCATAATAAAACATGAGCCCCGCACAAAGGGATCCGCCGGGAAGCCTAAACCCAAGGAAGTGAGACACGAACACCACGCCTCGCCGGGCTCGGAGCGGGAATGACCTGCCCCGAGCAGGCAGCCTATGCGAAATCTCGCCGTTAGATACTTGGCGTCTTGCAGCTTTAGCACATCTTCTTCTGTGACGGAAGAAGACATCCATCGGCCGTGCTGGTCGGAGCCGGACATCGTCGAAGGTCCGAAGCGCCTAAATCTGAAGCTTTGGGTGTTAGAACTCGAAGCGCGAGGCGAACTCGATGGTGGGTGTAATAAAGAAGAGGGCCTTGGTCTCATTATAAAGAGGTTGAATACCAAGAGCCCTCCCCGTGTTCGATTAGGACTTGCCTTTGATAGAGGAGGCGTGCCAACGGGCATGGTTGGGTTACCCACGTCCGTATTGATGGGAATCCCAGAATAAGGGGGCGCGATCTATGCTTTGATAAAGACGTGCCAAGGAAAAACGCGCTAAGGTGGAACAGTAAAAAAACGATTCATATAAAGGCTTGGCCGTGGTGTGATGTCACGCCGCGGAATACGTCAGCAGATCTGTGCGAAAGTTATTCTCTCTACGGTGGTATGTGGAACTTGTTTTGCAGAGCCGACACTATCCTGGTGTTCAAAACCTTCTATGAAGTATTCGGAGGAGGAACCCGCCTTGCAATGCCGAAGACAATATGCGCGCGGACTCGTCGTCATTGAAGCCTGGTTCAGGGCTACCGAGGAGTCCTCGACTAGGGGTGTCCGGATAGCGAACTATCATCACGGCCGGACTCCAAGACTATGAAGATACAAGATTGAAGACTTCGCCCCGTGTCCGGATGGGACTTTCCTTGGCGTGGAAGGCAAGCTTACGATACGGATATGTAGATCTCCTACCATTGTAATCGACTCGTAACCCTAACCTATCCGTGTCTATATAGACCGGAGGGTTTTAGTCCGTGGGACTAACAACAATCATACCATAGGCTAGCTTCTAGGTTTAGCCTCCTTGATCTCGTTGTAGATCTACTCTTGTACTACCCATATCATCAATATTAATCAAGCAGGAGTAGGGTATTACCTCCATCGAGAGGGCCCGAACCTGGGTAAAAACATCCTGTCCCTTGTCTCCTGTTACCATCTGCCTAGATGCACAGTTCGGGACCCCCTACCCAAGATCCGCCGGTTTTGACACCGACACCTGTTTTCTAGGATCGCAAAACCCAGAGCTGATGATTATTTCAAATCCATCAATGTCAAGGCGGTGTACCAGACCAACGAGCCTTTTATTTTGGCAAATCAAGCAACACAGATATTTTTCTTGGAAGACACATTTGCACGTAGCGATGACTGGAGAGTATTGCAAAGGTTTGAGCAGAGGAATTCGTTTAATGAAGTTGCACTACAAGATGATGCTTACACTGCTCCTGATGTACAAGATAACACAAATGTTCCTAACATCTTTGAGAACCATCATGTCAATGACGCCGGCGAAAAGATTGCCTGTCATGCTGTGGACATACAAGAGTTGATCAAGAAGAAGCCAACGTTCGAGGACGTTGAGGACGAAGAAGAAGATGACACCATGGGGAATTATGATTCAGACTGATACACATGGCGAAGATGTTGACGCTGCTGCTGCAGATGATGATTACATTGCTTTTGTTCGTATAAGACATTTTTTATCTACTATGTGAAATTGTGTTTGCTATGACAACTGAAACATGATGAAGATGTTGTTTAGTATTTTCCTATGAGAACATCACTTGTTATGTATGGTGATTTGTGTTTGGTGATTGTATGACGACTAAAACATAATGACACTGTTGTTTAGTTGTACTCATATTTGGCTGTGAAACTTGAATTTGATGACATAATTTGTTGTTGGACTACAATTTGCTCGACGTCTTCGAATGAGAACAAAGCTGACCCGACAAGGCCTCTGCTAATTTATTTATTTATTACCAAAAGGGCCTCTGCTATTTATTTATGAGCAAAAGGGGATACCCCCTGATTTCCGTTAATATAAATCATTAGATGTTCACAACACTACGCCCATCCTGCTACACAGGTTTCATTCATTACTAGTTTCAGCAAAGTGCTCATGTCATAGCCATCAATACATCACGAAAAGCTACATACACCGCAAATAAAGAGATAGTCATCCTACAGAGCACATCGATTTTGCCCATTATCTTCACAAGCTCTTTCATCTCCTCATTGCTGTCAAGGCCATTCAGCAGCTGTTGCTCGGCCATGATCAGAGCAACTGCATCTTTAACCTTCTGCTCTGCATCTTCCTCTTCTGTCGTTCCTTTAGTTACTTGTCTAACACCCCAACCTGTTGGTATTGGGATTCCCCAGCTAACCAAATAATCAGCATAGTTGCACTCCCCCACATCAGCAACTTCCTAGAAATACAAATCACATGAATCTTCCCTTTTCTGCACGAATCAAATTGGAAGATCATCAACCAAACTATTAAAAATCGGCAATTGAAAGCAATAGAACAACACTTAAACATATTACTACCCCATGATTCGGGCATTTGTAGAAGACTCGGCCAGGGTTGAGGATTGTGGTTGAGACACGACGGATGACTCTGTGTGATTTGCAGCAGTGGCACCACACCAACGACAGCGGGTTGCGATGAGCAACCGGCTGCAGTGCGCGTGCCGCCGGGGGGTGTGATGAGATCCACAGGCGATGGTACAGGTGGCGACTTGGCGCATATTTGGTTGTTGCCTGCTGAAGAGCAGGTGGACGAGTAGCCAGCGGACATGGTTGCTGCGGCGAGAGCTTCTGATGCTAGGTAGAGTAAGTAGAGAAGAGGAGAAGCGAACGTTGGATATGTCAGTTTCATTAATTGTAGAGTAGCATAGCACCATAAATAGTCATAGTCTAGGTTTGGATTCGAACCAGCTATAGGAGCACGTCTCTCTTTTTTCTAAAACTCAGCAATGTCTCTTTACTAGTGCACAAGCTTGTTCTGTACGCCTTCTCAAGTCTTTGATTCCTCCACCTGACATCTAGGACCCACTGGAAGGGCCTCTATATTTCACGAAAAAAACGTGCCCCCCGATGACAGGTCGGACCCACCAGCTATCTTCGCACGCAAGGAAGTGCCTCCTTATTACGCACAAAAAAATGAATACTCCCCCGGCCAGCTAGAACCCAGCCTAGTGGGACGCTGACTTGTGGGCCTACCAAGTTGACAGGGATGGAGGGCTTTGTCAACTTAGTCAATATGAACGATTCTAGCTCCAGTTACCGTGTGATGTTCATCCAACGGCAGTAGTGCTTCTTCAACCTCTGGTCTTCTTGCTCCAGCCGCCCAAACCAGCGCCGGTCGTGCTGCGTGCTCCTGCCTCCCATGGCCGGGCTGTGATGCCGCGGAGGCCTCACCGCCCCCTACTACTCCCACCGCTGGCCAGGGCATCCCTCTACTCACCCACACCCTCGTTATCCTCAAGGCGACGGTAGCCTCACACCGCAGCCAACCAAAGGAACCTCAGACTCTCTCTCTGCATGGGCATCCACTGCCGCGTCTTCCCCGGCTCCGTGTCGTCCCCTTCCTAGGCCTCCCCATCGTCCATCGCCTTGGTGCTCTCGGCGCGGAGTGGTCAATGTGGTCAATGACCGACTTCCATCGGAAGAGTACTGTACGTGGAGAGGCTGACAGCTGGGTCCACGGCCGCAGCTGGGTCCACAGCCACAACCCAGTTTTTTTGTGATTTGCTAAGTCGCTTTGTCAGGCCTGTTGGGCTGCAATTTTTTCAAGACGAGGAGAGCTTCACTTGGCTGGCCGAGAAAATGGCCTATCAGTAATGAGAAATGAGCTGTACATTTTTAAAACACATCAAACCGGCAATTAGTTTCGAATTTATTTATTTCATTTCGATATTTTAAATTGCTTTGATTTTTATGCGTGGACAATTTGTTGGATTTTATATTGATATACATTTATTTTGAAAATCAGTTTGAATGTGACTCGAAATTTCGGGATTAAAAACAGTTCGGACCGCACCGAAATATGCAAAATTTCGTATAATTTTTTAACCGTGGCCATAATATGGGCCGTAATGCTAACAAAAAGAATATGGGCTCCAAAAAAACCTTAAGAATTAGCAAATGGGCTGTAAATTATTAGAAATAATGGCAGATGGGCTGTATGATGTTTTCCGCAGATTTGAGGCTTTCCTAAAAAAAGGTTGACACACAAGCAGTGACTGTTGGATGTCCATCCAACGGCCGTCATGCTTCTTCAATCTCCGCTCTTCCCGCACCAGCTGCTCAAACAAGCACCGGCGGGATTGCCTGCTCTCTCCTCCTCGCGGCCGGCTGTGCTAGCGTGCAGGCCTCACCGCCCCATCGTACTCCCATCGCTGGCCTAGCCATCCCTCTACTCACCCACACCGCTGTTATTCTCCGCGACGGCAGACGAACCAAGAAACCTCGTGATAATATACTCCTCCGCGCGGGAAACAACTGCCGAGTCTTCCCTGCCTCCGTGTCGCTCCTTCCTAGGCCTCGCCGCCGCCCACCGCCTGGTGCTCTCGACGCTGCTCGGTCAACGTGGTCAACGACCAACATGCATCTGAAGTGGATCGTACATGGAGAGGCTAACAACTGGGTCCACGGCCGCACGCAAGGAAATGCCTCCTTATTACGCCGCAAAATAATGATTCCTCCACCGACATCCGGGACCCACCGAAGGGCCTCAGATTTCATGAAAAACGCCACCGCCACCGACAGCTTGTACCCACCAGCTATATCTTCGCACGCAAGGAAGTGCCTCCTTATTACGCACAAAAATGAATACTTCCCACTAGCTGGGACCCAAAGATAGTGGCAGTTGACTTAGGGCCTGCTAAGTTGACGGGACGGAGGGCTTTGTCAACTTAGTCAATATGCACGATTCTAGCTCCAAAGGATCATAATGATGTCCATCCAACGGCCGTAGTGCTTCTTCAACCTCTGGTCTTCTTGCTCCAAATTACCAAACCAGCGCCGGTCGTGCCTCGTGCTCCTGCCTCCCGTGGTCGGGTTGCGATGCGCGCGGAGGCCTCACCGCCTCTACTACTCCCACCGCTGGCCAGGCCATCCTCTACTCACCCACACCCTCGTTATTCTCGGCGACGGCAGCCTCACACCGCAGCGAACCAGTGAACCCTCATACTCCTCTACACGTGGGCATCCACTGCCGCGTCTTCCCCGGCTCTGCGTGGTCCCCTTCCTAGGCCTCACTGTCGTCCACCGCCCTGATGCTCTCTGCACGGCGTGGTCAACGTGGTCAAGGAACGGCTTCCATCGGATGTGGACTGTACATGGAGAGGCTGACAGCTGGGTCCACGGCCGCAGCAAGGAAGTGCCTCCTTATTACGCGCAAAATAATTATTCCTCCACCTGACAGCAGGGACCCACCGGACGGGTCACCGTATTTCACGAAAAAAATGTTTCCCCCTGACTGCTGGGACCCACCAGCTACATCTTCCCATGCAAGGAAGTGCGTCCGGGCAAAAAAAATGATTTTCCCCCCTGACTGCTGGGACACACCAGCTACATCTTCGCAGGCAAGGAAGTGCTTGATAGTCGGGACCCACCTGGTCGAAGCGTACGTAGCGTTGTCATTCTGGTCGCGAACGGTACGCATATACCGGGTCGATGTAGAGGCACACACGCGTCGTAGTAGAGGCGCCGCACGTAGCATGTACACGCACGCATAACGCCGCGTGCAAGAAAGAAAATACGCCACGCACGCACATACGGGCAGGGTCTCGACGCCTACTCGCGCGACACGCGTCGCCGTGGCTCATGTACATGGCTTGGTCGGAACGCAGAAACCGCGCCGCCATCGTGTTCATGGGGAGCCAACCGGCCGGGTCGGAACGAATGCGCCGCCGTGTTCATCGGGAGGGCTTGGACGAACAGCCGATGGAACGAGGCTCGCGCATCGCAGAACGGAGGAAATGGCCTTGTGTTCGATCGACCACGGTCAAACGGGATCCTATTCATCGGGGGTCCGCGCATCAAAAACGGAGGAAACGGACCTCCTACGGTCGAAACGGGGGTCCTGTTGATCGGGAGGGTGTGGCGATCGCAAAACGGAGGAAACGGACTTGTGTTGGAGCGCTACGGTCGAAACGGGGGTCTTGTTCATCGGGAGGGGTGTGGTGTACCGCAAAACGGGACTCCAAGGATACTGTTCATCTCCACCGCCGACCCTCCACCTCCACGGCTATCGCTCATCCACCGTCGACTCCCTCCAGCCTCCACCGTGATTGTTCATCCACGGGCTCCTATTCATCCAGCCTCCACCGCACGCTACTCCACCGCCATCGCTCAACCAGCTCTTCCACGGGCTACCGCTCAACCACCCTCCATGGGCTACTATTCATCCAGCCCTCCACCGTCTACTGTTCATCCAGCCCTCCATGGGGTGGTCTTGTTCATCCAACCCTCCACGGGGTCCTGTTCATCCAGCCCCAACTGACTCGATCGATCGGGGTCCTGTTCATCCACCCCCACCGGGAACTGTTCATCCACCCCCCTGAGCAACGCTCACTGTTCATCCGGAGGCAACATCAATCGACTTCAGTTAGCAGCAGTAGCAAAGGAATCGCTCGATCGGGTTCATTTAACAGCCATCGATCGATCGCTCGTGTTCAGTAATGCGTAGCCTGAAATGCAATCGCTCGGGTTCAGTTAGAGCCCAACGCCTTGCTCGGGTTCAGCTAGAGCCCAACGCCTCGCACCCACGTGCGTGTGTACGAGAGAAACGCGCATCGCTCGGCCCCGACCACCCACCGTAACCAGGAACACCCCGATATTTTCCTCGCCCTTGCTTCTACCACGGTTTTTTCCGTCATGGACGGCACAAAGAATGTCATGCAACTGCATTTCTGGCCGGCCCAGGATGAAAAGCCCATTTTCTGTCATGATTTTTTGTCATAGAAGTGGACCCCACCACATATATGATGATACCGGATTTTTTCACAATTATTGTCATAAGTATGAAAGAAAAATTTTGTTCGGCCCAAAATGTCACGGATGTGTCTTTTTTTTGTAGTGAACACAATGGAATGTGGAACCAAGGTGACCTCAACCGTCTAGGATGCTCAAACACCCAAGAGTAACAAAATCCACACAAGAAAGTATGGGGGAATCAAATTTCCTTTGGTGGGAGTGTAGATCTAGGTCTCCTCCTTCAATCCCTAGCAAATCAACAAGTTTGAGTGGCCAGGGAGAGAGATCGGGCTAGAGAGCTTAAGTGGCATTAATGGTGGAGTGAGAGAGGTAAGAGGTAATTGTGGTAGGTGGAAGAACCACCCTTATATAGCAACCCTAAAAATCCAACCACTATCAGTGTTTTCAGATCGCAGCGGTATAATCGCTTCCTTGTCCCGTACAACCGGGACTCACGGTTTACCTGCAGAACCCTACCAGCAAGAAACCGGGGACCAAAGCGGTAGTACCGTTCATGTGAACAACCAGACCAACCGCCCAGCCACCGCCAACCACCGTGATTGGAACAAAGAGGGAGTCACCCCGAAAGCGGTAGTCAAGCGGCACAGACCGTGCAACCGCTGGCCTTGGGCGCTTATGCTAAGTCCTGAGCGGTAGAAGGCCAGGCACCGTGGTACCGTAAGCGTGGAACGATCGACTAATCGGGCCACCACCGCCGAGTATCGCATCAAAACAGAAGTTTGACCGTAGTTACGGTACTCGCCGAACAACCGCCGCAGTCTTTGTTGAGCATGGTGGCGGTACCACCGCCCGAGAGCAGCGGTACAACCGCTCGATCAAGACTGGGTAAGTGCCTAGAGCCAGAGGTACAACCGCTCCAGCGAGCGGTACAACCGCTGGGAAACCACAGCAAGCAGTAAGATAAGAAGGGAAGCACTCTCTCTCAAAACTAAGGAAGGCAAGAGAGGGGTGAGACAAGTGTACGTGAAAAGATTCCCCCAACTCCTTCCAATGTGGATTCCCTCTTGATAGTACGGGTTTCCTACGACCAAATGGATAAAAGCGTAGAAACCTCGTCTTTGATCTTTTCCTTCCGAAGAGAATGACTAACCGTTGTAAGACTAATCCGGAGAACCTGAAGCACTTAGCACACGGTTAGACCAACAAAGGGTTGTCATCATCATCCAAAACACAAAGTAGGGAAATGCCCTTACAATCTCCCCCTTTTTGGTGGATGATGACAACAACATGATTTGCAGGAGAGAAGTCTAGAAAATATAGACGGGACTCCCCCTAGATGTGTGCCCCAATGAGATGGCTATTCTCATATCAAGAGCGAGACTCCCCCTAGATTTTATAGACTCGCCACTCCTACTAGACAAGAAGATATGCGAATATGTGCAATAAGCACATAATATGAAGGTAAGGACTACAATGAATAAAACAACCATATCACCGATAATAATGATAGATAGATAGATAAGCGCATGTCTTACACCATGCAAGTTGAGATAAGCAACAAGGTTCACAAACTAAAGTTCCACACGACAAGACACAAAAACACAAACCCAAGCACAACAAAGCAAATCAAAACCCATGCAAATCCCGAGACCTAATAGATCTCTCCCCCCTTTGGCATCAAGACACCAAAAAGGAAAAGAGCGAAGCTTGCGCCCCCGAGCTCAGTCATCCTCCTCTGACTCCTCGGTAGCATCGGGATCCTCATTATCATCAGACTTGTCATCATCGTCCCGATCTGTGTCCTCCATGATGTCATCAGCAGCGCCAAAGGAGGTGGAGGGCTGGCGAGGAGCCTCATCATCAGACCAAGTGCTGTGAGCAGAGATCCAGCACTCCTCCGGTGTGATGCTCTTCTCAGAACCACTCTGAACAGGCATATTGAGGTGCTTCATCATTGCAAATTGACGACGCCGGGCATGCTTCTCATTGACATGGGCCTCATACATCCGCTTCTGAATGTCAGACTGGAGGCAGAAGGTCTTCTTCACCTTGGCAGTGAGCTTGGTCACCCAAGAAGGCTTGGCCCCTGGCTCCATCTCAAAGTCCTCATCCTCAGAAGTGGCATAGACATCCTCAGGAGCATTAGCAGGAAAGAGAGGCTCGACATGCTTCTTTTTCTTGAGTAGCTTGACCTCATGAACAGTGAGATTATCTGGAGAAGTGAGAAGCTCTCCAGGATGGCGAACAGCCCAAATTGAGTTCAGAAAGCACATGAAAAACAGAGCATAAATGGGGACCTTCCTGCAGATGACCATGTTGTACATCTCGTGCCACAGCCAGTTGGACACATCAAATGTTTCACCAGAGCCCACCTTGGTCTTCATTGCAACCATCAAGTCAACAAGATAGCCATGAATTTTATCTTGATTCCCCACTTGGGCAGAAGCACATTGCGAAACACTTGATGCATGATGTCATAGACCTTCTCCAAATCCTTGGATTCTCCAATAATACCACGGCCCCAAATGTACAGAGGGGCAAGCTTCTCCTTAGGCATGGACTCAGGATGGTCGTGAGGACGAATGCCACCCCTCCCTTCAAGACCGGCATCATCATACCCAATAGCATTGCAAAAGGCCCTCCAGGGAACTTGAAAGAGCTCATCACGACACATGAATGTGAGAGTGCGCTCGTCATCTTCTCCAAAATGAACAGTGGCGTAGAACTGATGGACGAGTTGAACATCAAAGTCATAGTTGACCGACATGAGCTTGACAAGATCAAACTCCTCACAGAGAGCCACGGCCTCACCAAAATAGTCCAAGTTGCTCCTCCAATGGTCAAGATCAATGGTCCATTGCTTGGCGTACCTTTTCTTGTTGTGCTCAAGAGTTCATGAACAATCCGTACTTGCATCTCATTCCGGAACTGAACGGTGGTCCAATGAGGTGCAATGGGAACCTCGTAAGGATTCTTTGAGCGGAAAGCTTCCCAATCCTTGTCTTTCCAACGATGCAAGGGCAAGACCACACGTTGCTTGGCAGCTACAGACTTCTCACGGCGAGTGGGCTTGGTGGGGATTACAACCTCTTCTTCTTCATCAGACGCGGCCGGGCGATGGCACCTCCGAGCCCTCTTCTTGGTCTTGCGAGGAGTAGAGCGAGAACCACCTGAACACACACACGAGGAGAACACACGAAACCCAGCAAGGATGAGAGGATTGCACACATGAGCAGAGGAATATATAGATTGCACAAACATAGAAGATATAACAGGGCTACGTGGTGTAGATATCCCGGTTGTACCGGGTCTCCTACCGGTAGTACCGCTCCAGCGGTTGTACCGCCCGAAGAGGCGGTAGAACCGCTGAATAGTGACACTACCAGTAGGAGATAGATCTAACCATGGAATATGAACCACACTAGCCATATTCTAACCTCTAAGAAATGCAATCTAAGCAAGAGGCAAATATAGATCTCTTCCACCCAATAGTTTAAACAATAAACGCGGAATGTCAAGTAATGCCCTAGGAGTAGGGAAAGAACCCTAGAATGAAGAACGAAGGACATGGGGGCATTACCGGCATCCATGGGAAGAGATCGGGAAGGAGGAGGCCTCCTCAGAGAGGATCGACGGAGACCCCACGGATCCGAAGCGCGAGAAGCACTCCAGGGCAGGGGCAATGGTGACCGGCGGCTAGGGCACAAGATGGGAAGGATAGGGGATGAGGGGAAAAAGAAACTCCCTTCAGCCCCATCGGCTATATATAGGCCCATAGATGCGCGTCGGTTGTACCGCTCAAGGGAGCGGTTGTACCGCTACCTGGTACGAGCCGGTGGTTGCAGGCGGTACTTCCGTCGCCAAGAAGGCAGCGGTAGTACCGCCTATAACCAACCGGTAGTACCGGCCAGATGGGCACCCTAGTGATTGAGCAGTGGAACCGCTCAAGCACCGCTGGGAGTCCTCCTGGGGCGGGACGACCCGAGTGTACCAACGGTAGAACCGCCCGTAACACCGGTTGTACCGCCCGGTCACCATCATCGAAGCCAAGATCAAGTGTGTGATATTGGACTAGATGGTTCATATGGGAAGGGGAAGGCTTGGGATAGATAAGACACTGGAAGAAGGTGTGAGGATCTTCAAGAGACTAAAAGGAAGACAACGAAGGAAAAACCACACTAGGAGACCACAACACCTAGAGCCTAAGAAAACCAATGAGGGCAAAAACAACAAGGACAAAACACAAAGCACAAACTCTCCCAAGAGAGGTCGGTGGCCGGAGCCACCTATGTTTGAGTCAATTGGTATGGCACCGCGAAGAATTATCCTTGGGCCCATGACCAAAACTCGTCTTTTAGGCACAAGTGCCATTGCAAATGGCTAATGTGGAAGAGTTGATCAATTTATGCATAATGGGGGGAGGAAGAGTTCATTGATAGAACAACACTCCCCCTATGTCCATGCCTACACCTAGAACAACATAACAAGATGAGTGTGGAGTGGTGTGCACGGGTTCAAGCAACATTGCTCGAATCAATGATATTTAGCTCATGCCTTAACTCGTGAAATCTTGCTTCATCCAAGGGCTTCGTGAAAATATCTGCAAGGTTATCATGAGTGTTGACGTAGTTGAGCTCGATCTCCCCTCACCTAATGTGATCCCGGATGAAGTGATACCGAATCTCAATATGCTTCGTCTTGAAGTGTTGCACCTGGTTGAGAGAAATCTTGATGGCACATTCGTTGTCACACCAAAGAGGCACTTTGTCGCAAATGACGCTGTAATCCTTCAAAGTCTGCCTCATCCTTAGGAGTTGTGCACAACAACTACCGACGGCCACATACTCCGCTTCAGTGGACGAGAGAGACACACAACTTTGCTTCTTGGAAGACCAACTTACCAAAGAGCAAACAAGAAATTGGCACCCTCTGGAAGTGGACTTTGAGGGAGTCCTGGACTAAGGGGTCCTCGAGCGTCCGGCCTGTTATCTGTTGGGCCGGGCTGATGGGCTATGAAGACATGAAGGCCGAAGACTATACCCGTGTCCGGATTGGACTCTACTTAGCGTGGAAGGCAAGCTAGGCGATCGATTATGAAGATTTCCTCCTATGTAACCGACTCCATGTAACCCTAGATCTCTCTGGTGTCTATATAAACCGGAGGGCATAGTACAGATAGGACAGATTCATTACCATATACTCATAGGCTAGACTTCTAGGGTTTAGCCATTACGATCTCGTGGTAGATCAACTTTTGTAACACTCATATTCATCAAGATCAATCAAGCAGGAAGTAGGGTATTACCTCCATAGAGAGGGCCCGAACCTGGGTAAACATTGTGTCCCCCGTCTCCTGTTACCATCGATCCTAGACGCATAGTTCCAGACCCCCTACCCGAGATTCACCGGTTTTGACACCGACATTGGTGCTTTCATTGAGAGTTCCACTGTGCCGTTGACGAAAGGCTCGATGGCCCCTTCGATCGTCGGTAATGGCGTTGTTCAGGGAGAGGCCTCTCTCCCCGGACAAATCTTTGTGTTCGGCGGCTTTGTACTGCGGGCCAACTCACTTGGCCATCTGGAGCAGGTAGATAGCTACGCCCCTGGCCATCAGGTCAGATTTGGAAGCTTGAACTACGTCGCGGATATATGTGGAGACCTGATCTTCGATGGATTTGAGACCGCGACGATCGCTTTCCTTCTCTCCGATGAACATGACTCAAATCTGTCATCGGAGCACACCCAGGAGATGGATCCTGTTGCTGCAACGGCTTCAGTGCCGAAGCAGGTCATCCCCTCCGAGGCCGTAAAGTTCGCGGCGTTGGAGCCGCACATGGATTCGACATCTTGCAATGCTGGCATCAATGGAACTCCGGACTCGTCTCCGGCTGCATGTTCCAGATCAAGTGCGCCTGCGGACACCGAGCTGAATCGGTTATCGATTTTCGAATTTAGCACTGCCGACATCTTCCAGCATTTGCCTTTGGGTGACGTACTAAATTCTTTGAAGAACTTGTCCTTGGAGGAAGACTCACCGCCGAACTATGTTCGGTTCGAGCTGGAGGCGGACGACGAGGAATTTTGCTCCCCACCCGCCACCCACTTCATAGCCACCGTCGACGACTTAACCGACGTGCTTGACTATGGCTCCGAAGACATCACCGGTATGGACAACGATGCCGACAATGAGCAAGGCCAAGACCCACCATTCACTAGAAGTTGGACGACCACCTCTTCGTACGACGTATACATGGTTGCTACACGCAAAGGATCTGGCGACGACAAAGAAGAGCCAGATAAGAATAAACCTTTCGAGACGCAGTCCAAGCGCCGGCGCCCCAAATGCTGTTCTAAGCCTCGCCGCTCAAAATATAGCAACACTGGTACCGCAGAAAATAGCACTCCGTGCGATGCCGAAAACAATGAAGACCCTGTTGGTGCTGCATCTGAACAGGAGGAACATGACGACAGACAAGACAACCCTGATGAGCAGGCCATAGAAGATGACTCGGGGGACGGTATTTACCGTCCACCCTCCAAAGAGGAGACAAGCCTCGGCAACAAAGATTTCATCGTGCCTGAGGACCCTCTAGAGCAGGAGCGCTTTAAGCTTCAACTCTTAGCTACCGCAAGGAGCCTGAAAAAGAAATAGCAGCAGCTTCAAGCTGAACAAGATCTGCTCGTCGACAGATGGACTGACGTCCTGACAGCGGAAGAATACGGCCTCAAGCGCCCAGCCAAGAGCTACCCGAAACGCAGACTGCTACCTCAATTCGATGAGGAGGCACCGGAGCACACATCTCCCTCGCGTGATGCGGAACGACCACCACGTGGTCGAGACAGGGCGGCCGACCGGCCACCACGCGGTTGGGATAAAGCGACAACTCAGGCCGAACAGCAGCCTGCCCAACCGCCCCGCAAAAATAAAGACGGAAGAGTCTGGGGTCACACGTATGACCTTCGGCAGACCCTGGACAGTAGAGCAGGACATACAAGATCGATCTACGGATCACGAGGACGTGCCTCGAGGCACGAAGACGGCTACCTATTCGGACGTGACAAACCTAACCATGCTCGGTCCGAGTGCCGCAGACGGACTCCATCAGAGCTACGCCACGGCACGGCTCGGTACAGAGGTGCCGCACACCCTCTCTGCTTCACAGACGAGGTACTGGATCACGAATTCCCTGAGGTATTCAAGCCCGTCAATATCGAATCATACGACGGCACAACCGATCCCGTAGTGTGGATCGAGGATTTCATCCTCCACATCCACATGGCTCGAGGAGATGACCTCCAAGCCATTAAATACCTCCCACTCAAGCTCAAAGGACCAGCTCGGCACTGGCTTAACAACCTGCCTGAAAATTCTATCGACAGCTGGGAGGACTTGGAAGAAGCTTTCCTAGACAACTTCCAAGGAACATATGTCCGGCCACCAGACGCCGATGATCTAAGCCACATAGTTCAACAACCTGGAGAATCAGCCAAAAAATTCTGGACTAGGTTCCTAACCAAAAAGAACCAGATTGTTGACTGTCCGGATGCCGAGGCCTTAGCAGCCTCCAAACACAGCATCTGTGACGAATGGCTAGCACGCCACCTCGGCCAAGAAAAGCCGAAGTCCATGGTAGCCCTCACGGCACTCATGACCCACTTTTGTGCGGGAGAGGACAGTTGGCTGGCCCGTAGTAACAACACAGCCAGCAAGATAGGCCCCTCCGAGGCCAAGAATAGCATTGGCAAGCTCCGGTGCAATAGGCACAAACGCCGAAGCAATGACAACAACAGCGATGACACCGCAGTCAACACCGGATTCAGTGGCTCCAAGTCCGGCCAACGGAAGAAGCCCTACAAAAGAAATAATGAAGGACCTTCCAGCCTGGACCGCATACTCGACCGTCCGTGCCAGATACACGGCACCCCGGACAAGCAAGCCAATCATACCAACATGGATTGTTGGGTTTTCAAGCAGGCTGGCAAGTTAAATGCCGAAAACAAAGAAAAGGGATCACAAAGTGAGGACGAGGATGAAGATCCCCGACAGCCGAACACTGGGGGGCAGAAGAAGTTTCCCCATCAAGTCAAAACGGTGAACATGATATACGCTACACACATCCCCAAAAGGGAGCATAAGAGTGCACTCACGGACGTCTACGCGGTAGAGCCAGTCGCCCCCAAATTCAATACATGGTCGTCATTTCCGATCACCTTTGATCGTCGAGACCACCCAACCAGTATCCGTCATGGCGGTTCGGCCGCATTGGTCCTCGACCCAATCATCGACAAATTTCACCTAACGCGAGTCCTAATGGACGGTGGTAGCAGCCTCAACCTGCTCTATCAACACACAGTTCGGAAGATGGGCATTGACCCCTCACAAATCAAACCAACAAAGACTACCTTCAAAGGAGTCATACCAGGCGTCGAGGCCCGCTGTCGTGGAATTGTCACGGCAGATGTCCTAGGGTGAGGACTTAGTCGTGAGGTCAACGCATCTATGTGGTAGCTTGAGAGGGGTTGAGCGGAATCGAGAAATGCAACACAAGGCAGTGATTTAGACAGCTTCGGGCCCTGGGAAACATCATCCGGTAACAACCCTACATGCTGTTTGAGGCTAGGTCTCATTATGCTCATGAGGGAGTCGCCGCATAAGCCGGCTCTTCGTGTCTAGCCCTAGAGATTGTTTCTTGTTGCTTGTAGCTTGTCCCTCTTTGGGGAGCCCTACCCCTCCTTATATATGTTGAAGAGGCGGGTTACATGTAGAGTCCAACTCGGACTTAAGACTTAACTATTCTAACTTATCGCCATGGGCTTCTTAACATCTTGGGCTTCATAATGTTTTGGGCTTCATAACCCCTGGCAACCAGTTATCACTGTTTGCCGGTTTAACATTGACTGGCGGTTTAACATTGTCTGTCGGTTTAACATTTGTCTGCCGGTTTAACATTGTCCGCCGGTTTAACATTGTCTGACTTAACTCCTACCGGTTTACCGTCTGTCATAGCCATCTGTCTTAACTGTCTGTCTTAATTGTCCGCCTGTTTAACATCCGCCGGTTTACCAAGTCCCAGCCGGTTTACAACTCCAGCCGGGTCATCCCGCGGGGTATATCCCCGACATTAGCCCCTAGTTTAATTTGGATTTATCCATGTTAAACTAATCCTGATCCTCTTTAAATCCTTGTCATTTCCTTCCAGAAAAATCTGGGTCAATAGGCCAGCTTCATAATTAATTTGCTGACATTGGTTTGTCATAGAGAAATATTGTGAAGAATAACTCCTTTAACCCAGCTCCCAATTCTTAAAAACAATATTGGTCCTTGAAATACTCATCTGATCTTCAGCCGGTTTAAGGATGTAGAACTTGCCGGTTTATCATTGCCAAGATCACCGGTTTATGAATATTGATAGCACCGGGTCATACTTGTAGTTAACATCCAGCTTGAAAATATACCTCTTATATACCTATCACTTATAGCCCCAAGTCTTAAGAAGGTAGCATAGCAATAACTTAAGACTTGCTTCAATATAAATATCACAATCTTGAAGAAATCCAGGTTGTTCATCTCAATCACTAGTTAGAATTGAGTATTCCACATATGTAGCCCCCAAGTGCCGGGTTGTGATGCTTTCAAAGAACCTCGACTTGATATATACTTCAATGAAAATAACATCATATGATATAACCCCCATCATGGGGCTTGAATCCACGTCCACAAGGTTAAGAGCCTTGTTCTTTACCAACTGAGCAATGTATCCTTCAATATAATGGATAAAAAGCTTTGTACCTTGTATTGTTGATAGGAGCAATTGGTAGCCCCCAAGGGCCGGCTCATTATAATGTGATGAGTCGGGTCTTCAATAATATGAGCAAAAAATGACTTTGCATTAGCCCCCAAGTGTCATGGTGCATGCTTGCAGCGACATGAGACTTGCATATTTGATGTAATCTCAACTTAAATAATGTAGCCCCCAAGTGCCGGGTTGTAAGCCCAGAGCAACTCGACTATGCCTTCAATTGTAGAATAAATCATATCCTATTGATAATATGATAGCCATTGCGCTAAAGCGACTTTGAAAACCTTAACCATAATACCGTTATTGATAACCATAATAGAAATCCAGCCATATTGGCTATTTGAAGATTTGAATAATATAATCCAATGATTTATGAGCGCATGATTCCAATGGCGCAATCCAAATATATGTCAAGCGACTTATAGTCGAAACCGCATCGGCTGATAGTCTCCGGATTATGATTTAATCGTGTTCCGCCAATCAGAATCGATAGCTTGAACCGGATTTAATAATGTTGGTTGAAAACGAAATGTAAAAAAATTATCAAAAGAAAAATGAAGCAAAGGCAAAGATAAAACCATTGCAAATGAGGCTTTGAGCCGATCAAGTGACATTACCATGGTCGGACAAGACCATGCCCCCAAAAAGGCGTAGCTATGGTTCAAGTCAGCCAGGTCCCCAAATGATGCATTGGCATTACCCCGATCAAGAGGTGTAGCGATGGTTCGGGTTCGACCAAAGCCCCCAAGTGATGCTGTGGCACTAGGTCGATCAAGAGGCGTGACTATGGTTCGTATATGACCAAGTCCCCAAGTGATGTTGTGGCTTTTACGCCACCAAATGGCGCTGCTATGGTTCGGACACGACCAAAGCCCCCAAGTGATACTGTGTCATTGCGCCGATCAAGAGGTGTGACTATGGTTCAGACATGACCAAGCCCCCAAGTTATCAATAAATGATAAGCCAATAAGGCATGATACCCATGTTTGAACCGTGCATCATAGCAGCAGGTCCTTTTGGTCACCCTTTAACTTTTTGCAAGAGATAAATCCTTCTTGAACCGAGATTTTGAACCGGATTTGAGAGCTTCAAAGCTTTGTGGGAGATATCTTCCCCTTGAGCCGGATTTTAAACCGGAATCCCTCTTATTAAGCCGGAAATTTTCTGACAGCCTTTAAATTTGCACCAATATGGCGGTTTAGGGTCCTGCATTAGACAACTTTGCAGGCCAAAGTAATTCCTCTTTTAAAGAAAACAATATAAAATATACTAGATGGATTTCACCTGATATGTCAAGCCGGTAATTATCCACCGTAGAGTTGATGACCACTTCAATAAAGCTGAGATCAATCTCAGGTGAGTCATCCGCAGGCGCATATATCTTCCGGGCAAGCGAATTAGCCGCGTCGTGTTGATATAGAGTAGGTCGTAGTATATGCAGCTTGCACGCCATTTAAACAATGCAACATGGCCGGATGTCAAGCGCACAATAATATTGACGCGAGTTCCGCATCTGATGATTGCCTTCGCAGCTAACAATCTCCTGCGAAAATATATACACCAAAGTAATTGTTCTTGACAATAATAATATGAGTTAATAAAATTAACTTAGATGGATATAACCTGAAGTTTGCAGATGGCAAACGGCTTTGGATGATGAATGATCCGTTCATCGCAACCGCGGTGGCGGCTTAAAACACTGCACCGGTCGATTCAGACGGACCCTCCAGGTCACGTTTGCCTTTTTTTTAGCACTTGCCAAGACAAGGTTACCCAGCAGGGGCGTGCCGGCCCAGCGGGTCAACAGAGGCAGGCGCAAGAGGCAATCAGGCGGCTCAGGCGCGGCTGTTGGTCGATGTCTCTCTGGGCGGGTCAATGGGACTCCGGCGGAACAAAACTCGAGCGAGCCACGACCCGAAGACAGCAGCTCAGGCGCGGCTGGCTTGACGAGGCTGTGCAGCAACTCATCGCATGGCGGTTCATCAGGCGAGCGGGGCCGGGTCCGCTCGCGGCAGAAACGGTGAAGCAAAGGCACCCCATCGCGGGTTAACGGGGCGGCGCGGCAAGCGGCTTAAGGCCGGCCGGCGCGGTGGGTCGAAGTAGGAGGCCGGTTCACCGGCGGAGGCAGAGTCGCAGTCATAACAATTTGGCGGTTCACGACGTTGGACGGTTTGGAGCAAGACCAGGCGTGGCTTGGCGTTGACTCGTCACAGAAGAATCGCCCCATTGATAACCCGGCCTCTACGGACATGGCGCCAAGTCAGTGGTAGAGACAATAATCCGGGCCTGGCGGGTCAAAATCGGTAGCTTCACGAAAGTACGGCGACTCAGCCAACAGTTCGGAACTCAGCGGAGCGGCGTACGAGGTTAGGCCCGGCATCGCACAAGTACGGCGACTCTGCCGGCGGCTTCAAGAACCCAACTTTGATCTGGCCGGAACAACTCTTGGTGGAGGTGACTTGGCGCATCGGTGGCTCCGGAAACAAGACATCGCCTACTCAGAAGCGCCGACGGCGGCAACAGGCGTGGTGACCCGGCGGTCGGGCGCGGTTGTGGCGGCTCAATATGCCGCAACGGGTTATCGCGGAAGCGACTTGAGGTGGCTGTGGAAACGGCTCACTCCGGAAGCGAGGCCGTGGCGAAAACAGAGGGGCGCCGGTGGCTCAACGAGGGCGCGACGATTCAGAATCGTGCACGGCGGTTTGGCGCGCCGCGAACTCGTGCGATGAGATGGAGGCGCGACCGGTTCAGAACTGTCCGCGAGAAGGAGGGGCAGGGCGAACCTGCACAGCGGCTCCGACATCCGATGAGTGGCGAATTGGCCGCGGGCGTGGCAAGGCCAGCAGATGGCTGGGCCGAGGTGAATGGGCGCCGGCGGTTTGACCACGGCAGGGTGAGCTTGGCCGCGGAGGAGTGAGGAGCGCGGGGCATAGTGGGCACAAACTGTCCCCCAGCGGGTTAGCCGCGGAGGTGTGTTGTAGCGGCAATGTCAGGACCCATGCCGGCCATCGAAAGCACGGCAGCAGCCTTGGGTGTGACGGTAGTGATCCGGCGTGGCGAGACGACGGAGGTGGAGGCCGCAGAGGTCTGGGGCGGCCCGGCAGGGTGCAGCGGTGAGGCGGAGGCGATTCAAGGCCGGCCGCTTGTGGCGCCAAGGCCACCGCTTGTGACACCGGGCGGAGGCGGCCGAGTCAGCTTGGCGCTGTTGAGGAGGCATCCGGCAATGCGAGACGACAGCTTGAAGGTCCCCGCGCGGATCAAGTCGCTGCGCGGCGACGAGGAAACGGCAAAGCAGCGCGCGGACGGAGGAGCCAGAGGTGGATGTGACTTAGCAAGCAGGCAAGGTCGATCGGGCGGCTCACAGACGAGAGCGCTCCGGCGAGTCGACGGAGTGGCTCTGCCATGGCGGCAGGTTGGAGAAGCATGGCCGTGACCGGGTTAGCACGGCCACGTGGAGGAAGCAAGAAGCGCCGGCGGCTGTGCCGCAAGAGGCCAGTAGGCGAGGCCGTGGCGGGCTGCAGCAGCGGCTCGGCACGCCGGCGAGGCCGGCTCGCTGGATTGACGAGGCGGCGCGGCTGACTTGAGGAGTGGGACGGCAGTGATCCGGCGCGCCTGTTTGAGACGACGACCTGGCGGGGGTCGCGCCCGGAGGCGAGGGTGGAACTGAATCCGCCTGACAGGCCGGCTCTCGGACGAAGGTAGAACGGCAAGGCGGCAGAGTCCAAGTCGATTCCCCGTTCCCGTGCTTGTCTTGGTTGTCGTCAGCTTGATGCTTTGCCTATCCCCGTCCGTGTCTTCTCAGGTCATGGGCTCCTTGTCAACTGATTTGCTGGGTTTTCACATGGAGTTTGATGCTGATGCATAAGTATGCAGCAGAATTGACTGATGACTTGATATGTTGATAGTTACGATTTGACTCGATCCTCACGTCAATCACAGACCGAGTCAACCGTGGATGGCTTATCGCGATTTTGGCAGAGGGGCGCTGGAGGTGGCGACTTGTAACCGATCCGGGGCGACTTGGCCGGGCGCAGACGACGGAGGAGCAGCGACATAGAGACGACCCGGCGACTGTTTGTGATGAAAGGCGGATAGAAACCGAGGCGGCAGAATCCATCACCCCGTCCTTGACCTTTTTGCTAAGTGTGACCTTGCACGGCATGTGGCTCTCAGAATCCCTGTATGCACTAGTAGTTTTTTCCAAAATAATGAATACTAGCACCCCTTTTGTCCGGTTTGACCTTTCTTTGGTTGTCCTTCCCACGTAGATCAGCGGCCATAGTAGATGTGATTTTCTTCTCGGGAACTCGGTCCTGCTTGTATTGATAGTAGCAAGATATCGTCTCCGCAGATCGTGTGGTGTGGAACGGCAGTACTAGCAGCCGATCTCAACAGCCCGTGGCCCATAAAAAATTCTGTCTCTGTTTCGGACTCGGCGGATTATCACAACGCGTGAAGCGGCCGTTCAACATGTAACCCTAAAACACTCTCAATCTCATATCCGTCGCCGCAGAACACTTTGTCAATCTTGACTGATGAATTTACTATTGATGTGAATTTTCCACGCCGGCACTTGTTGAACCGGAAAATTGCGAACTTCTCGAAACCCTGGGAAGAGTCCCTCCAAGAACTCAACACCACTGTGCGCTTGCCCCACGGTGGGCGCCAACTGTCGTGGAATTGTCACGGCAGATGTCCTAGGGTGAGGACTTAGTCGTGAGGTCAACACATCTATGTGGTAGCTTGAGAGGGGTTGAGCGGAATCGAGAAATGCAACATAAGACAGTGATTTAGACAGCTTCGGGCCCTGGGAAACATCATCCGGTAACAACCCTACATGCTATTTGAGGCTAGGTCTCATTATGCTCATGAGGGAGTCGCCGCATAAGCCGGCTCTTCGTGTCTAGCCCTAGAGATTGTTTCTTGTTGCTTGTAGCTTGTCCCTCTTTGGGGAGCCCTACCCCTCCTTATATATGTTGAAGAGGCGGGTTACATGTAGAGTCCAACTCGTACTTAAGACTTAACTATTCTAACTTATCGCCATGGGCTTCTTAACATCTTGGGCTTCATAACGCTTTTGGGTTTATAACCCCCGCAACCCGCTTATCACTGTTTGTCGGTTTAACATTGTCCGCCGGTTTAACATTGTCTGGCGGTTTAACATTGTCTGTCGGTTTAACATTTGTCTGCCGGTTTAACATTGTCCGCCGGTTTAACATTGTCTGACTTAACTCCTACCGGTTTACCACCTGCCGGTTTATCGTCTGTCATAGCCATCTGTCTTAACTGTCTGTCCTAATTGTCTGCCGGTTTAACATCCACCGGTTTACCAAGTCCCAGCCGGTTTACAACTCCAGCCGGGTCATCCCGCGGGGTATATCCCCGACACCCGCTGTACGGGCTCAATCACGCTGGAAGTGGTCTTCGGTTCTCTGAACAATTTCCGAAGCGAGGAGTTAATCTTCGACATTGTCCCATTCCGCAGCGGCTACCACACACTGCTCAGACGAACAGCGTTTGCTAGATTCAACGCAGTGCCACACTACGCTTATATCAAGCTGAAGATGCCCGGTCCATGCAGTGTCATAACAGTCAATGGCAACACGAAACGCTCCCTCCGAACAGAGGAGCACACCGCCTCCCTAGCAGTAGAGGTACAGAGCGGCCTTCTCAAACAACACCATAGTGCAGCTGCCGAGCCCCTGGGCACCGTCAAGAGGTTCCGAACTACACTGCAGCAGGACAGCAAGGATCGTCAAGAGCTCGACTAGCAATTCGGCCTCCGTCCCAGTCCCGATGAAGCAGAGGCATTCGTACCATGCGTACATAATTATGCACTCGAAATTCCATGGACATCGACGGAGGCACAAGCCAACCCGGGAACTACAGTTCGGCTAGACCGACACCGGACACACCTCTTTTTTTCCTATTTTAGGTTCGTTTTCCCGCGAGCTTTATCGACAGCCCCTTCGAAGGATCGGCATACAAAGGGGGCATGCAGCATAGGTGCGTAGGGTAACCTCCATATGTTCTTCTTGACGGTATTTTTACTTATTTCCGTGACCCGCATTAATCGCTTCCTTCTTGATCCCGGCATGTTAAATAGTCCGGGTGCTTATCGCACTATTTGTATAAGATACGCCTTGACATATCCATTCAGTTAGAATAAAAATGTTAAATAGTCTGTGGTTTTTTGCTTCTTACTTCATTTCATCTCGATCTGCTTATCAGCTACATCGGTACTCTTTTGTACGTTGCATATTCGCCAGGTGCTGATTATTCCCCCATAACACGGCAACAAAGTCCGAACACTTCTTGTATACAAGTTCGGCACCCCGAATTTAGCATTATATGCATTGTCTCCGAATCATGTCTTTGGTCAATAGTTGGTTTGCCCGGCTCCTGTGCTTGCTACCCTACATTCCGCTCTATCGGCTAGGGTAGTAAAGGGAGAACTACTGCGATTGTGCCCTGGCCCTGACCGGATGAGCACCTCCGTAGAGAAAGCCGAAAACTGACTGTCATGATACAGCGAGAGCCGGTCAGCTGTTCGAGGGTTACAAAATCGTTGGAGGTTTTTTTCCGCGTCACGCGAAGGGTCGGCACTTCCCGATCAGATGCTGACGGCACCCTGGCTTGGACTAGGGGCTATGCACTTGCTTAATTATAAAACTCCTATGGCTAAGTGAGGGCGTTTAAGCCGTATAGTCTGATTGCCTTGTTCGTTGCACTAAACAACTCCTTCAAGGACCATATAATTGGATCAAGATTGTTTAGATCCCATCCCGAACACCTTTGTAATAATTACGTGAGGGCGTGTTTACGATCGCCAACCTCGATTGCATATAACACGGCCGCATGTGAGGAAACAATTTAAAGCATAACGAAATTACATTACAAAACAAGATTTGTCTTTATAATACAAGGCAAAGGACAACATGAATATATTCATTCGAAAATAATGTCCTTCGAACATTGAATTTCCACAAGTCGAGACCCTTTTATGACATCTGCAAAATATTTCTCGGGTGTGCGGTGCTCCTTGCCCTCCGGCGGCCCGCTGGCAACTTCAACAGCGTTCATCTTCGCCCACCACATCTTGCAGCGAGCGAAGGCCATACATGCACCTTCAATACATGCAGAGCGCTTGACGACGTCCAGCCGTGGACGGGCTTCCATTAGGCGCCTCACGAGTCCGAAGTAGCTGCCGGGCATAGCTTCGGCTGGCCATAGCCGGATTGTCAAATCCTTCATGGCTAGTTCGGCCACCCGGTGCAGCTCCACTAACTGCTTTAGCTGACCGGTGAAAGACGCGGGATGCTCTGGCGCCGCATACTGTGCCCAGAATAGCTTCTCCGTAGAATCTCCTCCTTCGGTTCGGTAGAACTCTGCAGCGTCTGATACGTTGCATGGTAGATCCACAAAAGCTCCCGGGGAACTCCGAACCTGGGTTAGTAAAAGGTATTGCCCCTCCGCATACTTGCTTTGCATCTTAAAAGCCTTACCCGCCGTGATTTTCCTGGCCTCCTAGATCTCCTAGATGACGGTCTGGGCCTCATTCCGCGCGGTCTCCGCGCCCTGATGAGCCTTGGTGAGTTCGGCTTCCCGAGCCGACGCATCATTCTCCAAGGTCTAACATTTTTTCGCTGCATCTTGGAGCTCCTGTTGGATTTCCTTGACACGGGCCTCAAGCTTCTTACGGGCGGCTTGCTGCTGGACAGCCTTCTCCTCGGCCTCGCCCAGGGCCTTCCTCGGGCCTCGACCTGCTTGCTGGCTCCTGCATACATTTCGACATTACAGTCAATACACAGCGTCTCCGCTTCCCAACACACAGCAAGACATTACTTACCTTGCTTCTCCCGCAGTCAGACCCTAACCTCGCCGAGCCTGCTCGGTCCGCTCCAGCTCCGCCTCAGCCTCAGACTTCGCAAGATGTGAGGTCGCGCCAACAGCGACGCCGCTTATGCACACATATCACGTTAGTCTCCTTCACTAGAGGATTGATCCTCTGTCCGGTTCCTCTTACCGAGCACCGGACAGCGTCTCAGGGGCTACTGACTATATGGGGTTTTTTCTCTGTTATTTACCTCGAAACCTGTCAACAGGTTGCTACATGCTTCGTTCAGTCCACTCTTGGCGGACTGAACCTTCTCGATCACCGTGCTCATAAGAACACGGTGCTTGTCCATAACGGAGGCGCCTCGTAGCGCCTCCATCAGGTTATCCGGCGCCCCTGGATGGACAGGGGCCACCGGCGGAAATGGTGCACCCCTCCTTCAAAGGGGGTTGCCCGCCCGACCCCGGAGCCATATGGGTCTCCGGAATGGTATCCGGCTAAGGGCGGTTGGATGCGCCCTTCGCCGCCTCCATGGGGATCGCCTCCATGTGTCCGGAAGTGGAGGCTTGGCCGCGGGCGCCTCCGGACAGCGCCCCGGTTCCTCCCGCTGGGATCGCCTTCGGGACAGCGCCGACATCGCCCCCGCCCCGGGAGTAAGCGGTGGCGACTGGCTCGCCATCTTCGACGGAGCCAATGAACTTCCAGACGAGGATCGCTGGATTAGGTCGCGGGTCGGACTACAATAGTACGGTTAACTACATAAAGATAATGGAGAGAAAGGGCTGGATGTGCGCATAAATAAGCCATGTCACTTACGATGCGACCTGGGGCTTTCTGCGGGGGCGCCGCTCCGGACTATTGTCTATGTCCCACGCAGTATTGGCCGCCGGAACGCCCTTCCCCTTTTTAGGTGCCTCCGCCTCCGGATGTGCCGGAGCCGCCCTCTTCTTCTTCCTCTCCTCAGGGGGAGGATTGTTTTCTTCCTCATCCTCCTCTCCCCCGTCATTGTCCTCAGGGACAGAGGAATGAGTTTCGTCGTCTTTGGACGCCGCGTCCGAAGTACCCTTACGACGGAGGCCTCTCTTGGCCCCCTTTGCCTTCTTGGCCTTCTTCTCTGGCGCCTTATATGACGCCGGTACTAGCATCTCCGCCAAGCGCGGGATGACTGGTTCTTCGAGCAACGGAGCCGAACACTGGATCCGCTTCGCCCTCTCCGTCTAGTCCTGAAGGAGCAATAACAAAGGCTCAAACATCATCCTCGAAACAATTAAGTTGAGGACTCGTTCGAAATAACATACCTTGCTGGCGGGGTGTGTACAATCGTGACCACGGTCCGAATCCGTGGCCGGAGGTTTCTCATTGCCCTTGAAGAGCAATTTCCATGCGCCCTTGTGCGTAGTCTCGAAGAGCCTCACCAGGGTCCGATGCTTCTTGGGATTGAACTCCCACAGCGGCCGGCTTCGGCGCTGGCATGGAAGGATCCGGCAAACTAACATCACGTGGATCACGTCAACGAGCTTGACGCTCTTGGTCACCATGCTCTGAACACGTGTCTGCAGCGCTATTAGCTCGTCAACCAGTCCGGACTCTTCTCGATCCAGGAGGTGAGTCGCATAGGAGCACCGGGGCAGAATTCGGCAGCCGCGACCCAGGAGGTGCCGCGTGGTTCTGTAACATGGAACCACTACTTCTGCCACTCCTTTACCATATCCACGAAGGTGCCTTTGGGCCAAGAGACGTTGGACAATTTACTCACCATTGCCCCTCCGCACTCCGCGTGCTGGCCATCTACCACCTTCGGCTTCATGTTGAAGACTTTGAGCCACAATCCGAAGTGGGGGTGGATGAGGAGGAAGGCCTCGCATACGACGATAAATGCCGAGATGTTGAGGAAAGAGTTCGGGGACAGATCATGGAAATCTTCCCCGTAATAATACATTAGCCCACGGACGAAGGGGTGAAGTGGAAACCCTAGCCCGCGGAAGAAATGGGGGATGAATACCACCCTCTCTGTGGGCTCCGGCATGGGGACGATCTGTCCCTCGGCCGACAGACGGTGGGTGATCTCTTTCGCCAAATATCCGGCTGTCGGGAGCTCAGTAATGTTCTCCTCCGTGACAGAGGAGACCATCGACTTGCCCTGACCACCGGATCTAGACATGGTTGCTAGGGTGGAAAGGAGATTGGAACTTGGGCGGTGGAGCTCAAGGTTGGGAAGGCAGAGACAGAGAGAAAGCATGAGAAGAGGAAGGGGCAATCATTATCTCCTTATAAAGGCAACAAATATTAAACGCCTCCTCACTCGCCTTGAGATTCGCCTATTCCCAAGGGCTGTGTAAACGGCACGGTTGGGTTACCCATGCCCGCATTGATGAGAATCCCATGATAAGGGGACACGATCTCTGCTTTGACAAGACGTGCCAATAAAACCGCTTCCCGAGACGTGGGGTGATGGGCTAGCCAACAGTTGGAAATAATAACTGGGCAGGCGTGATACAATGTCATAAACAGTTGTCAGCGGATGGGACTCATGTAAAGTATATAAGTTCTCTATACGGTTGTGTGTGGTGTGTAACAGGTCCGGATACAATCGTCGCATCCGAAGACTATCTTGGAGTTCGGAAAAGGGGGAACCCGCCTTGCAATGCCGAAGACAATCTACGTGTCGGATGCTACCTCTTGAGCACTGCGTTGGATTTCCCCGAAGAGGAGAGGATGATGTAGCAAAGTAGCGTAAGTATTTCCCTCAATTTTTGAGAACCAAGGTATCAATCCAAGAGGGAGGCCACGACAAGTCCCTCGTACTCGCACAAAACAATAGCTACTCGCAACCAACGCGTTTAGGGGTTGTCAATCCCTTCACGATCACTTACGAGAGTGAGATCTGATACAGATGATAGATAATATTTTTGGTATTTTTGGTATAGAGATGCAAAGTAAAAAGTAAAAGGCAAAGTAAAAACAAAGCAAGTATTAAAGTGATGGAGATTGATATGATGAGAATAGACCCGGGGGCCATAGGTTTCACTAGTGGCTTCTCTCAAGAGCATAAGTATTCTACGGTGGGTGAACAAATTACTGTTGAGCAATTGATGAATTGAGCATAGATATGAGTATATCTAGGTATGATCATGTATATAGGCATCACGTCCGAGACAAGTAGATCAAACGATTCTGCATCTACTACTATTACTCCACTCATCGACCGCTATCCAAAGATGCATCTAGAGTATTAAGTTAAAAACAGAGTAACGCCTTAAGCAAGATGACATGATGTAGCGGAATAAATTCATGCAATATGTTAAATACCCCATCTTGTTATCCTCGATGGCAACAATACAATACGTGCCTTGCAACCCTTTTTGATGCGGAGTGATACTTCGGCATAATTTCAACGTAAATCTTCTTAATTGTGGTATGAATATTCAGATCCAAAAATTCAAGACAAAAGTTCATATTGACATAAAAATAATAATACTTCAAGCATACTAACTAAGCAATCATGTCTTCTCAAAATAACATGGCCAAAGAATGTTATCCCTACAATATCATATAGTCTGGCTATGCTCCATCTTCCCCACACAAAATATTTAAATCATGCACAACCCCGATGACAAGCCAAGCAATTGTTTCATACTTTAACGTTTTCAAAACTTTTTCAATCTTCACGCAATACATGAGCGTGAGCCATGGATATAGCACTATATGCGGAATAGGATGGTGGTTGTGGAGAAGACAAAAAGGGAGAAGATAGTCTCACATCAACTAGGTGTATCAACGGGCTATGGAGATGCCGGTCAATAGATATCAATGTGAGTGAGTAGGGATTGCCATGCAACGGATGCACTAGAGCTATAAGTATATGAAAGCTCAACAAAAGAAAACTAAGTGGGTGTGCATCCAACTCGCTTGCTCACGAAGACCTAGGGCATTTGAGGAAGCCCATCATTGAAATATACAAGCCAAGTTCTACAATGAAAAATTCCCACTAGTATATGAAAGTGACAAAATGAGAGACTCTCTATCATGAAGATCTTGGTGCTACTTTGAAGCACAAGTGTGGTAAAAGGATAGTAACATTGTCCCTTCTCTCTTTTTCTCTCGTTTTTTATTTGGGCCTTTTCTCTTTTTTATGGCCTTATTTTTTCTTTTTCATTTTTCGTCCGGAGTCTCATCCTGACTTGTGGGGGAATCATAGTCTCCATCATCCTTTCCTCACTGGGACAATGCTCTAATAATGATGATCATCACACTTTTATTTACTTACAACTCAACAATTACAACTCGATTCTTAGAACAAAGTATGACTCTATATGTATGCCTCCGGCGGTGTACCGGGATATGCAATGATTCATGAGTGACATGTATGAAAGAATTATGAAAGGTGGCTTTGCCACAAATACGATGTCAACTACATGATCATGCTAGCAATATGACAATGATGGAGCGTGTCATAATAAACGGAACGGTGGAAAGTTGCATGGCAATATATCTCGGAATGGCTATGGAAATGCCATGATAGGTAGGTATGGTGGCTGTTTTGAGGAAGGTATATGGTGGTGTATGATACCGCTAAAAGTGCGCGGTATTAGAGAGGCTAGCAATGGTGGAAGGATGGGAAAAAGTGTGTATAATCCATGGACTCAACATTAGTCATAAAGAACTCATATACTTATTGCAAAAATCTAGAAGTTATCAAAGCAAAGTATTACGCGCATGCTCCTAGGGGATAGATTGGTAGGAAAGACCATCGCCGTCCCCGACCGCCACTCATAAGGAAGACAATCAATAAATAAATCATGCTCCGAGTTCATCACATAACGGTTCACCATACGTGCATGCTACGGGAATCACAAACTTCAACACAAGTATTCTTTGAATTCACAACTACTCAACTAGCATGACTCTAATATCACCATCTTCATATCTCAAAACAACTTATCTTAGTATTCAACGCACTCAAAAGAAAGTTTCACATATCTTGAATACCAAGTATATTAACATTAAGCAAATTACCATGCTATTAACGACTCTCAAAATAATCTAAGTGAAGCATGAGAGATCAATAGTTTCTTTAAAACAAATCCACCATCGTGCTCTAAAAGATCTAAGTGAAGCACTAGAGCAAAAATTATCACACTCAAAAGATATAAGTGAAGCACTATGAGCAAAACTATCAAGCTCAAAAGATATAAGTGAAGCACATAGAGTATTCTATCAAATTCCAATTCATGTATGGCTCTCTCAAAAGGTGTGTACAGAAAGTATGATTGTGGTAAACTAACAAGCAAAGACGCAAATAATACAAGACGCTCCAAGCAAAACACATATCATGTGGTGAATAAAAATATAGCTCCAAGTAAATTACCGATGGAAGTAGATTTAAAGAGGGATGCCTTCCGGGCATCCCCAAGCTTTGACTTTTGGTGTCCTTAGATTATCTTGGGGGTTCCATTGGCATCCCCAAGCTTAGGCTCTTGCCACTCCTTGTTCCATAATCCATCAAAAGAATTCACCCAAAACTTGAAAACTTCACAACACAAAACTCAATAGAAATCTCGTGAGCTCCGTTAGAGAAAGAAAACAAAAGACTACTTTAAGGTACTGTAATGAACTCATTCTTTATTTATATTGGTGTCAAACCTACTGTATTCCAACTTCTCTATGGATTATAAACTATTTTACTAGCCATAGATTCATCAAAATAAGCAAACAACACACGATAAACAGAATCTGTCAAAAACAGAACAGTCTGTAGTAATCTGTAACTAACGCAAACTTCTGGAACTCAAAAACATCTACCAAAATTAGACGACCTGGAAAATTTGTTTATTGATCAGAAGCAATTGCAATCAGTATTTTATCACGTTCTGGTGATTTTTAATAATTCAGGCACTGAGCGCAAAGTTTCTGAAAATTACAGCAAGATCAAATAACTATCATCCAAGAAGATCCAATAGGTCTAGCTTGGCACAAACACTAATTAAAACATAAAACCACATCTAAACAGAGGCTAGTTGGATTATTTATTCCTAAACGGAAGCAAAAACAAAAAAACTAAAAATAAAATTGGGTTGCCTCCCAACAAGCGCTATCGTTTAACGCCCCTAGCTGGGCATAAAAGCAAGGATAGATCTAGGTATTTCCATCTTTGGTAGGCAATCCATAAGTGGCTCTCATGATAGATTCATATGGTAATTTTATTTTCTTTCTCAGAAAGTGTTCCATGACTTTCTTTAATGGAAAATGGAATCTAATATTCCCTTCCTTCATATCAATAATTGCACCAATCGTTCTAAGAAAAGGTCTACCAAGAATAATAGGACATGAAGGATTGCAATCTATATCAAGAACGATAAAATCTACGGGCACATAATTCCTATTTGCAACAATAATAACATCATTAATTCTTCCCATAGGCTTTTTAATAGTGGAATCCGCAAGATGCAAGTTTAGAGAGCAATCATCAAAGTCACCGAAATCTAGCGAATCACACAAAGTTTTGGGAATAGTAGAGACACTAGCACCCAAATCACACAAGGCATTAAACTCATGATCTTTAATTTTAATTTTAATAGTTGGTTCCCACTCATCATAGAGTTTTCTAGGGATAGAGACTTTCAACTCAAGTTTTTCTTCATAAGATTGCATCAAGGCATCAACAATGTGTTCGGTAAAGGCCTTATTTTGACTATAAGCATGAGGAGAATTTATCACGGATTGCAACAAGGAAATAAAATCAATTAAAGAGAAATTTTCATAATTAAATTCCTTGAGATCGAAAATAGTGGGTTTAGCAACATCTAAGTTTTTATTTCTTTCAATCCCACATTTATCAATTTCATCATCAAGATCTAAAAAATCCGAATTCTTAGAACGAATTCTAGGTAAAGGAAGATCATATTCAGTTTCATCAAGATTCATATTGCAAAACAAAGATTTAATAGGGGACACATCAATAACTTTTAGATCTTCATCTTGATTTTCATAGGAATTGGAAGAACACGCTTTAATAAAGGCATCTTTGGAAGCACGCATCCCAGCGGTTCTTTCTTTGCACTCATCAATAGAAATTCTCATAGATTTTAGAGACTCATTGATATCATGCTTAGGAGGAATAGATCTAAGCTTTAAAGAATCAATCTCAAGAGAAATTCTATCAACGTTCCTAGCCAAATCATCAACTTTAAGCAATTTCTCTTCAAGCAAAGCATTAAAATTCTTTTGTGAATTCATAAACTCTTTAACACTACTCTCAAATTCAGAGGGCATCTTATTAAAATTTCCATAAGAGTTGTTGTAGGAATTTCCATAATTATTAGAAGGATTACTAGGATAAGGCCTAGGATTAAAATTCCCTCTATACGCGTTGTTACCAAAATTATTCCTACCAACAAAATTCACATCCATAGATTCATTATTATTCTCAATCAAAGTAGACAAAGGCATATCATTAGGATCAGAATAAATACTCTTAGTAGCAAATAATTTCATAAGTTCATCCATCTTTCCACTCAAAACATTAATTTCGTCTATCGCATGCACTTTTTTATTAGTAGATCTTTCGGTATGCCATTGAGAATAATTAACTATAATATTATCTAAGAGTTTAGTAGCATCTCCTAAAGTGATTTCCATAAAAGTGCCTCCCGCGGCCGAATCTAAAAGATTTCTAGAAGCAAAATTCAATCCGGCATAAAAGTTTTGTATAATCATCCACAAGTTCAAACCATGAGTAGGACAATTACGTATCATTAATTTCATTCTCTCCCAAGCTTGTGCAACATGTTCATGATCAAGTTGCTTAAAATTCATAATATCGCTCCTAAGAGAGATAATCTTAGCGGAGGAAAATACTTAGAGATAAAAGCATCTTTGCACTTGTTCCAAGAATCAATACTATTTTTAGGCAAAGATGAAAACCACGCTTTAGCACGATCTCTAAGCTTAAAAAGGAAATAGCTTCAACTTAACGACATCATTATCGACATCTTTTTCTTTTGCATATCACATAAATCAACGGCTTATTCAGATGAGTAGCGGCATCTTCACTAGGAAGGCCGGCGAATTGATCTTTCATAACAAGATTCAACAAAGCAGTATTGATTTCACAAGATTCAGTATTGGCAAGAGGAGCAATCGGAGTGCTAAGGAAATCATTATTATTGGTATTGGTGAAGTCACACAATTTGGTAGCATCTAGAGCCATCACGACAAACAAGCAAACTAACACACGAGCAAACAAAAGGATGAGGAAAAGGCAACGGGAAAAAGAGGAGGAGATTGGGAGAGAGAGGGCGAATAAAACGGCAAGGGTGATGTTGGGGAGAGGAAAACGAGAGACAAATGGCAAATAATGTAATGCGAGAGATAGGGATTGTGATGGGTACTTGGTATGGTGCTTGACTTTTGCGTAGACTCCCCGGCAACGGCGCCAGAAATTCTTCTTGCTACCTCTTGAGCACTGTGTTGGATTTTCCCGAAGAGGAGAGGATGATGCAGCAAAGTAGCGTAAGTATTTCCCTCAGTTTTTGAGAACCAAGGTATCAATCAAGTAGGAGGCCACGCAAAAGTCCCTCGTACCTGCACAAAACGATAGCTACTCGCAACCAACGCGATTAGGGGTTGTCAATCCCTTCACGGTCACATACGAGAGTGAGGTCTGATAGAGATGATAGATAATATTTTTGGTATTTTTGGTATAGAGATGCAAAGTAAAAAGTAAAAGGCAAAGTAAAAAACAAAGCAAGTATTAAAGTGATGGAGATTTATATGATGAGAATAGACCCGGGGGCCATAGGTTTCACTAGTGGTTTCTCTCAAGAGCATAAGTATTCTACGGTGGGTGAACAAATTACTGTTGAGAAATTGACAGAATTGAGCATACTTATGAGTATATCTAGGTATGATCATGTATATAGGCATCACATCCAAGACAAGTAGATCGAAACGATTCTGCATCTACTACTATTACTCCACTCATCGACCGCTGTCCATCATGCATCTAGAGTATTAATTTAAAAACAGAGTAACACCTTAAGCAAGATGACATGATGTAGAGGAATAAATTCATGCAATATGATAAATACCCCATCTTGTTATCCTCGATGGCAACAATACAATACGTGCCTTGCAACCCTTTCACATCGGGTAAGGAAACCGCAAGATTGAACCCAAAGCTATGCACTTCTCCCATTGCAAGAACTACCAATCTAGTTGGCCAAACCAAACGGATAATTCGAAGAGACTTGCAAAGATAACTCAATCATACATAAAAGAATTCAGAGAAGATTCAAATATTATTCATAGATAAGCTGGATCATAAACCCACAATTCATCGGTCTCAACAAACACACCGCAAAAAGAAGATTACATCGAATAGATCTCCACGAGAGAGGGGAGAACATTGTATTGAGATCCAAAAGAGAGAAGAAGCCATCTAGCTACTAGCTATGGACCCAAGGTCTGAAGTAAACTACTCACACTTCATCGGAGGGGCTATGGTGATGATGTAGAAGCCCTCCATGGTGGATGCCCCCGCCGTGAGCTCCTAACAGGCCCCAAGATGGGATCTCATGGATACAGGAAGTTGCGGCGGTGGAATTAGGTTTTGGCCCTGCTTACGATCGCTTGGGGGCGTGAGGTATATATAGGAGGAAGGAGTACGTCGGTGGAGCAAAGGGGCCCACGAGGCGGGGCGCGCTTAGGGGCGCCCCCACCTCGTGACCGCCTTTGATAATTCTTGGAGTAGGGTCCAAGTCTCCTGGATCACGCTCGTGAGTAAATCACGCTCAAGGTTTCATTCCATTTGGACTCCGTTTGATATTCTGCTTTCTTCAAACACCGATATAGGCAAAAAACAACAATTCTGGGCTGGGCCTCCGGTTAATAGGTTAGTCCCAAAAATAATATAAAAGTGGAAAATAAAGACCAATATAGTCCAAAACGGTAGATAAAGTAGCATGGACCAATAAAAAATTATAGATACGTTGGAGACGTATCACCGGACTCCTCGTCATTGAAGCCAGGTTCAAGGGCTACTCAGGGAGTCCTGGACTAAGGGGTCCTCGGGCATTCGGCCTATTATCTGTTGGGCCGGACTGATGGGCTATGAAGTCATGAAGACCGAAGACTATACCCGTGCCCGAATTAGACTCTACTTAGCGTGGAAGGCAAGCTAGGTGATCGATTATGAAGATTTCCTCCTATGTAACCGACTCCATGTAACCCTAGATCTCTCCGGTTTCTATATAAACCGGAGGGCATAGTCCGGGTACGACAGATTCATTACCATATACTAATAGGCTAGACTACTAGGTTTTAGCCATTACGATCTCATGGTAGATCAACTCTTGTAACACTCATATTCATCAAGATCAATCAAGCAGGAAGTAGGGTATTACCTCCATAGAGAGGGCCCAAACCTGGGTAAACATTGTGTCCCCCGTCTCCTGTTACCATCGATCCTAGACGCACAGTTCAGGATCCCCTACCCGAGATCCGCCGGTTTTGACACCGACAGACTTCCTATCCACTTTGTCTCCCACCCAATCGGAGTCTGAATAGCCCACAAGCTTGAAGTTGGATCCTCTTGGGTACCATAAGCCAAAGTTTGGGGTATGAGCCAAATATCGAAAGATTCGCTTGACCGCCACAAAGTGGCTTTCCTTAGGTGCGGCTTGAAACCATGCACAAATTCCCACACTCAACATGATATCCGATCTAGATGCACAAAGGTAAAGCAAGGAGCCAATCATGGAGCGATATACCTTTTGATCCACCGCTTTACCATTGGGATCTATGTCAAGTTGGCATTTGACGAGCATTGGAGTGGAGGCCGTCTTGACATCACTTAGCTTGAATCTCTTGAGCACGTCTTGAGTATATTTGGCTTGGTTGATGAAGGTACCTTCTCTTCTTTGCTTGACTTCGAACCCGAGAAAGAACTTCAACTCTCCCATCATGGACATCTTGAACTTGGAGGTCATGAGTGCGGCAAATTCCTCATTGAAAGCTTTGTTAGGGGAACCAAAGATAATATCATCAACATATAGTTGGCACACAAACAACTCCCCTTCGGCCTTCTTGGTAAAAAGAGTGGGGTCGATTTTCCCAATTTCAAAACCGCGATCTTGCAACAACTCGGTAAGGTGGTCATACCACGCATGTGGGGCTTGCTTAAGGCCATAGAGTGCCTTATCGAGTTGGTACACATGATCGGGAAAATAGGGATCCTCGAACCCAGGGGGTTGCTTGACATATACCAACTCATTAATGGGACCATTAAGAAAAGAACTCTTCACATCCATTTGTTGCAACTTAAAGTTATGATGAGAAGCATAAGCAATCACATGCGAATGGATTCAAGGCGAGCAACGGGAGCAAAGGTTTCACCGTAGTCGATACCCTCGACTTGGGAGTAGCCTTGTGCTACCAAACGAGCCTTGATGCGAATGATCATTCCATGAGCATCTTGCTTGTTCTTGAATATCCACTTGGTTCCAATGACATTATGGTTCCCCGTTGGCCTTGGCACCAATCTCCACACCTTGTTGTGCTTGAAGTTGTTGAATTCTTCATTCATGGCATTAAGCCAATCCGGATCCTCAAGCGCCTCATAGACCTTTTGGGGTTCACCACAAGAGACAAACGCGTGATGTTCACAATAGTTTGCCAATTGTCTACGAGTGCTTACCCCTTTTTGAATGCTTCCAAGAACATTTGTCATGATATGACCCTCGGTTGTGAGCTTGGATGCGATCTTGGCGGCACGATGCTCTAATTCCTCCTCGAAGTGAGTTGAGGAGCGGTCACTTGATCATCTTGAGCATCGTCTTGAGCTTGTTCTTGATCTTGAGCTTGCTCTTGATCTTGAACTTGCTCGGATGAGAGAACTTGACCTTGGGCATCACTTGGTGATTCAACACCATCTTGAGGTAGATCTTGCCCTTGGCCTTGTTCATGAGGTTGAGGGCCTTCACTTTGTTCTTCGGAAGCATGTGGGCCTTGGGTTGGTGATGGCTCCACATGAGTGGTGCATTGTCCTTCTCCTTCGGCCCCAAGGGGTTCCTCAATGGGTAGGATAAAACCAACTCCCATTCTTCTTATGACTTGAGGAGGAATTTCATCACCTACATCACAGTGCCACTGATAGGAGCTAGGGTTCTTCCCGGTCTTGGACGTAGGTTGTAGGGGAACGAGGGAGGCGTGCGAGGGCTGGAGCACGGTAGCCGGTGGCGAGGCGCCGTCCTTGCGCGGTGTGGCGGCAGCGAAGATAGGAGGCGGCTAGGGTTTAGGGTTTCCGGCTCCTCTGGGAGCCGGGCAATAGAAATAGTCTTATTGCTTAAATCTCAAAATCGTCTTACAACTTGTTGAAAGGGATCGAGAAGAGGTGTCTAGAGGGGGGTGATTAGACACTAAGTACCAAAACTTGCAGTTTTTAACTTCTTTAAGTTTAAGTGGAGTTTAGGCACAAGTTTAACACTCACAATACATATCAAGCAAGCATGCAAAGAGTATATGAGCAGCGGAAAGTAAAGCATGCAACTTGTCGGAGTAAATGACCACGGGTAGCCTAGTCGGCTCCCCCTGGAACTTTTGAAAAAATTAAAAGCCAATCAAGCCGTCCAACATCCAAGACGCAGGGCCGCCTCCCCGCCGGGCTGCCCTCAGCCGCTTTGAGGCGGCCCGACCCAAGCCTACACGAAGAGGGTCAGAAGAGGGCCGGCTTCAAGGAGCCGGTTACAGAGGGCCGATCATGAGCCGGCCACGAAGGCCGACTCCATGAAGCCGACCCCAGCAAGCGCCAAGGCCGCACCTCGTAATCTGCACCCACATAATGGTGATGAGACGGGCGTGGCTACAAGTGAAGCCGCCACCCCAGATGTCGGAAGCACGCCTGGCCACAAGTCGCCAGACGGGCGGCCATCACCGTCCGGCATGCAACATCATACCATGTTGACCATGACGCCACCCACGACAGTCGTCAAGACGACCAGAAGCGGCGGGCCCCTCCGGTCGAGAGATGCCCGAGGCGACTTGACCTCCCCAATCGGGTTTAAGATATGGCCGGCTTCCCATAGCCGGCTTGTTCCTCCTCAAGAAAGCGCCATTAAGGAGACAAGACGAGGTGAGGCTACAGTGATCGCCGCCAAGGCGGCGGCACTGTAGCCATGCTTACCCCGACAAAGCCCTCGTCATCAAGATTGAGGCAACAGTAACCAGCCCCCGACAAGGCCCTCAGCAGTGGGGCTAGCCTGTCGACCAAGAAGCCGGCAGCGGCGGGATCCACCAGTCGGTGGGCCCCAGCGGTCGACGGAGAAGCCGGCGAGCATAGACACTGACCGCTAGGGCCCGCGCCCAGCCGAATTACCATTGTACCCCTGGGGGGTAGGCCTATATAAACCCCCCAGGGCACCTATGCAAAGGGTTGATCTCTTAGAGTTTTAGACACCACATAGACAGAAGAGGAGAGCTAGCTGAGCCCTTCTTCTTCCTCTCACCGAACAGCTCAAGGAGCTTCTTGTAGCCATCTGTTCATCTAGTGATCATGCGGAGACCCCGCAGAGCAGCAGTAGGGGTGTTATCTCCACGGATAGCCCCGAAGCTGGGTAAGATTCGCCGGCATGCATGTCTTCGCCATCCCGCTTCTGTGCACCGGCGACGCCTTATTGGCTCCCATAATGATAAGCCACCCGCTGGCATATGTCACACCTACCACCCGACATTTGGCGCCCACCATGGGGCCAGGTGCACCGTCGTCCGGAGATCTGTTCGACGGAACCTCTTCCTCCCCATGCGAAGCGTAGCTATCCCGCACGCCCGATGGCGCTGTTCGGACGCTGCTGCAAGCGCGTCACGACGCTTGCATGGCGAGCTGCCTCGCCGACCTTCTTGGCGAGGCTCGCGTCTCCGACGAGCCCGCCTCTGACGTGGGCACAGGCTGCCCCGAGAGCCACCTCGTCAGCCTCCTTGACCAACTCCACATCTCCAGCGAGCTTGCTGTGGATTTGGAGTCGGTCGGCTCCACCGACCCGATGCTTGTCGACTCCGACACGACATCACTCGACGCATTCCCCACCAACGTCGTGATCTTCGACGACCCGCTCCCCCAAGCCGACAGCTGTGGCAGTGCCATCACCTAGGTGCTGGTCATCAGTCATGGCGGCCCCTCTGGCGAGAACGCCCACGACGCCTTCTGGCGGCGCTGCACGACCTGTCCGCCTTCTCCCGCCGACGCCGACGCCGAGACACCGGAGGCGCTGCTGCGCCCCATGCGGAGGGCCGAGGATAGTTACTATGAGACGCCTCACCGAGGCTCACCAGCGCGAAGTCGACCGTGCCGCCTTTGGCACGCCGCCTCCTGACGGGCCGAGCCGAATCGGCGTCATCAAGAAACGCGGCGCAGTCATCGCCGATATGCTGGAAGTGGACCGCCCAGTCTACGCCACGCCGAGAATTTACGTGCGCCAGCGTCGTAGAAGAGCTGAACGGACTAGGGCCCGACGAGCTCCCCTATATGGCTAGGCGCATCCAGCAACTGATTGGCGCGGCCGCAGAGCGGCATGAAGACGGCGCCCGCGCCGAGAGCCCTCCCCCGCGCCGAGAGCACGGCGCGACGTCACGCACGGCGACTGCGGGCAACACCCGCGCACGACGAGAAAAGGAGCCAGCTGCCAGCCGCAGCCGAACCCGGATCTCCATCGAGCGCGACGCAGAAGGCCGTCCTCGAGCCGTGGAGCGGCGAGGCAACCCGCCCCCTCCGCCGCGTGAAGATATCCCACCCGCCGCCACGCATCCGACTCTCGCCGCCGACTAGGACGCCAAGGAGTCGGCGAACGACGCCGCCACGGATCGACCGCCTAGCGCGATCCTTGGCATTGAAGAAGAAGACGATGTTGGTCCGCTTTGCTTGCCTCAGATCCGCTGATTTAACCCTTCCTAAAGGGTTCTCGCCCCAAGAGACACGCCTAAGTACAACGGCTCCGTGAAGCCGAGGATTTGCTGATCGACTACTCCACCGCAGCCAAGCATAGCAACAGCAACAGCGCGTTGTTGTGTAAATATGTGCCCCTCATGCTTCGTGGCACGGCTAACCTGGCTCAACAGCCTCAAGTCAGATAGCATCAACAGCTGGCCTGCTCTTCACCAAGCCTTCATCCACAACTTCACCAGCACCTACAAGCGGGCTCCCAAGCCCAGACAGCTCTCCTTGTGCGTGCAAGGACCCACCGAGTCTACTCGCGAATACCTCATGCATTGGGCCGAGCTCCGCAATTCCTGCGAGAGGGTGCACGAGGTTCAAGCCATAGAGTACTTCACCGCCGGGTGGCGAGAAGGCACCCTCCTCAAGCACAAGCTTCTCTGCAACGAGCCGACTACCCTCGACGAGCTACTAGTCATAGCGGACAAGTACGCCACCGCCGACTCCTCGATGAAGACCGAGCTCCGGGTGGACGCTTCTAGGAAGGTGCTCAACCCGGCTCCCAAAACGCCGGCTGGCGACTCCAGCCGACGTCCGTACCAGAACGACGGCAAGCTCAAGGGCCCAAGGCCGCCTCCAACCAATCGGCAGGTGGCCACCGTCGAAGACGAACAACCTGAGGGGCGGCAGGCCGGCTTGGCAGCGGGCTTTCTCCTACGAGCAAGCCCTCGACGCCCCTTGAAAGTTCCACAGCTGCGCAAAGCCTTCCAACCATACGACCAGGAAATGCCACTAGCTCACCCGAATCACCAAAGGCGAAGGGCTGGTGCCGCCTCCTCCAGCTGGACAGCCGCCTCCGGCTCCTCAACAGCCGGCCGCTCGACCAGCAGCCGGGACCATCCAAGATGAGTTCCCCAACAAGCATGCCGCCTACGTCGTCTTTACAAGCCAGCTCGACGATCAAGAGCCGGGCGCCGACAAAGCACCAAGAAGTCAACGCGTCGCCCAACAACCCCGAGTACATGCACTGGTCAGAAAGGCCAATCAGCTGGAGCCGGGCCGACTACCTAGAGGTGATGCCGTCCCCGGGCTCTTATGCATTGGTTATAGAGGCAACCCTAGCAACAGACAGGCTTGCTGCCCGATTCTCCCGCGTACTGATAGACGGCGGGAGCAGCATCAACATCCTGTACCGCGACACCATGGAGAAGCTGAACATCAAGACCAAGCACCTCATGCCAAGCCGGACCATGTTCCATGGCATTGTACTCGGCCTGTCCTGCTCACCAATGTAACGCACCGGATTCGATGCGCCAGGTGTCCGCCAGTTATTTACCGTCCTTGCCATGTCATGTGCTTGCGTGTTGCACTTTGTCATGTCATCATCTGCATTTTATATCATGTCGTCATGTGCATCGCATTTGCATACGTGTTCTTCTCATGCATCCGAGCATTTTGCCCGTTGTCCGCTTTTCCAATCCGCGCCCTATGTCTCCCGCGCGCTCTTTTACCTCTTTTCGTGTGCGGGTGTTAAACTTTCTCGGAATGTACCGTGATTTGCCAAGCGGCCTTGGTATAGCACCGGTAGACCGCCTGTCAAGTTTCGTGCCATTTGGAGGTCGTTTGATACTCCAACGGTTAACCGGGTAACCGCAAAAGCCTCTTTTGTTGCAGCCCAACACCCCTTCATAACAGCCCACTAACCCAGCAAACTGCCCTCCATGCTCTTGGTCGTTCGATCACGATCGTGTGGGCGAAAACCGTGCCTCATTTGGACTCTCCTAGCTCCCTCTACCTATTTATATGTGCTCTCCCCGAAAATCCCGCAGATCAAACCCTAGCCCCGCTCCCCTCGCGCGCTGGACATGTCCAGTCACACCCAATATGCGACCCTATCCAAAAGGAACTCGAAGGTTCCACCACGGATAGACCCGCATATTGAAACGCTTTTGCAAGGTGGATATCATTACATCAACGTTACATAATAGGTAGGGATACATACATAAGGCACAAATGCCACAAGAATACATCAACAACATATACAAGAGATCAACATCCAACTACGGATGGAACACAAACAGAAACTCAAACGACATCCACCCTCCTAGCCCAGGATGCCGACCTGGAACCTATCCCCTGATCGAAGAAGCAGAAGAAGAACTCCAAAACAGGTAACATCGCTCGCGCCATGATCATCGCAAACCTGTACTGCAATCGCAGGTGTAGTAATCAGAGCCACGAGGACTCAGCAATCCCATTACCATGGGTATCAAGACTAGCAAAGCTAAATGGGAAAGGAAGGGGTAAAGTGGTGAGGTTGCAGCAGCGACTAAGCATATATGGTGGCTAACATACGCAAATGCGAGCGAGAAGAGAAACAAAGGAACGGTCGTCAACTAGTAATGATCAAGAAGTGATCCTGAACTCCTACTTACATCAGACATAACCCAGAAACCGTGTTCTCCTCTCGATCAACCCCGAAAAGTGACACTCACGGTTACGCACACGGTTGGTGTATTTTAGAAGAGTTTACTTCAAGTTTACTACAACTGGATATTAACAAATTCCCATCTGCCTATAACCGCAGGCACGGCTTTCGAAAGATTATACCCTGCAGAGGTGTCCCAACTTAGCCCATGATAAGCTCTGGCGATCAACGGGATATTCCTTCTCCCGAGAAGACCCGATCAGTCTCGGAATCCCGCTACAAGACATTTCGACAGTAATAAAACAAGACTAGCAAAGCCGCCTGAATGTGCCGACAAATCGCGATAGGAGCTGCACATATCTCGTTCTCGGGGCACATCGGATGAGCAAGACGACGGGTTGGCATAGACCCTAGTTGCCTGTGGGCGCTGGACATCGCTGGTTTGGGCCAGACTAAAGGAGAACTGCCCGGGGCTAAATAAAGATGACCCTCGGCTCCGAAACCCAAGGGAAAAAAGGGCATAGGTGAGGCAAATGGTAAAACCAATGTTGGGCCTTGCTGGAGGAGTCTTATTCAAAGCGAATCGTCAAGGGGTCCCATAAATCACCCAACCGCTGTTAGGGACGCAAAATCCGGGAACATAATACCGATATGACGGAAACTAGGGCGGCAAGAGTGGAACAAAACACCAGGCATAAGGCCGAGCCTTCCACCCTTTACCAAGTATATAGATGCATTAGTAATATAAGAGATATTGTGATATCACAACATAAACATAATCCAACATGGAGCAATCTTCACCTTCACCTGCAACTAGCAACGCTATAAGAGGGGCTGAGCAAAAGTGGTGACATAGCCAAACAACGGTTTGCTAGGAAGGGTGACAACGGTCAGAGGTTCATGGCAATTTGGGAGGCTTGAGCAGCAAGTGGTAGGTAACACAGCATAGCGATGGTAGGTAACACAGCATAGCGATAGAACGAAGCAACTAGCATAGCAATGATAGTAGTGAGATCCAGGGTAGCGATCATCTTTCCTGAAGTCCCGCAAGGAAGAAGAACGAGTCCATGAAGAAGATGAAGCCACGGAGACGAACCAAGCGTAGACGAACGAATCCTCACGATCGCAACGAAACGGGAACTATTGAGAAGAAGCACACAACATGGTAAACACACCACACAAGAACAAGGCATGATGCACAACAAGCATGATGCATGGCAAGACTACATGAAGCTACTCATGGCAAAATATGATGCAAACAAGAACAACACCTCAAAGCAAGTTTAAATGAGGCCGGAAACAACATATAACAATTCCGGTAAGTCCTCATATGCAAATTTCGAAATTGGTCCAGATATGAATAAACCTTATGTTCAAGTTGTTAAACAACAAGTTAAGATGCACCAAGATGATCTACACGTAATTCTAGTCAAGTTACATATAAAGTTCATTAGATTCGGAGCTATGGCCTAGAAGATATGAGCAAAACAAGATAAACATGGCATTGATGCAAAATGCATTCAAACATCAAGCAAACACCTCAAAACAAGGATGCAACATGATAATATGAAGCTACATGCAATTCTAAGCAAGTTTCATATGGAGCACACCCAAAACGGAGCAACGGTTCAACACATACACATGAAACAAGTTTAAAGGACAAGCTGTCCAAAATAGCAACTAGGCATATTGCAAGCACCTAAACAACAAGCTACAGCATCTTAACATGATAACAAAAGGCATAGACGTGATGTACAGGTAAAGCATGACAAAACATGAACACTGAGCTATCTCCATAAATGACTAAAACATGCTCAAAAGGACATGGCAAGATTGCAAATAATAACAGTTTCAGACTTTGCAGAAATAACATCAGGTTGCAATGTTCAGAGCTATCAAACAACATGTTACAGGGACGTATCATGGAAAACAAAGGTTTGGCATGAATCTACTAATTGCATAGAACAAATGTCCTTTACTGACCATGAGCCAAAATGTCGGTGTACTAGAGTAGGGGTACCCTAGTACCCCGAACTCGTGCACGGACAGTTGCAGCGCCCCACGGCAGGGCTGGCTTGATGGCCACCAAGATCTCAGCGGCTCCTTTGGAGCCATTCAAGAACAAAGAAGTCAAGACCCGGCAAGAGGAGCTTGCCGGAAGGCCACTCAAGCTAAAGAACGAGGCCCCGCAAGAGGAGCTTGCCGAAGGCTTGGCGGGCGCTGAACCCCAAGCGCGACAAGGTTCCCGCTGCCATGCAAGGCGCTTGCCGGGCGGGCGACCTCTCTTCATCTCCGCCCAGCTCACCCGCCAACGTGTCACCACGGGCTCTCCCAAGCACGCGTGTCGACGGGCTATGCAGCCAGCGGGAGTAGCGACAGACGGTGCCGACAAGCTACCATCATGGCGGACGGAGGCGCACTTAACGTCCCTCGTTACATCGTTCGGGCGATCGAGACGGCATTGATGACCCTTGTCCCTTGCCGCCGAGTTAGGTATAGATTATCAGACACTCGCATAAAGCGTGTACCAACCTAGGTTTTTACCATTGTAACCTTGTCTACTTGCCACATGTGGTAACCCCTTGTGCCTATAAAAGGAGGCCCGAGGGCAACGAGAAGGGTTCGCTGGTTTCGTCCAGCTCCACTTAGTTCATCACATTCAGGCTAGGTTTTGTAGCCCGCATTGCTCCCTAGCAAGAAGAGAAGATAATCCACAAAGCAGCAGAGGAGTATTATCTCCGGAGAGCTCCGGCTGGGTAAAACCTCTCGTGTGCATCGCCGATCCGCTTTTTGTGCAATCTCCGCCCTCCGAACCCCAAAGGGACCCAGGTCCCGTAGGTGCTCGTGGGGCACGATCGTTCTTCCCCGACATCTTTGGCGCGCTGTAGGGGCGCCGAGGCTGTGTGAACCCGTCCGCGGTCGCACTAGCAACTCCATCGACGTCTTCGCCGACATGGCGCCAAGAAGAAGCCTTCGCAGCAGCTGAGCCGTCTGAAACCCACCACCACCGGAGCCATCAGTGGTGGGGGAACGCTGGCGGAGGGACCGGCGTCGCCGAGAGAGCCCACGATGCCGCCAGGTCCAAGGACAACGCGCGCGGGCGTCGGCGTCCGATCTGCACCACGCCCATCGCAGGAGGCGCGATGATGATAGCGCCATGATACCCGCGCACCATACGATCTTTGGATCAAGGCCAAGCCGAGGATCCCGAGGCCTCGAGACCCGCATGCACCTCAAAGATGCCGGTAGACGAGTGGGTACGGTCGCTGGGCGGATGCTGCTCCTCCTAACTTGGTTAGGAGTCCGAGCACATCCCGCTTCTTCGCTCAGACGCCGCTGCCGCCAACCACACCAGCGGAAGCCTTGGCGAGCTCGCCATTACTAGATTACCCTCCGACGGCCGATAAGGTCGACGAGTGGAGGGCCACACCAGAGTCTCATCGGCTTCGCTTAACGGCGACGTCCCGCGGCAACCGAGCGCTTCGCAACCGCGGCGAGGCGACAAGGCGCGAGCCGATGGCGACGAGACTTGCGGGGGTGCACCCACCGTACACTCCCCTTCCCGAAGGCCAAGATCGCCGACTCGCCGGATCCACCTCGACAATGACCCACAACATCGCCGGATCCGCGAGCTCGTCGCGACCAGCGCCAAGTTCTTCGGGAACGGCAAGAAGAGGACGCTCGAACCCGTATCAAGCGCCGAAGAGAAGCGCGCCGTCAATCTGACCAACGCGCCGGGCCCACTGTCGATATGCACGCGCCAGGGGAACCAGGCGACTTGCCATACGCGGTGGGTTGCCCTGCGCTCACTCGTGAGCTGCGGCAAGTCCGGTGGCCCGACAAGAAAAACTTCAAACCAGACGTGCCGGAGAAGTACGACGGCAGAACACACCCATCGGAGTTCCTCAAAGATCTACACCATCGCGGTGCAAGCTGCGGGGACGAGACGACAAGATCCTCGCCAACTACTTCCCTTGGTGCTCAAGCCAAACGCCGATCTTGGCTCATGCACTTGCCGGATGGCTCTATTTCTTCTTGGCAGATTTGTGCCACCAGCTTGTTGGCGCCTTCACAGCGGCCACAAGCCTCATGGCCAGGAGAGTGATCTCCACCTGCTTGCCTGTATGGAGGGGGAGTCTCGCAAAAATTCATCCAGAGATTCAATGAGTGCACTACAACATCCCAGACGCCCACCCTGCTGCAAAGGATCAGTGCATTCCATCGTAATGTACGAAATCGCAGGATGAGGGAGGAGATGGCGATGTGCAAAGTGAAAGACGCCAACGAGCTATACGCCCGGCCGACAAGTGTGCACGCTACCGAAGAAGGAAGAAGACTCCTGTGAGAGAATGTGGGAGCAGAATCGACAAGAGGGGATCGCCTGCAAGGAATAGCCGCGCGGAACAACAGGAGGAAGAAAACCAAGAAGTACTAGTTGTCGAGCAGTCCGCAAGGATGGTGCCGCCAACCAAGCCAAGGCCGGTGGTTCGCAAGGAGGTTGCCGCTGACGCCGACCGCCAAGTCGTGGCGGCCGCCGACAAGCCCGGCAGCTCCAACAAGCAAGATCAGAAAATCCACCGCACTAAGGGCCACGATCTCCAGAGCTGCAAGAAAGTCGAGCAGCTTGTTGAGCTACGTAAAGCTGAATACGAGCGGCGTAGACAAGGAGAAAGCCCAAGAAGGTGCAGGTGCAGGTAAGTAAGAAGAGACCCGGTCGGGGAGGACGCCGCGGCAAGGCCAAGCAGCGGCAAGGAGACAGACCTCCCCGTGGCCGCGACAAGGAAGAAGATGAAGATGAAGATGACGAGGACGATGAAGACGATGAGACTGATGAGCATGAGTTTCAAAAGGCAACAGAGGTCCTTTGCGCCGATGGTGGTGCGCCTCTGATACCTCGCACCGCCAACTCAAGCAATGGATGCGTGAGGTCAATGCAGCAGAACCATCCATAGAGTCACGCAAACCTCTCAAGTGGTCCAAGACGCCCATCATCTTTGACATTGAGGATCACCCTGATCGCATCATCGCGGTCGGGTGTTTGCCGATGTTGGTCTCACCAACCATCCGCAACCTCAAGGTCACAAAGATGTTGGTTGACGGCGGGCCGCCTGAATTTGATCTCCTCCGCAGTGCTCCGTAAACTTCAAATCCTCGACAACGAGCTCAAGAAACCGGTACTTTCCAAGGAATCAACCCAGAAGGAGCAAGCCCAAAGGGAAGATCACGCTGCCGGTAACATTCGGCAGCGAGCTCAACTTCAGAACCGAGAGGGTCACGCTTGACGTCCGCCGATTTCCCATTGCCCTACAATGGCATACTTGGCCGCCCAAAGACTCGCCAAGTTCATGGCCGCCTCATTATGCATACAACCTACTCAAGATGCCCGCCCGATAAGCGCTATTTCTGTCCATGGCGACAAGAAAGATGCACTTATCTCGCGCCGACAAGATTTACCGGATGCAGCAGCCGCGACAGATAGCAAACCACTTACCGCTGAAGCTCCCGGGCGAAGAAGAAGACCACTAGGTCCGCAAGAGCACTGCTGCCCACTCCGCAAGCGCACCTCTTCGAGTGCTGCGCCACCGCCGAGGACGCACCATCGAGCTCCACCGCAAGTGCAACAAGACGATGGCAGCTCCGCCAAAGACCAAGAAGGTGCCCGCCAAGGAGGACGGCACCGGTGGTACCTTCACCATCGCCACGCTTGATCCTAAATAGGAAGGCGAGCTCGTTGCTTTTCCTGCGGCGAATGTCGATGTGTTTGCATGGCAACCATCCGACATCCCCGGCGTTCCTGTGAAAGTAATTGAGCACCACCTAGCTGTCTGTCCTCACGCCGCCCGCCAAGCAAAGAGTTAGGAAACAGCAAAGGAGCGCCAAGAGTTCATAGCGAAGAAATCAAGAAATTGGAAGCAGCAGGCTTGTCGAGGAGTCCTCCACCCCACGTGGTTGGCCAATCCGTAGTGGTACGCAAGGCTAATGGGAAATGGAGACTTTGTATTGACTTCACAGATGTTAATAAAGCTTGTCCCAAGGACCCATTTCCCTTGCCGCCAGACGACCAGATTGTTGACTCCACGGCCGGATGCGATCTGCTTTCATTTCTTGATGCATATTCAGGATATCATCGATCTTCATGGCGTAAGAGGATGAAGAGAAACCGCATTCATCACACCATGTGGCACGATCGCTTTATACGGATGCCTTTCGGTTTGAAGAATGCTGGTTCAACCTTTGCAAGGGTAGTCCATGATGCTTTTGGACCTCGATACACGTAAATGTAGAAGCTTACATGGATGACATAGTGGTCAAGAGCAAAGACAGGCAACCTTGGTTCAAGATTTGATGAGACGCTTGCAAACCTGCGCAAGATCAACCTCAAGCTCAACCCCGAGAAGTGCGTGTTTGGAGTCCCTTCCGCAAGCTTCTCGGTTCTTTGTATCTCAGCGGGAATTGAAGCCAATCCCGACAAGATCAAGGCCATTGAGCAGATCAAGCACCAAAGCGCCAAGGATGTCAAGGCTTGCCGGCTATGTGGCTGCTCTCAAGAGGTTCATCTCTAAGTCTGCTGAACGCTACCTCCCCTTTTTCAAGATTTTGAAAAGGCAGGTCCAATGAAATGGACTCGGCGGAGGCTGCGCCGCAGGACTTGAAGAGATACCGTCCTCCGCCCAATACTTGTCGCACCTAAGCCACAAGAGAAGTTGTTGCTGTATATAGCGCGACCAATCAAGTGGTTAGTGCTGCGTTAGTAGCGGAGAGGGAGGCGATGATGAGCCGCAACCGAGGCAGGCGATCCAGCGACAAGCAAGATGCTTCGCCACAAGCTCGTCCCGATAAGGACGGATCAGCGAGGTTGCGACAAGATACGGAAGAAGATGGTGCAACGCCTAGTATACTTTGTCGGCCCTTCGCAGGGGCTAGATCGAGGTACTGTGTGTGGTGGCTTGCCGCCTCCTCATGGCCTCGAGAAAGCTGCGCCATTACTTCCAAGCACATGAGATAACAGTTGTCACTGCGCTTCATGAAGAGGATTTTGCAAAATCCGTAAGCAACAGTGCAGGATTGTTGAGTGGGCACTGAACTGCAAGCTTTGGTCTCAAGTTCGAAAGCACTTCAACTATCCAGAGCAGGGCATTGGCAGAATTCATAGCAGAGTGGACGCCAACGCAGGATGAAGAGATTCCGAGACGAGCATCCCCGTCAAGGAGGCAAATAAAGAATGGCTGATGTACTTTGACGGTGCCTTCTCGCTGCAAGGCGCCGTGCCGCATGGTCGCTTATCGCACCCACCGGGAGCACCTCAAATACATAGTCCAAATGCACTTTCCCAAGGAACAAGCAACAAATAATACTGCAGAGTATGAAGGCTTGCTTGCCGGTCTCAGGGATTGCGGTGGACCTTGGGATTAAGAAGCTCATTGTCGGGGAGACTCACAACTTGTCGTCCGCCAAGTAAATAAAGATTACCGAGTCCGCTGATGGAAGCGTACGCCGATGAAGTGAGGAAGCTGGAAGAGCACTTTGAAGGCTCGCAAATGGAACACGCTCCAAGAGCACGTAATGATATAGCTGATGGCCTCTCCAAATGTGCCGCACTTAAGTTACCTGTGGAACCAGGGATTTTGTGCTCAAGCTGACTCAGCCAACCGTGACACCATCAACAGACAGAGCAAGAAGAGAAAATTGGTTTCCGGCGACTACTTTCCGCAGAGCTCTCAAGCCGCCGCCAAGAAGGTCCCTAAAACCAACGCAAATATCACCGAGGAGCAGTCTGCCCGACAAACCATGCAGTTTGTATCGCTGAAGCAACGCCCCGACAAGCTTAGCTCCGCAAGCTTGACGGGATCATCGAGTTCGCGCGACCCGCAGGTCCTGCCAGAGAAGCTGATGGTCCCGCAGTGATAGATGAGCCTTTAGTCCTTGTTGTCGAGCCACGTGCTCCAACATGGGCACAGCAGATCGCCCATTTCCTTCGCATGTGAGAACTTCCCAAGAGCAAGAAGAAGCGGAAAAGTAGCCCGGCAATAAGTATGTACCAGTTTGTTGACAACATCCTGCATGTAAGAAGACTCAACGGAGTGAAATTGAAGTGTATTTGCCGAAGATGGATGTAAGTTGTTGGCGGAGATACACGGAGGCATATGTGGTCACCACATTGGCGAAGAGCACTTGCCGCAAAGCTTTCCGCAAGGTTTCTTCCGCCGAAGCCTCCAGATGCAACCGCACAAGTAACCAAGTGTGAAGCGCAAGGCCCATTCAAGACAGATACACCAGCCAGCTCAAGCTCTCCAGACGATCCCTTTATCCTGGCCCTTCTCGGTCCGGGGCTCGACATCTCGCCCCTTCCCCGAGCTGTCGGGGCTTTGAATACTTGTACGCCGTAATCGACAAGTTCACAAAGTGGCCGGAAGTGGAACCAGTGAGGAAGGTGACAAACACAACACCGCCAAGTTCTTCAGTCAATTGTTTGCCGCTTTGGGATTCCTAACCGGATCATCACCGACAACGCACACAGCTTCACGAAGTCGCACCTTCATGCAAGACGCCCAAGATCTTGGCGCCAAGATCTGCTTTGCTTCCGCTGCTCATCCGAGAAGCAACGGTCAAGCAGAGAGGGCAAACGCTGAAGTGCTGCGAGGACTCAAGACCGAACTTTCGACAGTGCTGCACAAGTGCGGAAGGAACTGGATCGAGGAGCTGCCAGTGGTTCTTTGGTCGATCAGACGACGCCAAATCGAGCCATCGCCGCACACCCTTTGCTCTAGTCTACGGAGCAGAGGCAGTTCTCCCCACGGAACTCAGATACGGGTCACCTCGAGTGCTCGCTATGATGAGTTTGAGCAAGAGCAGCTGCGATAAGATGACGCGCTGCTCCTCGAGGAAGATCGCCTTCAGCTGCAGACGAGCTGCTCGTTACCAGCAAGCTTTGCGCCGCTACCATAGCCGCAGTTAATGCCGAAGCTTCGAGGAAGGCGACCTTGTTCTTCGCGCGCTCAATCCGCCAAGAATTCCAACAAGTTGACGCCAAGCGGGAAGGCCCTTATCGGGTAAAACGAGTCACTAGGCCCGCGCTGTCCGCTTTGAGACCAAGATGGCTTTCCGTGAGCAATTCCTGGAACATAGAGCATCTTCGCAAGTTTTACCCATGAGGCGCGGTTGTTTAACCTGCTCCGCAACCACCCTTTTGTACAAGTCTTGCCGCTGTTGCATGTAATCCTTTGTACAAAGCCGGGCGCAGACTTCTGCATCAAGAAGTTTATGGTTGCGCACATTTTGTTAATACATGCTTTCATAATCAAATATGCATGTGTTTACTAACATCTTGTGCAGCACCCGCACCCGTAAGTTTATAATAAGCCATTAGGCTCCATAACTTTTTTTTTCTTCTTTCTTCTCAAACAAGGAGAAGGTTCATCCACCCACAAGTTAACCGGGGAAAGGAGGAAAGAATGGTGTGGGCCGACAAGCCGCCGCCGAGGAACTGTCGCTTTGCCGGAAAATGGACAAATGTAAAAGCTAAGTTGCTAAGTTTAAAATGACCAGTTTTAAATTTTTAAGTTATCTTCCTCGAACGATAGTACTTTGTATGGAAAACTCCAGCGCGGAGGAACCAAATCGCGATCGGTCGCGCTTTACTTTGTTTCGAGTCCGCTCAACAACTTAAGTGAGCTGCGGCTAGTCCGCGACGAGGTTGCTTGTCGGAAGCGACCCCGCCAAAGAGGCTGCTGAAGTTCCGACTCAAGCGCCAAGGCAAGGGTGCCTGCACCGGCAAGTTTCCCTGAAAGCGTAGGGTAAAAACATACAAGGGAAGAAATCGAGTAAAGGAAATAACATTGCATTCGATGGCCTAAGATAGTGTATATTACATAATAACTTGTCGCAGATCTAATAGGTTTTTCTCCTAAAACATGATCTACAGCGACAAGAGAAAGATTGACTTGGCGGCCTAGTCCACGCGGTCGCCCTCGAGCCTCTTAACTCCGCTCACCCTGTCCACAATGGGTGCGACAAGGGTCTTGAGCGCTTCAACATCGGGCGGATGGAGGCAGGACTTGAGGGCCTTGGAGAAGTCGACGCTGGGTTGCGGAAGGCCACTTTCATCAACACCTTCCGAGAGCCTCGCACAGATTTGGCGTGATTCTTCCGCCAGCTTGCTTCGAACCTCATCCCGAGCCGCGGATACCCGCCAACACGCCTTTGAAGAATAGGCTGAGCTTGACGCTGGGTTGGAGGTTCTCGCCGGTGGAATATCCAAGATCTGTCATCCCCAACTCTATCACTCATTATGGATGCCGGGCGGCGGTGTCCACAAGACCTTCTCGTCCAATGCATTATGCTGTCCCAAGATTATTCTGGGCGGTCACGCATTCGACAAAGAACTCCTCGGTGGCCTTGATTTTCTCCAGCAGGCCTGCCTCCCGCCTCCCCGGCGCCGCTCAACGCCTCCGCTAAGGTGGTCAATTTCAGCTCCAGATCCGCCTTTGACGCCCTTGGCGGCATCGATCTCCTTGATCTTTTCAGCCAAACGACCTCGCAGCTCGCCGAGGGTGTAAGCGCCCTTCACGCCCGCTTCAACCCGGCGACCTCCTCGGCACTCTTCCTGGAGGGTGGACTCCAGCTGAGCCACCTCGCCTCCAGCTCCCTTTGGCGGCCTCGGCAGCCGCGCAGATCTTTGCCTCCTGGTGGCCCGCCAATCGCTTGCTTCTGCAAGCGAGATCTTCCTCAAAGCCGCCGAGGTTGATCTTCCGCTGCGCCACCACCTTCTCTAGCGGAGAGCTTCACCGCAAGCCTCTGCTGCTCCTCAACCTCGCCTTTCTCCAAGATAAAGGCCGGCGCCTCAGCAAGCTGCTCCCGAGCCTCTGCTATGTCCCGGAGGGTCTCTTTGTTGGCGCGCCGAGCTCTTCCGACGCTTTCCAAGTCAGCTCCCGCCTCGCGACAAGCGCCTCCCGACTCCAGCTTTGGCTTGTCGGGCGCGTAGAGCGACAAGAACCTCCTTAGCAGCTGCTCCTCTTCAGTTCACCATCGCTGCTGCCTGGGCATCAACCAGCGACAGCCCGCGGAGGCAAGCAGCTCCGCATCGAAGGTCTCCTTCACCGGTGCCCTGGAGCTTGATGCCCATGGAGCTTGATGAAGACACCTCGCCGGCTTTCGTGTAGGCGCCGGCTGGGGCTCCTGAGTCTGCACGCATCGGTGGCGGGGATCGGCGGTCGGCGCAGCGCCTGGCGCCTCCTGCGGCCTCCGGCCGCCGCACGATCGCTGGTTCCTCCCCACCTCTCAAGGCCAGCCGCCTCGGCAGCCTCCTCGCTCGGCGGGCTGTCGTTGCCACTTCCTCCTCCTCCATGTTGGCGGCGCCGACATTGTCGCCGCCGTGTCTCCTCGCGGCAGCCTCGGTTTCCATCGGGTCTCCGCAGATGGATCTGATGGTCAAGGAGGAAGCACAAAATCAAACAGATATTCAAAGAGAGAAATGGAAGAACAGAACCCAAGGGAAACTATCAAGACAAGAAGATTACTGCAGAGGGCTCGTGGCAGCGCCTCCACCACCGGAGGGTCGCTGGCGCCAGCCCTTGTCGGGAAGCTCCTTGTCGGAGTGGCTTCCTTGCCGGAGAGCGCCTTGGCGGAGAATTCTCCTTGGTGGCGAGTTGAAGCAAGCAGAATTTGGAGCGGCCTCCGGGCCTCCTGATGAGGCTGGACCTCGTGGGTAGCTTCCGTGCTCCATGATGTGGCTGCTCTGCTCCTACAAAAGCCAACAAACCAGATATAAGTAACGGAAAAGCACCCAAGCCGCTTAACCACGGAAGCATACCAGATACTTACGCTGGGCCAGGGCGGGGCTGCTCTTGAAGGGTTGCCGGATCCGCAAGGAGTCCTGACGTGCCCCCGTTACTATAGGGGAGTCGTCTCGAGACGACGACCACCGGCGCCTTGGTCCTCTTCGCGCCTCCGAGCCGACGCTCAAGAAGAAAGTTCAGAGTGGAACCACCGATATAAGATAAAGCAATAAATTGAAGACTACAAATAGCAGCGGCAAGATCTTACTTCTTCCTCTTCTTCCTCGAGCCGAGAGCGAGAGATCAAACTCTGCTCCAGCGCTGACGGATTGGGGAGAAGACTCCTTTGGCGCTTAGCGGGTGCAGGGCCACGCCCGAAGGCCCCGAGCCCGCCACTGCGGCGAATGAGACGCCTCGCTGCAATGCAGATTTGCCGCTGTGGAGCGCGTCTGGCGGCGAGGCGGCTGTTGGACCGTATGCTCCCCACACTTTCTCCGGGTCCTCCCGAGACGCCTCCTTGGCGGGCGGCGAGCTCCTCCTGCGAAAGCTACTTGACGGCGGAGGAGAGGCGCCGGCAGGCTCGCTGGTCGTTGTCGGGCTCGGTCTGCTCCTCCTCACCGATGAACTCTTCTTGGTCGGCAGGCTTGCCGCCGCCCTCTCTCGCCTCGACCAGGAACTCAAACGCACCGGGCGAAGCGGCCTCGCAGCCTCCTCCAACCTTGTGGCGATGCGCGCCATCTCCCGAGCAGTGGTGTCGCGGGTGAGCCGCTTCTTCTCGCCGGGCGCGGATCGGCACTTCGCATGTTGTCAAGAACTGCTGCACTATGTCATCGGCGGGCTCCTCGCTAAGTTGGAACGATCCCATGGGAATCGCACAACGGCATTATCGCGCGATGCTATCAAGCGACGAGTTGTTGCACAAGGCACAACTCCCCGGCAACATGCACCATCCGTGGTTATCCGCTTCAGCTTGAACAGCTCCCGCAGCATGCCGCCAAGCCCGTGGTGGTGAAATTCCACCAGGCCGGACGCAGCCTCATGATATCCGCCGCTCGAATTCCCAAGCAGGTCTCCCTTCTTGCAAGGGTGCAATGCGCGGCGAAGCGAAGTCCGCGCTAACCGTGTTGGGTAACGTGGTAATTTCAAAATTTCCTACGCACACGCAAGATCATGGTGATGGCATAGCAACGAGGGGAGAGTATTGTCCGCGCACTCGTGAGACCGTAAGCGGAAGCGCGATAACAACGCTGTTGATGTAGTCGACGCCTTCACGATCCGACCGATCCAAGTACCGAACGTGACGGCACCTCCGTGTTCAAAGACATCGCTCAGCTCGATGACGATCCCCGGCTCCGATCCAAAAAAGCGCCGGGGATGACTTCCGTCAAGACGACGGCGTGGTGGACGATGATGATGCTCCACCGACGCAGGGCTTCGCCTTAAGCTCCGCGACGATATGACTTCACCGCGCAGGTGTAACACCCCTAAGTAACTTTCCATATTTGTAACTCCAACTCTTGCCATTTTCGCATTGTGATATGATATTCTCTCCGTGGTTGGGTTTTCCTTCTTGCATTTTGTCTATGTCATGCATTTTATATCATGTCATCATGTGCATCGATTTGCATACGTGTTCGCCTCTTGATTCCGAGCATTTTTCCCGTTGTCCGCTTTTGCAATCCCAAGACTCCTATCTTCCCCGGCGTCCCTTTTACGCTTTTCCGTAAAGGGTACTAAACCTTCTCGAAATGGACCGAGGTTTGTCTAGTGGCCTTGGTATACCACCCGAGACCACCGGTCAAGTTTCGGTCATTTGGAGCTCGCTTTGGTACTCCAACGGTTAACCGTGACTCTCGCAAAGGCCTCTTTTGTTGCAGCCCAACACCCTCCAAAACAGCCCAATAACCCATCTAAGTCACTTCCATGCTCTCCGTCGCTCGATCACGATCGTGGGCGAAAACTACACCTCATTTGGACTCTCCTAGCTCCTCTATGCCTATTTAAGCAAACCTCCCCAAATCCGGATCATCCCCGAAACCCTAGCTATTTTTGCTTCTCCGCCCCGACACGTCCGGCGAGCTGGACACGCCCGCCTCCCACGCACAATCATGGGCGCCACGCCACCACCGGGCGCCCCACATCGCTGCTTCACACATGGCCAGGGCCTTGGGGCTGCCCTGTCCGGGTTGCCGCCGCCACACCACTCGGGCGCCACCCGCGCCGCTGCCTCGGCCAAGCTGCCGGATTTCATTGCTGCCCGAAGGCCGCTGGCCTGACGCTGCCTCACGCCTCCTCAGCCTCCGCCGCCACTGCTGCCCGCCACGGGCGCCTCGGCGCCTCCTCCTCGCTGGCGCCTCCCATGAAGCTCGGAGCCGCCACGCCGATCCGATCGGATCCGACTCGAGCCGCGCCGCTGACCTTTTCTCCTCCTCCATTTTCTCTAAGTCCTTATTCTCATGTTATTTTGTGCAATTTTCAACATGCTATATCTTCGCATCCAGAGATCCATTTTTCACGTATAATATGTCAAAATGTTCGTATCGAAGAGTAGATCATTTCATTCCATTGCATCATTTTCATTTGAGCTCATCTTGATGCCCGAAATGCTGTTGGAAGAGTGCTATGTGCTGTTAGTTTCTGATTTTTATCAGGACTTGCACTTTTGTTATTTTTGCCATGATTATTGTGTGCACCCTATGAATTTGAGTACTACATGTGTTTTGTAAAATGCCATGCCATCTTTCCAGGGGTATATGCCATGTATTTTTGTGACCTATGTGGTGACTAGCACAAGCATGCAAAGTAGGTGTCCCAATGTTGCTGATTTCAGCCCTGTTATAGCTGATTTTGATGCCATGTTTACTTGATGATACCGAGAGATCTATGCATATTTTGAGATACTTCAGTAAGGGTGTTTTGTAAAGCATGACTTGCTCTATCCATCCATGCCTTTGTTTGCAATTATGGACTGCTATAGCTTGAGTCAATCGAGCTCTACTTTTGCTATCAAATGTTTCCTGGCAGATTGTATACATGTTATTCAATTTTGCCTAGCTTGTTGTGGTTGAGCCATATATGCTATGTTAGCGTTCTTGCCATGTATGTCTTCTATGTCATGTCTTCTTGATGTATGTATGCTTAGTTTATCATTTGAGGCTCTGTAGTGAGTGCATTGAGCTTGTAAACATGCCATCTCGTTATCAGTTTTTGACATGTCATGTTGCTGATTCTGTTAACGAGACTTTCAATATTGACAGGGGTGTTACTATATTTTCTAGTCCTTTTTGGCTTATGGTCAGTAAGGGACTTTTGTTCTAGGCTTTGAGTAGATTCATGCCATGCCATGTTTTGCTATTTTAAGGTCCTGTAGCATGTAGTTTTGCTGCTCTGAACATTGCAACCTGATGCTGTCTTTGCCATATCCAGCCTGATTATTATTGCACTTTTGCCATGCTTGTTTGAACATGTTATGATGTGAACTAGCCGTAGCTCAGTGCTCATCTTTTGTCGAGCATCATGTGTAGATCACTGCCATGTGCTTTGTTGATACGTTTGGGTGCAGTAGCTTAATTAATTGTTGCTTGCAAAGTGGCATCATGCTGTTAATGGCAGATTTGCGCCATTCTTGTTTTGCTTGCCATTTGCAAACCGTGCATCCGATTCCGGTGATCTTTATATCGATTTCAACCGAAATCATCTCATCTTTCCAGTGGCATACTTGGTTTGTCAAGTTGATGCCTGGTTCATCATTTACCTTCCGAGCGCATATAGCATTGCATACCACATCATGCATATCATGTCATGTTTTGCATCATGTTGATTGTGCATTGCACCGTGATTTATTGTGGCTCCTTTGTTTGTGTTGTTGCTTTGGGTAGAGTCGGGAGATGAGTACGTGAACGAGGAGCCTGTTGAGAACGCCGAGGATCAAGCTTTCGACAACTCGAGAACATTGCGTGCAAGATGACCATACCCTCGAAATCACTTCTATCTTTGCTATGCTAGTTGCTCGCTTCTTTGCTATGCCTATGCTGCATTGCCTACCACTTGCTATATCATGCCACCCATATTGCCATGTCAGCCCCTAACCATCCTTTTCCTAGCAAACCGTTGATTGGCTATGTTACCGCTTTGCTCAGCCTTCTTATAGCGCTGCTAGTTGCGTGAAGTGAAGTTTGTTCCTTGTTGAACATGGAGATGTTGTTCCTTATTGGAACATGTTTACTTATTGGGGATATCACAATATATATATATATATCTGCTATAATTAATGCATCTATATACTTGGTAAAGGGTGGAAGGCTCGGCCTTATGCCTGGTGTTTTGTTCCACTTTGCCACCCTAGTTTCCGCCATACCGTGTTATGTTCCTTGATTTCGCTCCCTTACACGGTTGGGTGATTTATGGGACCCCTTGACAGTTCGCTTTGTATAAGACTTGTCCAGCAAGGCCCAACTTTGGTTTTACCATTTGCCACCTAAGCCTTTTCCCCCGGGTTTTCGCGAGCCCGAGGGTCATCTTTATTTAACCCCCCCGGGCCAATGCTCCTCTGAGTGTTGGTCCAAACTAGAGCCACTTGCGGTGCCACCGAGGCAACTTGGGGCATCTTCGCTTGCCGACGTATCGCTCATCCGGATGTGCCCTAAGAACGAGATATGTGCAGCTCCTATCGGGATTTGTCGGCACAATCGGGCGGCTTTGCTGGTCTTGTTTTATTGCTGTCGAAATGTCTTGTAGTCCGGGATTCCGAGATTGATCGGTCTTCCCGGTAGAAGGAATATCCTTCGTTGACCGTGAGAGCTTATAATGGGCTGTTGGGACACCCCAGGGTAATATCTTTCAAAGCCGTGCCCGCGGTTATGAGGCAGATGGGAATTTGTTAATGTCCGGTTGTAGAAAACCCAAAGTTGACCTCAATTAAAATACACATCAATCAAGGTGTTACCGTGATGGTCTCTTCTCGCGGAGTCCGGAAGTGAACACGGTGTTGGAGTTATGTCTAACGTAAGTAGTTCAGATCACTTCTTGATCACTACTAGTTTCACGACCGTGCTTTGCTCCTCTTCTCGCTCTCTTTGTAAGTAGCCACCATATATGCTAGTCGCTGCTGCAGCTCCACTTTACTACTATGTCCTTCCTATAAGCTTAAATAGTCTTGATCTCGCGGGTGTGAGATTGCTGAGTCTCCGTGACTCACGTGATACTTCCAAAACAGTTGCAGGTTCCGACGATGCCAAGGTGTGATTCCACCGAGCTCAAGTGGGAGTTCGACGAGGAACGTGGTCGCACTATGTGTCTTTTCCAGATGATCAGAGTGGTGCCCAGCTTGGGACGATTCGGGATCTGTGTTAGCATATGGGGTATCTTCTTTATTTTGGTTCCGTAGTCGGACCTTGAGTGTACTCTGAATGATGGATGTTTATTTATGTACTGTGTGACGTGGCGACTGTAAGCCAACTATGTATCTTTCCCTTAATTATTACATGGGTTGTGTGAAGATTACCTCACTTGCGACATTGCTTTCAATGCGGTTATGCCTCTAAGTCGTGCCTCGACACGTGGGAGATATAGCCGCATCGGGCGCATACACAGGCTTCACTTAAGCTCATGACGATATGACCAAGTGGAATATGGTGGAGGGGGGCACCGACACGCTAAGGAACGATCCGTAGATCAACTTGTGTGTCATGGGGTGCCCCCCGCCCCATATATAAAGGAGCAAGGGGGGGGTGGCCAGCCCAAGGGGGCCGAGGAGTCCTACTCCCACCGAGTAGGACTCCCCCCTCCTAGTTGGAATAGGATTGGGAGGGGAAGAGGGAGGCGCCTTCTCTCCTTGTCCTATTCGGACTAGAGGAAGGGGCGCGCCAGCCCTGGCCGCCCTTTCCTCTTCTCCCTATGGCCCATCAAGGCCCATTGACCTCGGGGTTCCGTAACCCCTGTTCCGTAACTTCCTGCTTTCATCCGAACCTTTCAAGTCCAAACATAGGCTTCCAATATATCAATCTTTATGTCTCGACCATTTCGAGACTCCTCGTCATGTCCGTGATCACATCCGGACTCAACAACCTTCGTACATCAATACTTATAAACTCATAATGAACTCACATCGAACGTTAAGCGTATGGACCCTACGGGTTCGAGAACTATGTAGACATGACCTAGAACCATTCTCGGTCAATAACCAATAGCGGAACCTGATGCCCATATTGGTTCCTACATATTCTACTAAGATCTTTATAGGTCAAATTGCATAACGACATACGTTGTTCCCTTTGTCATCGGTATGTTACTTACCCGAGATTCGATCATCGGTATCCAATACCTAGTTCAATCTCGCTACCGTAAGTCTCTTTACTCGCTCAGTAATACATCATCTCACAACTAACTCATTAGTTGCAATGCTTGCAAGGCTTATGTGATGTGTATTACCGAGAAGGCCCAGAGATACCTCTCCCACAATCGGAGTGACAAAACCTAATCTCGATTCATGCCAACTCAACATATACTTTTGGAGACACCTGTAGAGTACCTTTATAATCACCCATTTACGCCAGGACGCTTTGGTAGCACACAAAGTGTTCCTCCGTAAACGGAGTTGCATAATCTCATAGTTGCAGGAACTTTGTATAAGTCATGAAGAAAGCATAAGCAACATACTAAACGATCAAGTGCTAAGCTAACGAATGGGTCATGTCAATCACATCATTCTCCTAATGATGTGATCCCATTAATCAAATGACAACAGATGTCTATAGTTAGGAAACATAACCATCTTTGATCAATGAGCTAGTCTAGTAGAGGCATACTAGTGACTATTTGTTTGTCTATGTATTCACACATGTATTATGTTTCCGGTTAATACAATTCTAGCATGAATAATAAACATTTATCATGAAATAAGGAAATAAATAATAACTTTATTATTGCCTCTAGAGCATATTTCCGTCAGTCTCCCACTTGCACTAGAGTCAATAATCTAGTTCACATCATCATGTGATTCAACACTAATATTCACATCTGTATGTGATTAACACCCATAGTTCACATCGTCATGTGACCAACACCCAAAGGGTTTACTAGAGTCAATAATCTAGTTCACATCGCTATGTGATTAACACCCAAAGAGTACTAAGGGATGATCATGTTTTGCTCGTGAGAGAAGCTTAGTTAACGGGTCTCGCTACATTCAGAGTCCGTATGTATTTTGCAAATATTCTATGTCTACAATGCTCGCACGGGCTACTCTAGCTAATTGCTCCCACTTTCAATATGTATCGAGATAGAGATTTAGAGTCATCTGGATTAGTGTAAAAAGCTTGCATCGATGTAACTCTTTACTTACGGGCTCTTTATCACCTCCATAATCGAGAAATATTTCCTTAGTCCTCACTAAGGATGTTCTTGACCAATGTCCAGTGATCTACTCCTAGATCACTATTGTACTCCCTTGCCAAATTCAGAGCAAGGTATACAATAGGTCTGGTACATAGCATAGCATACTTTATAGAACCTATGGCTGAGGCATAGTGAATGACTTTCATTCTCTTTCTATCTTCTGCCGTGGTCGGGCTTTGAGTCTTACTCAATTTCACACCTTGTAACACAGGCAAGAACTCTTTCTTTGACTGTTCCATTTTGAACCTTTTCAAAATCTTGACAAGGTATGTACTTATTGAAAAACTTATCAAGCGTCTTGATCTATCTCAATAGATCTTGATGCTCAATATGTAAGCAGCTTCACCGAGGTCCTTCTTTGAAAAACTCCTTTCAAAAACTCCTTTATGCTTTGTAGAATAATTCTACATTATTTCCGATCAACAATATGTCATTCACATATACTTATCAGAAATGCTGTAGTGCTCCCACTCACTTTCTTGTAAATACAAAGCTTCTCCAAAAGTCTGATAAAACCATATGCTTTGATCAACTCATCAAAAGCGTATATTCCAACTCCGAGATGCTTGCACCAGTCCATTGATGGATCGCCGAGCTTGCACATTTTGTTAGCTCCTTTAGGATTGACAAAACCTTCTGGTTGCATCATATACAACTCTTCTTTAATAAATCCATTAAAGAATGTAGTTTTGACATCCATTTGCCGATTTCATAAAATGTGGCAATTGCTAACATGATTCGACATTGACTTAAGAATCGCTATGCTTGAGAAAATCTCATTGTAGTCAACACCTTGAACTTGTCGAAAACCTTTTGTGACAAGTCGAGCTTTGTAGATAGTAACACTACTATCGTTGTCCGCCTTCCTCTTGAAGATCCATTTATTTAACATGGCTTGCTGATCATCGAGCAAGTCAATCAAAGTCCATACTTTGTTCTCATACATGGATCCTATCTCAGATTTCATGGCCTCAAGCCATTTCATGAATCTGGGCTCATCATCGCTTCTCATAGTCCGTAGGTTCATCATGGTCTAGTAACATGACTTCCGTAATACGATTACCGTACTCACTCAAAGTGCGGATTTTACTCGAAGACCTACGAGGTTTGGTAGCAACTTGATCTGAAGTTTCATGATCATCATCATTAACTTCCTCACTAATTGGTGTAGGAATCATCGGAACTGATTTCGTGATGAACTACTTTCCAATAAGGGAGAAGGTACAATTACCTCATCAAGTTCTACTTTCCTCCCACTCACTTCTTTCGAGAGAAACTTTCTCTAGAAAGGATCCATCTTAGCAACGAAAAACTTGCCTTCGGATCTGTGATAGAAGGTGTACCCAATAGTTACCTTTGGGTATTCTATGAAGATGCACTTCCGATTTGGGTTCGAGCTTATCAGTGAAAACTTTTTCACATAAGCATCACAACTCCAAACTTTAAGAAACGGCAGCTTAGGTTTATCGTTAAACCATAGTTCATATGGTGTCGCCTCAACGGATTTAGATGGTGCCCTATTAAACGTGAATGCAGCTGTCTCTAATGCATAACCCCAAAACGATATTGGTAAATCGGTAAGGACATCATTGATCGCACCATATCAAAATAAAGTACGGTTACGCTGCTCGACACACCATAACGCTGTGGTGTTCCGTGGCGTGAGCTGTGAAACTATTCCACTTTGTTTTAATTGAAGACCAAACTCGAACTCAAATATTCATCTCCACGATCGATCGCAGAAACTTTATTTTCTTGTTACGATGATTTTCTACTTCACTCTGAAATTCTTTGAACTTTTGAACTATTTCAGACTTATGTTTCATCAAGAAGATATACCCATATCTGCTCAAATCATCTTGTGAAGGTCAGAAAATAACGATACTTGCCATTTAGCATCAACACTCATTGGATCGCATACATCGGTATGTATTATTTCCAATAAGTCAAGATCCGCTCCATTGTTCCAAACAACGGAGTTTCAGTATCTTGCCCAAAAGGCACGGTTCGCAAGCATCAAATGATTAATAATCAAGTGATTCCAAAACCCATCAAGATGGAGTTTCTTCATGCGCTTTACACCGATATGACCAAACGGCAAGTGCACAAATAAGTTGCACTATCATTATTAACTTTTCATCTTTTGGCATCAATATTATGAATATGTGTATCATTACTATCGAGATCCAACAAACTATTTTCATTGGGTGTATGACTATTGAAGGTTTTATTCATTTAAACAGTAACAACAATTATTCTATGATTTTAAATGAATAACCGCTTTGAAAACTATTTTCATTGGGTGTATGACCATTGAAGGTTTTATTCATGTAAAGAACAACAATTATTCTTGACTTTAAATGAATAACCGCTTTTGCAATAAACATGATCAAATCATATTCATGCTCAACGCAAACACCAAATAACATTTATTTAGGTTTAACACTAATCCCGAAAGTGTAGGGAGGTGCGATGATGATCATATCAATCTTGGAACTACTTCCAACACTCATCGTCACTTCCCTTCAACTAGTCTCTGCTTATTCTCAGAACTCCTGTTTCGAGTTACTAATCTTAGCAACCTAACAAGTATCAAATACTCAGGGCCACTATAAACACTAGTAAGGCACACATCAATAATCTGTATATCAAATATAACCTTGTTCACTTTGCCATCCTTCTTATCCACCAAATATTTAGGGTAGTTCCGCCCAAAGGACCAGTTCCATTGCAGCAAAAGTACTTAGTCTCGTGCTTAGGTCCAGACTTGGGCTTCTTCACTCGAAAGCAACTTGCTTGCCGCTCCTTTTGAAGTTCCCTTCTTCCCTTTGCCCTTTCCTTGAGACTAGTGGTCTTGTCAACCATCAACACTTGATGTTTTTCTTGATTTCTACCTTCGCGATTTTAGCATCGCAAGAGCTCGAGAATCTTTTCGTCATCCCTTGCATACTATAGTTCATCACGAAGTTCTACTAACTTAGTGATGGTGACTAGAGAATTCTGTCAATCACTATCTTATCCGGAAGATTAACTCCCACTTGATTCAAGCGATTGAATTACTGCATAATCTGAGCACATGCTCACTAGTTGAGCGATTCTCCTCCATCTTTTAGCTATAGAACTTGTTGGAGACTTCATATCTCTCAACTCGGTATTTGCTTGAAATATTAACTTCAATTCTTGGAACATCTTATATGGTCCATGACGCTCAAAACATCTTTGAAGTCCCGATTCTAAGCCGTTAAGCATGGTGCACTAAACTATCAAGTAGTCATCATATTGAGCTAGCCAAACGCTCATAACGCCTCAGATCGCTCATATTGAGCTAGCCAAACGCTCATAACGCTCAGATCCGCTCCTGCAATAGGTCTGTCACCTAGCGTGCATCAAGGACATAATTCTTCAGGCAGCAATGAGGATAAACCTCAGATCACGGATCCAATCCGCATCATTGCTACTAACATCTTTCAACACAGTTTTCTAGGAACATATTAAAATAAACATATGAAAGCAACAAACGAGGGAAGCAACAACGCGAGCTATTGATCTACAACATAATTTGCAAAATACTACCAGGACTAAGTTCATGATAAATTTAAGTTCAATTAATCATATTACTTAAGAACTCCCACTTAGACAGACTCTCTAGTCATCTAAGTGATTACGTGATCCAAATCAACTAAACCATAACCGATCATCACGTGAGATGGAGTAGTTTTCAATGGTGAACATCACTATGTTGATCATATCTACTATATGATTCACGCCGACCTTTCGGTCTCCGTGTTCCGAGGCCATATCTGCATATGCTAGGCTCGTCAAGTTTTAACTCGAGTATTCTCATGTGCAAAACTGGCTTGCACCCGTAGTAGATGGACGAGAACTTATCACACCCGATCATCACGTGGTGTCCGGGTACTACGAACTTTTAGCAACGGTGCATACTGTGGAGAACACTTCTTGATAATTTTAGTGAGAGATCATCTTATAATGCTACCATCAATCAAAGCAAGATAAGATGCATAAAGGATAAACATCACATGCAATCAATATAAGTGATATGATATGGTTATCATCATCTTGTGCTTGTGATCTCCATCTCCGAAGCACCGCCATGATCACCATCGACACCGCGCCGACACCTTGATCTCCATCGTAGCATCGTTGTCATCTCGCCAACTATTGCTTCTACGACTATCGCCATCGCTTAGTGATAAAGTAAAGCAATTACATGGCTTTTGCATTTCATACAATAAAGCGACAACCATATGGCTCCTCGCCAGCTTGCCGATAACTCGGTTACAAAACATGATCATCTCATACAATAAAATATAGCATCACGCCTTGACCATATCACATCACAAATGCCCTGCAAAAACAAGTTAGACGCCCTCTACTTTGTTGTTGCAAGTTTTACGTGGCTGCTACGGGCTGAGCAAGAACCGTTCTACCACGCATCAAAACCACAACGATAGTTTGTCAAGTTGGTGTTGTTTTAACCTTCGCAAGGACGGGCGAGCCACACTCGGTTCAACTAAAGTGAGAGAGACAGACACCCGCCACCACCTTTAAGAAACGAGTGCTCGCAGCGGTGAAACCAGTCTCGCCAGAAGCGTGACGCGTAATGTCGGTCCGGGCCGCTTCATCTCACAATACCGCTGAACCAAAGTATGACATGCTGGTAAGCAGTATGACTTGTATCGCCCACAACTCACTTGTGTTCTACTCGCATATAACATCAACGATAAAACCAGGCTCGATGCCACTGTTGGGTAACGTGGTAATTTCAAAATTTCCTACGCACACGCAAGGTCATGGTGATGGCATAGCAACGAGAGGGGAGAGTATTGTCCACGCACTCGAGAGACCGAAGCGAAGCGCTATAACAACGCTGTTGATGTAGTCGACGCCTTCACTATCCGACCGATCCAAGCACCGAACGACGGCACCTCCGTGTTCAGCACACGCTCAGCTCGATGACGATCCCCGGCTCCGATCCAGCAAAGCGTCGGGATGAGTTCCACAAGACGACGCGCAGGACGATGATGATGCTCCACTGACGCAGGGCTTCGCCTTAAGCTCCGCGACGATATGACTTCATCAGCGCAGGGTTCGCTTAAGCTCCGCGACGATATGACCGGTGGAATATGGTGGAGGGGCACCGACACGGCTAAGGAACGATCCGAGATCAACTTGTGTGTCATGGGGTGCCCCCGCCTGTGATATAAAGGAGCAAGGAGGGGGGTGGCCAGCCCAAGGGGCGCTGAGGAGTCCTACTCCCACCGGAGTAGGACTCCCCTTTCCTAGTTGAATAGGATTGGGAGGGGAAGAGGGAGGGGCGACGCCTCTCCTTGTCCTATTCGGACTAGAGGGGAGGGGGCCAGCCCTGGCCGCCCTTTCCTCTTCTCCCTATGGCCCATCAAGGCCCATTGACTTCCGGGGTTCCGTAACCCCCGTGTTCCGTAACTCTCCGTTTTCATCCGAACCTTCCAAGTCCAAACATAGGCTTCCAATATATCAATCTTTATGTCTCGACCATTTCGAGACTCTCGTCATGTCCGTGATCACATCCGGACTCAACAACCTTCGTACATCAATACTTATAAACTCATAATGAACTGTCATCGAACGTTGTTGCATGGACCCTACGGGTTCGAGAACTATGTAGACATGACCTAGAACCATTCTCGGCAATAACCAATAGCGGAACCTGGATGCCCATATTGGTTCCTACATATTCTACGAAGATCTTTATCGGTCAAATTGTATAACGACATACGTTGTTCCTTTGTCATCGGTATGTTACTTACCCGAGATTCGATCGTTGGTATCCAATACCTAGTTCAATCTCGCTATCGTAAGTCTCTTTACTGCTCCATAATACATCATCTCACAACTAACTCATTAGTTGCAATGCTTGCAAGGCTTATGTGATGTGTATTACCGAGAAGGCCCAGATACCTCTCCGACAATCGGAGTGACAAAACCTAATCTCGATTCATGCCAACTCAACATATACTTTTGGAGACACCTCAGAGTACCTTTATAATCACCCATTTACGCTAGACGCTTTGGTAGCACATAAAGTGTTCCTCCGTAAACGGAGTTGCATAATCTCATAGTTGCAGGAACTTTGTATAAGTCATGAAGAAAGCATAAGCAACATACTAAACGATCAAGTGCTAAGCTAACGGAATGGGTCATGTCAATCACATCATTCTCCTAATGATGTGATCCCATTAATCAAATGACAACACATGTCTATAGTTAGGAAACATAACCATCTTTGATCAATGAGCTAGTCTAGTAGAGGCATACTAGTGACTATTTGTTTGTCTATGTATTCACACATGTATTATGTTTCCGGTTAATACAATTCTAGCATGAATAATAAACATTTATCATGAAATAAGGAAATAAATAATAACTTTATTATTGCCTCTAGAGCATATTTCCTTCAAACTGCCCCTACGGTAAGCCCTGCTTGCCGGTGGCGCAACATCCTAGTCGTGGCAATCTTCAACTTGTCGTCCTCCGGCGCCAAGTTGCTCCAATCCTTGCCGCGAACTATGGGGGTCTTGCGCAGGGCAGTAAAAGGCTGTGGCTCCTCCTCTAAGATCCAGCACCAGTCAGCCCTCCACACCTCCCACTTGCTGCGCAACTCTCCGTCAAGGTACGCTTCCTTCTTGCCGATCCTAGAGGTCCATGCACCCTCCGCAAGCGGCTCTCTCTCTCTATGCGGGGTGAGAAGTAATGGCGAAGAGGGCGACATTTGGGTGGACCTGCACAAAGTTCTCGCAGAGATGTGCAAACGCCAAGGTGAGGACGGCGCTGGGGTGAAGTCAAGAAGGCGGAGGCCATAGGTGTTCATGACATCACAGAAAAACTCAGTGCTAAAAAGTGCGTGAGCCCGCACTGTAAGAAAATCACAAAGAAGGGGTACCATGGAGACCTTAGCAGATGTGGCGGCAGAGATGACCTCGTGGCGGGATGCTTCGGGTCACCGCCGACTGAAGAGGTAGTACAGCTCCGCAGCTCCTTCCGCCGAGCAGGGGTCAAGAGGGCCCGCCCTCCGCAGAAGGCCATGAGCCGCTGCGCCGGGCGGATTTCACGCCTTTCCTTTATCGGCCTTCGAGCCATAGGGATTGGTGGAGGAAGCCGACGGCGGTGGCACCGGTGGCAATGGAGGGGCGAGCATCGCTCTTGGTGGGCTCGAGAAGGAAGGGGAAAGCGACGGGGGTTTTCCGATGTGACAGCGAGGGCAAGTGGGCGTCCTGCCCCGGTTCCCCCGCTTATAAAGGGGAGAGGGACGGCTCCGATTTTTCCCATTAAAGAAAGCCCCACGATCTCCCCCACGACGCCACGTCCCGACGCGTGCCGCTCGCTGGGGAGACGGTGGGCCCAAGGCAAGTAACGGCGAATCAAGACCACGCTACGCCTGCAATGTTTTGGGCCCGCCCAACAGTAGCTTACGCTGTGTGGGCCCAGTTCGGGGCTCTGCTGGTGTACTAGAGTAGGGTACCTAGTACCTCAACTCGCACGGACAGTTGCAGCGCCTCCACGGCAGGGCTGGCTTGATGGCCACCAAGATCTCAATGGCTCCTTTGGAGCCATTCAAGAACAAAGAAGTCAAGACCCCTGCAAGAGGAGCTTGCCGGAAGGCCACCAAGGCGCAAGGAACGAGGCCCCGCAAGAGGAGCTTGCCGGAAGGCTTGGCGGGCTGAACCCCAAGCGCCGACAAGGTTCCCGCGCCAACAAGGCGCTTGCCGGGCGGGCGACCTCTCTTCATCTCCGCTCCAGCTCACCCGCCAACGTGTCACCACGGGCTCTCCCAAGCATCGCCAGGTCGACGGGCTGTGCAGCCAGCGGGAGTAGCGACAGACGGCGCCGACAAGCTACCATCGTGGCGGACGGAGGCGCACTTAACGGTCCCTCGTTAATCGTTCGGGCGATCGAGACGGGCATTGATGACCCTTGTCCCTTGCCGTCGAGTTAGGTATAGATTATCGTACACCGTACAAAGCGGTGTACCAACCTAGGTTTTACCATTGTAACCTTGTCTACTTGCCACATGTGGTAACCCTTGTGCCTATAAAAGGAGGCCCGAGGGCAACGAGAAGGGGTTCGGCTGGTTTCGTCCAGCTCCAGCTTAGTTCATCACATTCAAAGCTAGGTTTTGTAGCCCGCATTGCTCCCTCAGCAAGAAGAGAAGATAATCCACAAAGCAGCAGAGGAGTATTATCTCTCCTGAGAGCTCCGGCTGGGTAAAACCTCTTGTGTGCATCGCCTCGATCCGCTTTGTGCAATCTCCGCCCTCCGAACCACAAGGGACCTGTGTCCCAGAGGTGCTCGTGGGGCACGATCAGTTCTTCCCCACACAAAAAGGACCAGAAGATATGATGACACCCATGTAAACATAGCAAGTTATATTACAGATTCATACATGGCAGGAACAACAATAAGTAGGCATGTTGGTGAGCTTGAACCACTCACTACAGAGCAATACATGGCATGGCAAGGCAACCAACAGTAATAAGACATGTTTATGAAGCTAAGAATGGCAAGAGCAAGTTCATAGGGTGCATGGATCACTAACAACAATCATGGAAACATTGAACTTAATGTTAACAGGCTGACAACAACATTATTTAGCAATTTGAGAGCAAGATTACAACAAGTTACAGCAGACTATAATTGCAACAAAGGGCATGGATGGATAGAGCATGACATGTATAACAAAACATCCTTAGTGAACATCTCCAGATTATGCATAGAATGACTTGTAGAAGCAGGTTTACACAGCATCAAAATATAGCAGATTTAGACATGCAAAACAGCAACAACAAGTACCCTACTTAACAAGCTCGATGCACTCACTACAAGACCCACAAAAATACATGGATGGAACCACTGTAAAGATGGCATGACATAGATCAAAACTCATGTAGACATCAACCTCATAGGATGCACACATCAAGCATGGCAAAAATGACAAATGAGCATGTTATAACAGTTTCAGCAGATTAACATCACATAGCACTCTTGCAACGATGATTAGGGCATTAAGATGAACTCAAATGAACATGACGCAATGGAACGAAATGTAGAGCATCTCACAGCGAACATTTTGACATATCACACGCACAAAACGGAGCCGTATGCATGGAGATATGATGCGATGAACATAGCATGATAATGTCAAAATATTCGGGACTTAGAGGAAAATTCACCTCCGGATCTGGGGTTCCTCGCGGGCACGCGAACCGAGGCGGCCGGAGTGCTCGCCGGAGTGGGCAGGGACGGCGATCGGCGGCGCCGCCGGATTCGAGGCGGCGACGAAGCGGGAGGCGGCGACGGGCGGCGGGCGGCGATTTTGCGCGGCGCTAAGGGGACGGGGCTGCCGAGGAGCGGCGCGACGCGTCGGGCGGCGGGAAGGTCGATGGCGGGAGCGACGGGCGGGGCGAGGTCGCCGACGGGCTTGGGCGGCGGAGGAGCCGCGGCGTTGGAGGCGCGCGCACGGCGAAGCCCGGGCGGCGGGGAGCGGGCGGCGCCGGCGACGAAGCGGGCACGGCCGGCGGACGGGTGCGCCGGGCGAGGCGGCGCGGGCGCCGGCACGGGACACGCGGCAGCGGGCGCGGATGGGCCGGGCGGCGGCGATCTGGGCCGCTGGGCTCTGGATGGGCTCCATGGGGGGCGGCGCGAGGACGGCGGCGGAGGACACGTGGCGAGCTCGGGTGTGGCTGAGGCGGCGGAGGAGGTGACGTGGCAGGCCACGATTGGCCGGAGCGAGGTGGAGGCTGGACATGTCCGGCGAGGTTGGATATGTCCGGCGCGCGAGGGGAGCGGGGCTAGGGTTTGATCTGCGGGATTTTCGGGGAGAGCACATATAAATAGATAGAGGGAGCTAGGAGAGTCCAAATGAGGCACGGTTTTCGCCCACACGATCGTGATTGAACGACCGAGTGCATGGAGGGGAGTTTGCTGGGTTAGTGGGCTGTTATGAAGGGGTGTTGGGCTGCAACAAAAGAGGCTTTTGCGGTTACCCGGTTAACCGTTAGAGTATCAAACGACCTCCAAATGGCACGAAACTTGACAGCGGTTCATCCGGTGCTATACCAAGGCTGCTTGGCAAATCACGGTCCATTCCGAGAAAGTTTAACACCCGCACACGAAAAGAGGTAAAAGAGGGCGCCGGGAGACATAGGAGCGCCGGATTGGAAAACGGACAACGGGGAAAATGCTCGGATGCATGAGAAGAACACGTATGCAAATGCGATGCACATGACGACATGATATAAAATGCATATGATGACATGACAAAGTGCAACACGCAAGCACATGACATGGCAAGGACGGCAAATAATCATGGGACACCGCGATCGAATCCGGGGCGTTACAACCAATCGGCAAGATCAAGATAGATGTTCTCTTTGGGGACAAGGACCATTTCCGCCGGGAAGCAATCTGGTTTGAAGTGGTGGACCTTGAGAGCCCCTATCACGCACTGCTTGGCCGACCTGCTCTGGCCAAGTTCATGGCTGTACCCCACTACGCCTACCTCAAGATGAAGATGCCAAGCATCAAGGACATCATCACCATAGCCGCGACATAAGAAATCCTCCGAAAAGGCTTGCAGCCAGAGCCGGTTGGCCGAGTCCTTGTGATCGCCAAGAGAAGAAGACGTTGGACCGTTGTGGCCCTGGCCGCAAGCAGCCAGCCCTGTCCCCTGACCCCAAGGAATGTGATGCCCAAGGTTCTTTCCAGCCGCCAAGGAAACAAAGAAGATACCTCGGACCCAGAGCACCGAAAGGTTTGCCGCCATTGGGGCAAACCGACATCAAATAGGAAGGCGAGCCTGCCGATTTCCTCCGTGAGAATCGGGACATCTTTGCATGGTCCCTCAAGGACATGCCGGGTGTTCCGAAGGAATTCGCCGAGCACAAGCTACATGTCCGGTCGGACGCAAAACCAATCAAGCAGCCCCTCCGCCAACTGTCGGAGGAGAAGAGAAGGATTGTAGGAGAAGAGATAGCCCGGCTCCTGGCGGCCAGCTTCATAATGGAGGTTTTCTTTCCAGAGTGGCTCGCCAACCCGGTCCTCGTGCTGAAGAAGAATAACAAGTGGCGCATGTGTATAGACTACACAAGCCTCAACAAAGCCTACCCCAAAGATCCCTTCGCCGTGCCAAGGATTGATCAAGTGATAGACTCCACAGCCGGATGCGAGCTGCTGAGTTTCTTGAATGCCTACTCGGGCTACCACCAGATAAAGTTGGACCCAACCGATCATCAAGACCGCCTTCATCACGCCATTCGGAGCTTTCACACCGACTATGACATTCGGCTTGAGAAATGCCGTGCCACTTTTCAGCGCTGGTATGCGTAAATGCCTCCTCAAGCAACTCGGCAGAAATGCCCATGTCTATGTAGACGATATCGTGGTGAAGACGAGAAGCGACACCTTGCCGGAAGACCTCAAGGAAACATTTGAGAACCTGCGCCGGTTTCAGATCAAGCTCAACCCCGAGAAATGCGTGTTCGGAGTGCCAGCCGGCCAGCTTCTAGGCTTCCTGGTCTCCGAACGCGGCATTGAATGCAACCAAGTAAAAATCAAAGCCATTGAGAGAATGGAGATTACCACCAAGCTGCGAGACGTCCAGAAGTTTACCGGGTGCCTGGCCTCCCTGAACCGCTTCATCAGCCGGCTTGGAGAAAAGGCTCTCCCCCTCTACCGACTCATGAATAAAACCACTCACTTCGAGTGGAACGACCAAGCCGACCAAGCTTTCCATGAGCTAAAAAAGATGCTGGCCATGCCACCTGTCTTGGCGGCGCCAACTGAGAAAGAGCCCATGCTCCTTTATATCGCCGCCACCAGCCGGGTGGTCAGCACCGTCATTGTGGTCCAGCACCCAGAAGAAGGCCGAGCTGAGTCAGTCCAGAGACCGGTGTATTACTTAAGTGAAGTACTGTCCACTTCGAAGAAGAACTACCCGCACTACTAGAAGATGTGCTATGGCGTACTACCGCCAAGAAGTCAAGCCCTACTTTCAAGAGCACCTCATCATGGTCGATGCACCGCCCCGCCGCCGAGATCATAGGCAGCCGGGACGATCCGCCAGGTGGCAAATGGGCCATTGAGCTGGCCCCTACACGATCTTCTACCAGCCTCGCACCGCCATCAAGTCCCAAGCATTGGCCGATTTCTCATCGACCGGGCCGAGACCCAAGACTCGCCGCCGCTCCCCGACTCCACTCATTGGTGGATGCACTTCGACGGGTCCAAGATGCACACCGCTTGGGAGCCGCATCATCCTCACCTCTCCCAAAGGCGACAAACTCAGACACATTGCAAATTCACTTTGCCGCCCAACAATGTGGCCAGCACGAGGCACTCATACACGGACTCGGCCAGCTAAAGAGCTCGCATCCGCCGGATCCTCGTGCTATGGCGACTGGATTTGGTGGTCCAGCAGTCATCCGCGACCGGGCGCCAAGGATGCAAACATGGCAAGCTACCGCTTCCTGGTTCAGCAAATCAGCGGGTACTTTGAAGGATGCGAGTTCCTCCACGTGCCACGGGCCGACAACAAGCAAGCAGACGCCCTGGCACGAATAGGCTCAACTCGACAAGCTATACCAACCGGCGTCTCTCTCCAACGCCTCCATCTCCAGAATCCGATTCCATCTTCGTGCCGCTTAACCCCGACGCAGCCGAATCCGTCTCAGGGAACCAAGCAGAGGCCCGGGACTTCGATAGGCGTGCTCGGGACTGCCATAATTGCACCTGCCCGGGACTTGTGTAACCTGCCTGGGACTACGGTAGCCGGCCCAGGGACTGCATCAACACCACAAGCGGTGGCCAACTCCAGCTCTTCACCACCCAGCCCACCCGCCATGGTTGCAGTAGCCGTGTTGGCTATAGAAGAAGTCACAGCTCCATCATGGGCTCAGCACATCCTCAACTTCCTGGTAAACAGAGAATTGCCGACTGACGAGATCGCAGCAAGACAAGTCCAACGCCGAGCCAGAGCATATACAATTGCTAACAGAGAGATTGTCATACGCAGTGTCACTGGAGTCTTCCAGCACTGCGTAGAGCAAGAGAAGGGCATACCAACCTCAAGGACATTCATCAAGACGAATGCGCCACCACGCAGCCTCAAGATCACTTGTCGCCAAGGCTTTCTGCCATGGATTCTTTTGGCCGCCTGCTTTGGACGACGCCAAAGAGTTAGTCAAACATTGCAAAGGGTGCCAAGTCTTCGGCTCCAAGAAACACATGCCGCCAAGACTCAAGACCATTCCCTCACCGCCTTTCGCCGTCTGGGACCGGAAATGGTGGGCCCGTTCAAGACGGCGCGCGGCATGACACATCTGCTGTCAGCCGCGGATAAATTTACCAAGTGGATCAAGCAAAGCCGATTAAGAAGCTGAATGGGCCGACCGCCGTGAATATTCATCGCAGATATTACAACTCGACACGGCATGCCACACAAAGATCATCACCGACAACGGCATCGAATTTCGCCAAGGGAGCATTGGCACGTCTTTCGCGACGCAGGCATCCGATTAGACCTAGCGTCCGCTGCCCACCCGCAGTCAAACGGCTAAGTCGAAGCGAGCCAACGGCCTCATCCTTTTCGCATCAAGCCCCGGCTGGTCGTAAGCATCGAGTGTTCGCCGGCTGTTGGCTCAACGAGCTGTCGCCCATCCTCGAGTCTGCGACTACCCTTTAACAAGTCAACCGGCTTCACCTTTTCTTCCTTGTATATGGTGTCGAGGCTGTCATCCCAACTCGACATCGAAGTTCGACTCACCGGTGTAACCATGTACACGGAAGCAGAGGCCCAAGAAGCACGTGGAAGACGACGCCGACCGGAAGAAAGCCGGCTGTTAGCCCTCACCGTCCGCCATCTACCAAGAGGGTCTGCCGCTACCACAGCCGAAAGGTCAAGCCAAGATCCTTTCAAGAGGATGACTTGTGTCCGCTGATCCAGCGAACAGCCGCCAGCACAAGCTCTCCCTTGGGAAGGCCTTCACCATCGCTAGAGCATTGGGAAACGACTCTACTACCTAATTGACGACAGAAGCCAAGGCGCCAAAGAGAGATGATTCCGCAAGGAGTCGGAACGACCATGGAACGCCAACCTCCTCCAAGATTTTACAGCTTAAATGCAGATGTATCACGCTACCTTTTGTACTAAGTATGAGACAATAGGCCCCGAGGAGCGCTCGGGACTGCCACCTTTATCTATGAATGACGAGTATCATACTTATGATTTTGTCATTACACTCTTCCTCCTCGTCTGCACCTGGTTCACTCACGCCTGGGACTGGCCATTTTGAGTTATATTCAAGTTCCACTGCAGTCGTGACAAGTAGTGTGTCAGCACCCTAGCCTCTCTTTGTCAAAAGTCGCAATCAAGAACCGAACCGTCCGGCCGGCAAGAGTCAAAGGCAAGAAAGGATGACCACACGAAAACGGCTAAGGACTAACGAACTCAGATAACAAAAGTCAGCCGACCAGCTTCCCATTCCACCTTGCCACAATCCAAGAAAGTTATACTTGCCTTCCCACAAATGGCTGTTCCTCCTCACCATAGATCGCAGAGCAAATTGTTCGCTAGGAAGGCGGCGCACCAAGGAAGGCGGCAAAGGAAACATTTAAGGATAAAAGCAAACTAAAACGAAGCCAAACACATGCATAATTATATTTACACAAAAGCCTTCGAAGGCCGGCATTCACCATAGTTTGAATACACTTCAAAGGGTGGAATTATGCAAGTTTAATAAAAGTTGTTCAAAGAGTAACGCAGAAAGCAAGAGCGCAGATCAGGCCAAGGAGCGACAAAGCAGTCGGGCAGGTCGACGGAGGCGCAACGCTGGTCGGAGGAGGGCCGGTCATAGCGGTCTCGCCTCGATCATCACCGGTAGCGCGGCGGCTGCTGCCGCCTCGCTGCCGGAGGCATGATCAGCCGAGCTGGTTGGTCGTCACTGCCGGGCACCACATCTTCACCGCCCCCTTCTTCGCTTTCGCTTTCATCGCTGAAGCGATCTCTCCGCCGAAGTCCTCACCTTCCGCCGGGTTCAGCCCAACCACTCTCCCTGGGCGACGCTGTCATTCACTTCGTGAGCAAAACATCAGACAAGATACTGGGCGATAGCCGAGGCGCGGCCGGATGATAGCTGGCCGCACCGCCACCAGCTTCTCGCCGGCCTCCGCTCGTGTGCTCACCGCACAAGCTCAGCCTGTGATACCAAGCTCGGAACGAATTCCAGCGCTACCGGCGCTGACCGAGCGGGCGGAAGCCTTCCAGCCTCGGCGCCAACCGCATCGCCCAGCCACCGGCAGTCCGACTGGGTATGGGGAATCGCTTCGCCAGCCGTAGGGCGGTCAAGATTGCGCCGCCAAGACGCTGAAGCCGGGAAAGAGTATGCGGTGAGCCGGTTGCAGCCGGGCTCGATCGCCAAAAGTTGCTCCTCAAGCGCCCTACCGCATCCGGGCGTGATCTCAACCCCGTTTACCGCATGTTTCAAGGTGGGCCTCGGGCGGCTTGGCTGGCAGAGATGGAGTAACTGGGAAGTAATCATGGAAGAGCAAAGAACAGCAAAAATCAGAAGATAGACAAGAGGGCAAGGCAAGCAAAGGTGAAAAGGAAGGCGGCTCACCGTCGATCGATCATCAACCCGGCCCATAGCCCTCACTCTGCTTGCCTTGCTTCAGCCCAGCCCGCCGCTTCGTCTCAAACTCGGGTTTATGCGGCTCTGCCGCCCCGCGCTTTCAGGCCTTTATGGCTCTCCTCTTGGTCGGCCAGTCTTGGCCAGCGGTCGCGCCCGGCCAAGGCGCTGCACTCGCCTCCTTGGCTGGCGGGCGGTCCGGGCCCCGCCTAGCTGCTCCCTCAAGTCAGCATTAGCCTCAAGCATGGAGAAAAAGGAAAGCAATAAGGAAAGTCGCCGAAGATCCGACCTCACTGCCTCGCCAGCCGCTCAATCTCGGGACTACACCCAGCTGGTGCACCGACGCCGCCCCCACATGAGATAAAAAAGCACTCACTCAAGCTATCAGGTCGTGGCCTTGCTCACCGGCCTGGAGTTGAAGGCAGCCGCCAAGATTGTGATATTCCCGAAAATCGACGGCGCGTAATAAGAATAAGATTGCCGCCAAAGCTAAAGTTTCGTTGCCCGCCAGCACCGACCAAACTCGGGATTACACCTAGCGGGTGCACCGACACGCCTCTACGTAAGAAATCAAGAAAGAAATCGACCAGGCCGTAAGACTCACCCGATGACCGCCAAGAAAGCAAGAAACTCCTGTGTACCGCTGCAGCGAGGCGGCTCTGGGTTCAAGCCGGGCGCCGACCTCCCCAGCCGCCACGCAGCTCGGCTCGCTCCGCCAATGGCGCTCATCGACGAGCTGCGCTACAGCCACCTCTGTGCCCTCGAAGCCGCCGAGCCGGGCGCCGCAGCCTCGCGCGTCCGCAGACCAAGACACTCTCCCACGCACGCGCGGCGGCGAGTGCACCACAAGATCCTCCTCACGCCGACTTCGCCCTCAGCCTGCTGCTGGGCGCCGCAGCAGTCAGCCGCTTTGGCCTGCTCCAGCTGGAGCGACCATGGCGCCCCTGTGATGGTCGCGCCATCCTCCTCCTCTCCATCACCGGCTGGTCGCGGTCGGCTTCTCCGACGGGGGCACGGGATGTTAGGAGCCACAGCAAAGAGGGAATAACGAGCCATGGAGGTCGATTATGAGCCTCCGCCTCTCTCTCAAGCGGTCACCGACCTCCGCCTTGGCCTTGGCTGCTGCTTGGCGCCGCCGACTTCACCGTAGCCTCCTTGGCACCTCCGCCCTCCGCTTCCCGCCTCCTCTTCAAGGCCCCTCTGCTGCTCTGCCTGCTGCTTCCATGAGGTCGGCGCGGGATCCACACGGGCGGAGCTTGAAGACCTCCCTGCCGGTCCCACTATGGAGGCGCGCCAACCTGCTCGAGGGAAAGCGCGCGCTCTTCAACAAACCAAGAAGACGACTTAGGTGAGCCTCAACCAAAGAAGACAACAAAAAGTACGAGGCATCCAACACATACGCCGAGACCGCCTGTGGTTGCTTCACCGCTGCGGAAGCGGGCTGCTGCGCCGGCCGTTCCCGCTTTGGTCGCCGCCGCTGGAGCCTTTGGGTTTTTTTTTTTTTTTCGCCGTTGTCAAGAGACCGGCCCACCCGACGCTTTGCACGCCACCAGCAAAATTGGCGCGGCGAAGCGTCCCGCGCTTAGGCCGTTGCGGGCCGGCGGCGTGGATGGCTCTTCTTTATCATCATCCGCCAGCCCCGGTTGCCGTGGAGCTTGGGGGCCACCTTCCTCCGCCGCTGCTCCGCTTATGGCGCTGCCCATAGCGCCGCTAGCTCAGATCTGGTCGCGGGATCGTCCGGCCGCGGCGGTCGGGTCAGAATCCGGCTTCCCGCCTCAAGGCGCCCCAGCCCCGGGTGGAAGGAGGGGTTCTGCCAAAGACAAGCCAACTAGTCAAAACTTGGGCCGCCTCGAACCCGCAACAAAAGAAGAAGAAAAGAAGGGAAACTCACCATAGGCGGGGATCATCCCGAGAATATGAGCCTGCCATACCGCTACTCCTTGGTGAGCTTGCAACCGAGATGTAATTCACCATATGAGCCACCTCACCACGAGGCATCTCCCCGGTGCTCAGCTGCATGGGTCAAGCGGCCGCTTCTTCCGCAGCATCATGCGCGCCGGCTTTGAGCTGGAGCACCGCGCCCACGGCGGCGGCGCACTCAGGTCGGCCCCCACCAAGCCCTCCGACCGTTCATCACCGAGCCGGGTGACGGCGACGTTCCTGGCCCGTGGAGAGCGACCGACTGGAAGGACCAAGACGGCTGCCTCCTCAGTGGTGGGCCGCCACGTAAGCCGGCAGAAGCACGAAGTCGCCTTTGCGAGGCGCACGCTTTCATGTAGAAGTATGATCGCCGCCGTAGCTTCACCGACCGATCGCCGATAGCCGGAAGGGGTTGTTGTCGGCTGTCCTCCGCATGACGCGAAGGCGCCGACAGGGACGGGCACACTCAGGAGACGGTGCAAGCTTGTAATCGAAGAACTCCCCAAGAGCTCAAGGGTGGGAGAACGCCAACAAACCTCACATTGTGGTGACGAAGGCCGACAGCAAAGATCACTGCCGTGGAATTGTCACGCAGATGTCCTCGTGAAAGGACTTAGTCGTAGGGCCATCGCACGGGTTAACCTAGAGGGGTTAAAGCGACACAAGACACGTGAGTTATACTAGTTCGCCCTTCGATGAAGGTAAAAGCCACGCTTAGTTTGTGATGGATTGATGTGATTGCGCATCTGGAGCAATAGCTTCAGCCTCGAATTCTCTCGTCCTAAACCGCCACCGGTCGCCCCTTATATACACGGGTTGACGCCTGCCGGTTTCACAGAGTCCCGATCCGCCATACAAGTGTCCGCTCGTCTTCTTCTCTCTTGTCTTACAACACAAGTTACAATACTAAGGCGTTCATAATGGACCTTAAGTCGCCTTCGCCCGGCCTCCGTGGCCTCGATCATGGATTTAGGGTAAACCGCCCTCCGTATGTTCACACTCAATAGTTGTATCCCCAACATTAGGCCCCGATTGACTTGAATCGTTCAGTTAATCTTCAACATATTCAGAAACTTTGATCTCCTTTCATATTTTGTAAACCGCCATCCGCTTGAACCGCCGTGACGCTATCCTCCGATCTCCGTGTCGTGGCACCCGACGCTATCTTTAATAAAGAAATCCAAACAGAAGATTCCTTCATTTAATGCTATCCCGAAATCAAGGCGGCCGCCGCGACCGTCCGGCCGCTTTTGACTCTCGATTCTCGTGTTCGCTGATTGCTCCGTCCCTTATAAATAGACCGTCGCCTTTCTTTCTTCTTCTTCCGCTTTTCTCCTTCCTCGCGACGCCCAGCCCCGAAGTTCGCTGCCGCTTCGACCTTCGAACGACGCTCAACGCCGGGCCAGATCAACCTGATCAGACGAGTTTTCGCGCCTCCGCGTTTCGCCGCTGTAAGGTTCCTCTCAAGCCCTAGATCCCATCTCGAAACCCTGTTCATCTCATAGTTCATAGGTGCTCATATCAGTTCTTCATGCTCGCCTGGCCATGGCCAGACGACAACTCAGCTGCACTGCACATCCTGTGCAGGTGTGCTGCCCCCCGTCCAATTAACTCTTTATGCACCTTTCCTTTGTTCAGATCCTCGAGTGTAGAATACCCAACCTCCCGCTTTTTTAGGAGGTTTGCATAGGTCGAAAGTTTTTTTACTAGAGCTTCGTAGATCTCGATTATTTCCATTCGCATGTGAAAACTGTTTCGTCCACACTTAGTAGATTTTTCAGCTCGCTTTATTCGGGCGGTTTAACCTTGATAGCTAATCCATTACCCATTAGTCCTCGCTAAACCGAATTGAAGCCAGCCGCTGAATCGCCGTTTTAACAATGTATGATATGCCCGAACCGCTTAATGGTGAACCGCTTTTCCGCTTTCTTTCGCAGCTTAGTCTTCCGAATGGCTCTCAATTTCAGCTTGCAATTGGGTCCGTCCAAAATCACCAAACGCAACTCAACGGCTATGTCACCACCGGGCGGTTTGGCTCAAAATGTCCTCCATCGGGCGTGTTCCGATGGCGAAGTTTCTCCCGAGCCACTAGAGGGAGAAGTAATTGTGTTTATGCAGCACTTAGACTGGATTCTGCCCGCCTGTTCAAAATTTTCCGGACGCCCTGCAAGTTTGAAACTCCATCCGCAGGATATCGCCCAACTCTGGTCAAACATATGCAACTTTCAAGTCTTCTCGCGAAGTCTATCTTCGTGAAGAACCATCTGTGGAGCTGTTCCGGGATTTTTTCCACTTGAACCGCTGCATCAATTTTCTCGATGGTCCCAACACGTAGCTAGGCGGCGCTTCAATCCAAAAGAGGAAGGAAGTGGATTTTCCTCACACCAAACACCACAGCCATCCAAAGGATTGGAACCAAACCTGGTTCTACTGCCGAACATCGCTGCCTCGCTAACGAGAACCCCTTGCCGGTTATCGCCCTCACCGCTCAAAGAACCAGCACCCGCTGCCTTCACGCTTAACCGCCATGAACGGAAGAACTTCGCATACTTCAAATAATCAAGCTCTGTGCTCTAATGGCTAATGGCTTAACCGGGCGTGGACCTTGTGCGGTGTTGGGTTTTTGGGGCATTTGCCACCAAGCCGCCGCCCGGATTGATGCATGAGTACACCGACAGCCTCAAAGACCCTCAAAGACGCCACGAGCTGCCCATAAGTGAACTTGAGGTCACAGAGATTGTAAAGAAGATGCTTGATGAACCGATCTCCGCTCATCGCAGCCTAACCGGTTGGCTCCATTCTGTGTTGCCAACAAACCGCCGCGTAAATCTCTACTCACCGCTTTTGGGTCCTTAATACTTTGTTGATATGCATTAATCCTTGTTACTTCAGCTGACAGCCCTTCCGAAACGCATTAAACCGGTTCAGCGCCGCGGTAAAGTCCAAGGCCACCAAGAAGGCAGGCAAGAAGAAAGTCACGAGTCCTCTCGATCCGCCGGAGGACGAAGAATCGTAGTTGAGGTAAAATTTGATATTCTTACGGGAGCCGCCAGAACCGCTTCCGCTTTGTGTTTCTCTGCTTATGACTTGTCCTTTGTATTCCTTTTATCGACAATTTCACCTCCTGTGATGATGTCAAGCCAGCCATGACGACTTCGTTGAGGTAATCATTCTTTCTTCCGAATCCGATCTTGCGCCGTTAAAAGAATTCGTCATACCGTCCGAAAGTGAAAAAATATCCTTCATGTGCTTACTTGAATACAAATCTTTCTTGAAGACACAAAGAGGCTGAAGAGCGCCAGACGACCCGCAAGACAAGGCCAACGGATTACCTCATCCGTTTACTGCACACACCAACCCGGAAGCGCTGTCCAGAGGTGAATTGTTCTCCGAAAAGCGCTATCCCTTAAAGGGTTTCTTCCGATGTCCTCTCAACCCATCTCGACCAATTATCAGGCCTTCCAACTCGTCCGGCGGTTCATCAACCACGAATCGCCACCGCTTAAAGTTGCCGCAGGTACGCAACGCTGTCCCGCCAATTCGCTTACCATTGCTTTGGCCAATTTGTCTTAATTCAATTCTGAATATTGCAGCACCAAGGCTCGCTTGAGTAAGAAAGCAAAACCCTTGACCCTATCAAGGATGTTGATCCGAAAAGACCCTGCAATGCACTCCACGAAAACTCCTGAAGTCGCTAAGAATAGTTCCGCGAGTTGTACCGAGACGATATTGCTGATCCGCCAAGTTGAACCGGGGCTCAAGTGGAAACCTCGTGATCCTGCTTCCACCGAGTCCGACCGCAGAGCAGGTCGAATTATTGAACCGCCGAGCCAGAGCATGAAGGCACCAAGCCCAAAGAAGACCACGATCCGCCAGCCCGCCAAGAATGATGATGTTATTAGACGGCATCGCTATACTGCCTTTAGCCAACCGGTCGCTTAACAAGACACAGCGCCAAGGGAGAGTCTGCCACCATGGGTAAAGACAAGGGGAAAACTGATATGTCACCACGACAATTTTTCTGCCCAAGAACTTCACTCCGGCTTCTCAACTGCTCTACACAAGCCGTGACCTTGAAGCCGGTCCGTAAATCGCATGAAGGACCGCTATGAGGTAAGGATTTATGCTCGTTTTGTACTTTTGTGCGCAATCGCTTCTCAAGGGTCGGTTTAACTTGTCATAGCCAAAGCGGCACTTAACTTCGTGAAACAACCATACACCTTGAACTGTAGTATCAGAGTTTCTAAGGGTCGGTTTAACTTGTCATAGTTAAACCGGACTTAATTTCAGATCCCATACCGAATCGAGATCAATCAACCATTAGCCCCAAGTGCCAAGTTGAATACTTGTATTGAGCGTGGACTTTATAATAACACAACTAACATGCTTCCTTTGTTATCGTAATGAGATATACCAGAAACCGCAACTCAAGGACCTTCGTGCAGCTTGAAACTCAACAAGCCGAGACCACCAAGGCCAAGGATGAATTGAGAACTGCCTTGGCCGCTATGGAACAGTGAAGGAAGGATATGCGTCCGAAGCGGGCCAAATGGGACACCGAGAAACCGGTTTGACAAAACGGGCGAAGATGCCAATCAGCTCTTAAACCGTTACCAAGAGCTTACTGATCAAGCGCCAAGTTCATGCCATGACCTCGCCATCTTTGGTAAGAAAATTTGCACCAATACACATGCTTTAATATTGCCGCCGGTTTAACTTGAGCTGTCCAACTCGGTGCAGTAAGCGTATTGCTCATCTGGCTCGACGCGCGGAAGAAGCTCAAGGCTTTACACCCTGATTGAGCAGCTGATACCGCGCCAATGAGTCATATGCGCCACATCAGACGACAACACGGCGCCGCCCCTCGATCGAGAGACACCGACCGCTGTCCATGGTTCCGGCAGCTTGAAGAGTTGAAGCGATCCGCGCCCGGCTGGCACCCTACTTGTTTCGACTCGCGCCAAGGCGTGATAGCAGATCTTGATCCGCCGACATAGCCAAAGGTTTCTAGCGCCAAGAAAACGGTGAAGCCTTTGATAACGACGCTCAAACGGATAACAAAGGAAATGCGCCCATTGGCGAAGTCAACTGCAGCCGGCCAACTCGCGTTCACCGCTTTTTATGACGCAACAACAAGCGGGTGGAGTTTGTCATCCTCAAGTGCGAGCCTTGTTCCTCCAACCGTAAGCACACTTATGCCTCGATGTTGATCCGCTGAGCTGATAAGTGAAGAAGCCGTTTTCGTGCCTTAACCCGGATTGACCGGTCTACCAATGACTTCCGGCTTTGGGTGAGGAAGAAGAAGAAGTTGAACCGACGCCAGCGCCTCTACCTCACGCCAACCCGGCGAAGAAGCGAATCCGCTGCCGGTGACGCCCAAGCTTCAAGGCATAACACCACATGAAACACCGGCCTTAGGCTTTGTAATAGGATAGTCAGACTTTGTTTTGAACAACGCCTTTACAACCTCACCAGAATCTTTTGCACGGTGGTGCCGATATCGTGGAGTGATGAACCTCAACTTATTTTGCCTGCAATCACAAATTTTAACCCGCACGGCGGTTTGTGTCGCCACCGCTTGTGACGCCTATATATTTATATAAGAAAATAAGGATGTATATGATCAAACGTTATGATATAAAAAACCTCGCCATTGCTGGGCATGCAGTTGGCTTAGCCAATCTTAAGGCGAGGTTTAGAAACCATTACCGCAAAGGAGAAAATAACTCCTGTGTTAAAATGCCGTTTACTGTAAACCGTGGTCGGCATGATAAGCCCCCGTTACTCCATAATGGATGTTAACAAAAATCAAACCGAACAAAATCGCCGGATTAAAATGGACCGAATTCTACAACTTGAACCGTTTAAAGAGGTCCCGGTTTAAGAAGGCCAACAAAATCAAATGATTGGTATAAAACCATATGGAAGCAAAGGCAATGATAAAAACCGCTTTGCAAGAAAAGGCTTTATCGAGCTTGATCGATGGTGTTACCATGGTCGGACAGACCAAGCTCCCTATAAGGTGTAGCGATGGTTCAAGTCAGCCAGTCCCCAACTCGAATCGTGGCATGATGCCACCAAGTGGCATTGCAATGGTTCGGTTCACCAAAGCCCCTAAGTGATTCTATGGCCTTAGGCCGATCAAGAGGCGGATCGGTTCAGACGTGACCATGTCCCCAAGTGATCTGGTGGCTTTGGCCTCAAAGAGGTGTTGCATTGGTTCGACACCACCAAGCCCCCAAGTGAGAAAAAAATTTCTGAAAATCAAGGCAAAGGGTTAAACCGAGGCCGCTTCACGACAACATCTCCATGTACCCAAACCGGATTTTGTACAGAACGGATACCCCGCTTTGGCCGATGATCCGATTTATTGCTTTTATTCATAATATATACATTGTCTTAATATGTACATAAGTGGAGCCGATGGCTCGTATAATAAGGTCAAGATGAGCTATGTTCCACGGCCGTTGGTCTCTTCCGACGCGGCGTGAGTCTTTCCGCCTCAACATCAATCGATAGTATGACCCGCTGTACAGATTTCACGACCACAAAGGGCCCTTCCCAAGGTGGGGATAGCTTGTGCATATCCGTCTGGTCTTGAATGAGCCAAGCACCAAGTCTCCTTCCGAAAGGTTCTTGTTCTAACCCGCCGGCCGTGATACCGACGAAGATCTTGTCGGTAAATCGCCGAACGAGCAGCCGCCATATCTCGCCTCCTCATCCGCCGATCCAAATCGCCCCGCTGGCTGCTCACTATCGGCCTCAACATAAGCCGCCACGCTGGGCGTAGCCATGACGATATCACAGGAAGGACCGCCCGCCCATAGACCATAAAGAACGGCGGTATCCAAGGGATCTGTTTGTGTAGTATTGATACTCCATATCACGTATGGCAGCTCCTCACCCAACAACCCGCCGCCCTCACTAAAGGGACCATAAGCCGGGTTTAATACCCTCAAGATCTCCCGATTAGCCTGCCCGCTGACCATTGGACCGCGGTGGGCCATCAAGAAACGCTGCCGATGTGCTCGCTCACAAAACTCCTTCATGGCTCCCTTGGATAAATTGGTGCCATTGTCCGTGATGATACCGTGGAAACCCAAACGGAAAATCACCTTTTGATGAACTGAACCGCCGTGGCCGCGATCACACTTACTAACAGCTCGCCCGACCCACTTGGTAAACTTATCAACCGCCACCAACAGTGGGTTTTCTGTTTTGGACCTTTGAAAGGTCCAACCATATCCAGCCCCCAAGTCGCAAACGCCAAGTAATTGAATCATCCTCAATTCTTGAGCCGGTACATGAGCACGCCCGAGAACTTTTGGCAACCATCACATCGTCTCACCAGATCTTCCGTGATCAAGATGGGCAGTCAACCAATAGAAACCGTATGTAAACGCTGGCCACCAAGGATTTTGAACCGCGTGATGACCACAATCCCTTCATGGATCTCACGCAATATCTCACGGCCTTCCTCGGGGACACACAACGCTGAAACGCCTTTGACACGCCGCAACGATGCAACTCGCCTTATGTATGATCATAGACTTAGACCGCCAACTATCTGCGGGCCAGCCGCCTCGCCTTTCGTAACTCGCCCGTTCATGTATGCCAAATAAGGAGGGTCCAACCGAATGACATGCAAGGCTGCTACCAAGTGAGCCTCCGGATCAGAATAGCTAAATCGACTCATCAGAAGCTTAATCGACGGATTGTGCAAGACGTCAAGGAAGACATTGCGGACCGCCACGTTGAGAACCGAGCCGCTTAAAGCACCCGCCACTGCTCTTCCGGCGATCCACATGGTCCACATGATAACCTTTAAAGTGTCCTACAACCATATCCACCTCCCTGACGGTACACAGCCATGAGTGGGTCTTTGAATCCAAGCACTGAGCACTTGTCGGGCCACCAAGTCCGAGTCACCAAAGCACTTGACCCGCTTAGATTCATCTCCTTAGCCATCCAGAGACCATGGAGAAAGGCTTCATACTCAGCTGCATTGTTAGTACAGGGGAACATTGCTTAAGAACGAGCAGAACTTGTCACCTCGTGGGAAGTTAATACGACTCAACCCCTCGAGCCTCCAATTGCTCGGACCCATCAAAGTGGATGGTCCAATAGGTATGATCCGCTTTTCTTCGTGTGCTTGCAACTCCGCCCAATCATTAATGAAATCCACAAGTGCTCGAGACTTTACGCCGTCGAGGCACATACCTTAAACCGTATGCCCAAGTTCTATAGCCCACTTAGCAATCCGCCGCCGCTTCCGTTCTCAGATGATATCGCCTAAAGGAGCTGAATCGACCATCGTGATGGGGTGCCTTGGAAATATTGCTTGAGCTCCCTTGCCATAAAAAACCCCATATACCAGCTTCGCCAATGTGGATATCTCGCTTAGACTCAATGAGGACTCGCTGATATAATAAACCGCCGCTGAACCGATACCCTTCCCCGCCTCCTTCGCTTCCACCACAATGGCCACGCTGACCGCCTCGGCATTAGCAAAGAACATATAACAGAGCGGCTCCTTGTCAATGGGAGCGCAAGAACAAAGGGTTGGCCAGCTGCCGCTTAAATCCTCCAATGCCTCATCAGCGGTCCGAGCTCTAGACTAACCGATCCGCTTTCTTCAAAGATCTCGGTACAAAGGAATGGCCTTCTCCTAGGCGATCGATAAACCGCTTAGCGCAGCAATCCGACCGCCAAACGTTGGACATCGTTGATACACTTTGGCTTAGCCAAGGAGGTGATAGCTGTAATCTTCTCCGGATTAGCTTCAATCCTCTGCTGACACAAGGAAACCCAATAACTTACCGGGCTGGAACACCAAAGACACACTTGGTCAAGTTAGCATCATCTTGTACACCCGCAAGTTGTCAAAGGTTTCTTCAAATCCTCAATCAGCGCTTTTCTCCCTTGACTTAACCACGATATCATCCACATAAGCGCGTACATTACGGCCGATCTGTTCATGCAAGCAGTTCAGACGCAATGTTGATAAGTTGCTTGGGCGCCTTGAGCCCAAAAGGCATAGATACATAGCGTATATTCCAAAAGGTGATAAACGCCGCCTTTTCCTGGTCCTTAACCGCCATCTTAATCTGGTGGTAACCGAATACGATCCAAAAGCTCAAACGCCACAACCCGCCGAAGGCCGATAATCTGGTCAATGCGGGAGGGCGAAGGATCTCGCCGGACAAGCTTTGTTAAGATCTGTAATCCACACATGCGCCAAGTGCCGTTCTTCTTAAGGACCAACACCGATTAGCAAGCCACTCGATGAAAGACTTCAACAATAAACCCTGCCGCTAAGAGCCTAGCAACTTCTCACCAATGGCCTTTGCGCTTTTCCTCATTGAACTGCTAAGAAACCGCTTTACCGGTCTGTACTTGGGGTCAATATTAAGAGTGTGCTCACGAGTTCCTCGGTACACCCGGCATGTCAAGGCTTCCATGCAAAATGTCCCGATTCTCATGGATGAACTCGATGAGCGCGCTTCCTATTTAGGATCTAAGTTGGCACCGATGGCTTAACTGCTTGGACGAATCGCCGCACAAAATCAACAAGTTTTGTCTCAGCCGATTTGAACTTTAAACCGGATCGTGTTCAGAGTTGGCTTCTTCAAAGGGGTCATATCCGCCGGATCAACATTGTCCTTATAATACTTTAACTCTTCAAAGGCACAAACCGACTCGATAAGCCGTGATCACCTTCCTCGACTCCAAAGCGATCCGGCGGCTACCATGAACCGTTATCGCCCCTAAGGGTCACGGGGCGCCAACTGTCGTGGAATTGTCACGCAGATGTCCTCGTGAAAGGACTTAGTCGAGGGGCCATCGCACGGGTTAAACCTAGAGGGTTAAAGCGACACAAGACACGGAGTTATACTAGTTCGCCCTTCGATGAAGGTAAAAGCCTACGCCTAGTTTGTGATGGGATTGATGATTTCGGCGATCAGGAGCAATAGCTTCGCCACCTCAATTCTTCGTCTTAAACCGCCGCCGGTCGCCCCTTATATACACGGGTTGACGCCGCCGGTCTACAGAGTCCTGATCCGCTCATACAAGTGTCCGCTCGGTCTCTTCGCTCTTGTCTTACAACACAAGTTACAATACTAAGGCGGTTCACATAATGGACCTTAAGTCGCCTGGCTCCGGCCTCCTCCGTGGGCTCGATCATGGATTTAGGTAAACCGCCCTCCAGTATGTTCACACTCAATAGTTGTATCCCCAACATTAGGCCCCGATTGACTTGAACTGTTCAGTTAATCTTCAACATCTTCGTGAAACTCTTGATCTCCTTTCATATTTTGTAAACCGCCATCCGCTTGAACCGCCGTGACGCTACCTCCGATCTCCATGTCGTGGCACCTCGACGCCATCTTTAATAAAGAAATCCAAACAAGAAGATTCCTTCATTTAATGCTATCCAGAATCGAGGCGCCGCTGACCGTCCGCCCGCTGACTCCTCGATTCTCGTGTTCGCTGATTGCTCCGTCCCTTATAAATAGACCGTCGCCTTTCTCTATCCATGCTTCGAGCCAGATCCTCGTGTCCATGAACCACGGTGGGCGCCTAAACCGTCAGGAATTGTCACGGCAGATGTCCTCGTGAAAGGACTTAGTCGAGGGCCATCGCACGGGTTAACCTAGAGGGTTAAAGCGACACAAGACACATGAGTTATACTAGTTCGCCCCTTCGATGAAGGTAAAAGCCACGCCTAGTTTGTGATGGATTGATGTGATTTCGCCATCAGGAGCAATAGCTTCGCCAGCCTCGAATTCTTCTCGTCCTTAAACCGCCGGTCGTCCCCTTATATACACGGGTTGACGCCTCGCCGTTTCAGAGTCCCGATCCGCCTCATACAAGTGTCCGCCTCGGTTCTTCTGCCTTGTCTTACAACACAAGTTACAATACTAAGGCGGTTCACATAAATGGACCTTAAGTCGCCTGGCTCCGGCCTCCTCCGTGGGCCTCGATCATGGATGAGGGTAAACCGGCCCCTCCGTATGCGGTTCACACTCAATAGTCGATCCCAACATTAGGCCCCGATTGACTTGAACTGGTTCAGTTAATCTTCAACATCTTCGTGAAACTCTTGATCTCCTTTCATATTTTGTAAACCGCCATCCGCTTGAACCACCGTGACGCTACCTCCGATCTCCGTGTCGTGGCACCCCGACGCCATCTTTAATAAAGAAATCCAAACAGTAAAATTCCCTTCATTTAATGCTATCCCGAATCGAGGCGTCACGCACCGTCCGCCGCTTTTGACTCGATTCTCGTGTTCGCTGATTGCTCCGTCCCTTATAAATAGACCGGTCGCCCCTTTCTCTATCCATGCTTCTGGAGCCAGATCCTCAGGTCCATGAACCACGGTGGGCGCCAACTGTCGTGGAATTGGCACGGCAGATGTCCTCGTGAAAGGACTTAGTCGTAGGGCCATCGCACGGGTTAACCTAGAGGTTAAAGCGACACAAGACACGGAGTTATACTAGTTCGCCCTTCGATGAACGTAAAAGCCTACGCCTAGTTTGTGATGGGATTGATGTGATTTCGCATCAGGGAGCAATAGCTTCACCACCTCGAATTCTCTTCTAAACCGCCGCCGTCGCCCCTTATATACACGGGTTGACGCCGATCGTCTGATGTGAGTCCCGATCCGGTCATACAAGTGTCCGCTCGGTCTCTTCGTCTTGTCTTACAACACAAGTTACAATACTAAGGCGGTTCACATAATGGACCTTAAGTCGCCTGGCTCCGGCCTCCTCCGGGCTCGATCATGGATTTAGGGTAAACCGGCCTCCGTATGTTCACACTCAATAGTTGTATCCCAACAATCACCATGTTGGGGTGAGGTGATGCGGCTGTAGGTGGTAGAACTCGAGGAAGGAGCAAAGAACCCGCCGGCAGGCCGAGGCCGCTGCAGCGCAGCGCGAAGGAAGATGACCCGCCGCCTCCTCCGGGCGCAGAAACCTCCGCCCGTGTGAGGCGGGTTCACGAGGTCTCGCCGCAACCGCCAAGGCCTTGAGAAGCCAATCGATATGGTCCTCGTCGACGTCGGAGCCGTCCCACGAGCTGGACAGCGCCATGGGAACAAGAGGAAGCGAGAGAAGCGCTGCGGCGGGGAGCACAGCCACACTACAGAGGAACCGCGGAAAAACCAAGAAGGTTGGCAGCGGAACGGTGCGGTGATGAGTGCACTGTGGCGGCGGAAGAAAGGAGAAGGAGGAAAAAAGAAGGGTGGACCGAGGGCGAGCGTGCGAGCGTCTGCCGCTCCCCCTCCTCCCCCTACTTATAGGCTCGTGCGGCGGAGCCGAGGAGGCGAGGCGTGGGGGAACATGGGATTAACTACGCCCACTCCCCCACGTCCCGCGATTATTGCGCCCTAAAGGCGTGCTGAAAACCGCTGCGGGAAGACGTGCGGTCCGGTCGGGCCGCAGAGGATCCGCACATGGGCCGAGGCCTAGGTATGGTGGGCCCCAGCCTACGGCGACGTCCCGTCGCGCATGTGGGCTGGCAGGCCTTTCTGGCCACATGGCGCGCAGGGTGGTGCGCGGTCAACGACGATTCGCCTGCGCTTCACCTTCCGCTGCGGAACTTCCCAAAATGGCACACCCGCCAAGGCCGCTCAGAGCTGCCGGCTCTTCAGATAGGAAGTTGATCGAGCTTCGCCTTCTTTTCAGCCTCAAGCTCAGCCAGCTTCGGGACTACTGTCAAGTAAATGACCACGGGTAGCCCAGCCGCCCCCGGAACTTCTGAAAAATTACAGCCAATCAAGCCGCCCAACATCCAAGACGCAGGCCGCCCCCCAGCCGGTTGCCTTCTCAGCCGGGCCAGAGGCGGCCCGCCCCGGCTTGGCAGGAAGAGGGATGAAGAGGGCCGCTTCCAAGGAGCCGGCGACAGAGGGCCGATCATGGAGCCGGGCTATCAGAGGGCCGATCATGAGCCGGGCACATGAAGGCCGACCCATGAAGCCGCCTCAGCAGCGCCAAGGCCGCACTTCGTATCTGCACCCACATAACGGTGATGAGACGGGCGTGGCTATGTGAAGCCTGCCACCCCAGATCCCGGAGCACCCCACCACAAAGGCGCCAGACGGGCAACCATCACCCATCCGGCCGCATCATCATACTATGTTGACCATGATGTCACCCACGACAGTCACAAGACGACCGCAGGTGGCGGGCCCCTCCGGTCAGAGAGATGCCCAAAGGCGGCTTGACCTCCCCTAGTTGGCCTAAGATATGGCCGGCTTCCCATAGCCGGTTTGTTCCCTCCCTCGAAGGAAGAGCCTCATTAAGGAGACAAGACGAGGTGAGGCTACAGTGATCGCCGCCAAGGCGGCGGCACTGTAGCCATGCTTACCTCGGACAAAGCCCTCGCCATCAAGATTGAGGTAACAAGAATCAGCCCCGACAAGGCCCTCAAAGGGGGCTAGCCTATCGACCAAGAAGCCGGCAGAGGCAGGACCCACCAAATGGCGGGTTCCCAAAGCCGGGCGGAGAAGCCAAGAAGCTGAGACACCGACGGCTAGGCCTCAAGCCCACCGGATTACCATTGTACCCTTGGGGGTAGGCCTATATAAACCCCCAGGGCACCCATGCAAAGGGTTGATCTCTTAGAGTTTTAGACACCACATAGAGAGAAGAGGAGAGCTAGCCGAGCCCTTCTTCTTCCTCTCGCCCAACAGCTCAAGGAGCCTCTTGTAGCCATATGTTCATCTAGTGATCATGCGAAGACCCCGCAGAGCAGCAGTAGGGGTGTTATCTCCATGGAATGCCCCGAAGCTGGGTAAGATTCACCAAGGCATGTTCTCGCCTCATCCTGCTTCTGTGCACCGCGACGCCTTATTGGCTCCCACAATGATAAGCCACCCGTTGGCATATGTCGCACCTACCACCCGACACAACTTGCAAGAATGTAAAGGGAAGGGTTTGGAGGATTCAAACGCAATTGGATACATAGATGTTTTTGTTGTGGTTCCGATAGGTGGTGCTATCGCACATCCATGTTGATGGAGACTTCAACCCATGAAGGGTAATGGTTGCGCAAGTCCACGGAGGGCTCCACCCACGAAGGGTCCATGAAGAAGCAACATTGTCTATCCCACCATGGTCGTCGCCCACGAAGGACTTGCCTCACTAGCGGTAGATCTTCACGAAGTAGGCGATCTCCTTGCCCTTATAAACTCCTCGGTTCAACTCCACAATCTTGTTGGAGGCTCCCAAGTGATACCTAGCCAATCTAGGAGACACCATTCTCCAAGAAGTAACAAATGGTGTGTTGATGATGAACTCCTTGCTCTTGTGCTTCAAATGATAGTCTCCCCAACACTCAACTCTCTCTCACAGGATTTGGATTTGGTGGAAAGAAGATTTGAGTGGAAAGCAACTTGGGGAAGGCTAGAGATCAAGATTCATATGGTAGGAATGGAATATCTTGGCCTCAACACATGAGTAGGTGGTTCTCTTCTCGAAAATGGATGTGGAAGTGTAGGTTCGTTTCGATGGCTCTTCCACGAATGAAGAGTGGGTGGAGGGGTATATAGAATCCACACAAAATCTAACTGCTACACACAACCTGCCAAACTCGATGGGACGGAATTGTTAAACTCGGTCGGACCGATTCAGCAAATCTAGTGACCGTTAGGATTTTCGTGGACCAACATGCAACCTCGGTAGGACCGATATGGTTAGGGTTAGGCATAACATAATCTCGGTGAGACTGACATACAACTCGGTGAGACCGATTTTGGTAATAAGCTAACCAGAGAGTTGGTCAGCAAACTCGGTGAGACTGACACACAAACTCTGTGGGACCGATTTTGGTAATAAGTTAACTAGAGAGTTTGCATTGTAATCTCGGTAGTACCGATTACTTAAACTTGGTGAGACCGAATTTGGTAATGGATATACACAGAGAGATTATAATCCCATGTCGGTGAGACCGAGATCCCTATGGGTGAAACCGATTTGCCTAGGGTTTGTGGCAAGGCTAAGACATCCGAACTCGTGGCGCGGATAGAAAGAATCGGTAATGAAGTTTGACTTTTGGTTTAGGACATATGTGGATGTGAGAAAGTAGTTGAGGGCTTTGGAGCATATCACTAAGCAATTGAGAGCAAGAAACTCATTAAGCAACACCTCATCCCTCTTGATACTATTGGCTTTTCCTATAGACTCAATGTGATCTTGGATCACTAAAATAGAAAGTGTAGAGTCTTGATCTTGAAGCTTGAGCCAATCCTTTGTCCTTAGCATCTTAAAGGGGTTCCACATCCTCTAGTCCATGCCACTCTATTGTTGAACTTGTCTGAAACATACTAGGTAAAAGTGTTAGTTCAACAAGATATATGTTGACATTAATTACCAAAATCACCCAGGGAGCACTTGTGCTTTCAATCTCCCCCTTTTTGGTAATTGATGACAACATACATCAAAGCTTTAGATAAAGATATAAAGAATAGCTAGTAAAGCTTTGGAAAGACATGTAACAAGCATAGGCTCGCCCTACATGTATGCAATCATGTGAATATGGAATATAGAAGCATGTGAGAGCATAACCATGACAGAGTAAGCAATGTTTTACATGTATCTTGGCTATATGCATCAGAGCAAATGATGTGAATATGGGAAATGTACCTTCATGCTCATGAGTCCTTCTTGCAAACAGTATGTACATTAGCAAGAATTCCTCATACACATGACTGTGATGCATATACTTACCTTGTGGTCTTGAGTTGGCTTAGGATGGAATGAACTCTGTGAAAATAGGGTTAGATAACACGATACACCCATCGCCGAGGAAGCAAAAGAAGCCACAAGAGTACCAAGACTGGATGACATGTAGAGAGGAGTACTAAGTACCACATTGAATATAGACATGTCCCCAAAGGTAAAGATGTGCAATGAATTTAAATAATTTCTTTCCTTAGATGTCTTGCTCTCCTGAATCTAGCATGGGATACTGGGAGAAGATAGGAACGGAAAATTAGAGCAAAATGCGAATCAGAGCTCAAAGAAACAAATGAACAGAGCTAATGCAAATAAGCACATATGAACATGTCTTTCCCTCAAGAAGACATGTGGCATCTCTCCTCTTGAACACCAAGCATCTGGGATCCTTGAAGATTACTCTTCTTGAGTATTCTCTCCCCGAGATATCTTTCTCCCCTTGAAGTGATAAGGCTTTGATGTGATCTCTCTCCCCTTTGACATCAATTTCCAAGAAGGGCCTTCTGAATTTGTCATGAATGGGTTTGGTCCTTGAGTCACAGCATAAAGCACTGATAAAATGTGATGCTTTAGAGGACAAGATTCATGGAGTGGAGCTGATCAAAAGTAATGTAAGAATAAGTGGCAAAATGTTTTTCCAGAGTGAAATCGGTGGCACCGAGTGGTATGCTTTGCAAGTTGCATCAATGATTTCTGGTTACACCAAAGAAAAGGAACCGCGTGACCGAAGTTCATCACAGAGAAAACACTTGTCACCTCAGCTCACTAGACAAGTAAGATCTCACAAGGATTTGCAAGGAATTAATTGAAAGATTTGCAATGAATTGGATGCAGGAATGCAAAACAAATAGAAAAGAAAAGAAATCTAGATGAAGTTTTTTGAAAGATGAAACAAATATGCATGAGACAAATGCAAGAGCACAAAAAAGAACACAAGAGAACTTCATCTAGAGATGGTCGGCACAAAGTCACCTATGTTAGAGTATATTGACTTAGGAGTCAAGTGAGATCACTTGATCATAGGTCATACTCATCGCTTAAGCTCAAAATGGGGTTACCATTTTCGCTTAAGCATCTTGATGTATTCACATCTTGTTGAGTTGCTTTGACTCATGTCTTGGAGTAAAGCTTCTAAGATGGAATGACATACCTTGGGTGGTGGTGTTGATCGTGATCATGTAGTTGAACTTGTGTGGGTTGCTCAAGGTTGATGTAGCTCATCAAGAGTTGGGAGCACCACTTGGAATTTGAGTTCATCTACCTACATGGGTTAGTTCTTGCAAGGAAGAGCACTTGTGTATCCAAAATGACAATCATGAAACTCAACATATAATTTGTCAAAGGATATGTTTGAATGGTTTCATGCTTCCTTGTCTTCAACCACCATTGTGTAGAGACTTGGTGATGTAGAGATTGCTCAAGATGTGAGTGAGTCGCAATCTCATAGACTTAGATTCATCCAAGTACCTACAAGGGTTAGATAACATGCAAGGTACAAATATATCCAAGATATAAGATTATCATCATAAGAGAAATATCAAGGATTTAGTCATAAGCTCATGTCTTGCATGTATCCAATGGAGTTCCTACTCCAAGTTTGAAGCATCAATGATGTAAATTCACCTCTTAACCTGCAAAACACTTTCTCATCAAGTGGTTTAGTGAATATATCCGCTAATTGCTTTTTGATACGGACATGCCTAAGATTAATGTCACCCTTAGCAACATGATCTCGAATGAAATGATGACGAACTTCAATATGCTTAGTTCGAGAGTGTTGCACGGGATTGTGAGCAATCTTGATAGCACTTTCATTGTCACAAAGTAATGGAACATGTTTCACATATATCCCATAATCTTTAAGAGTTTGGGTCATCCAAAGTAACTGAGCACAACAGGAACCAGCGGCAATGTATTCCACTTCGGCGGTGGATAAGGATACCGAGTTTTGTTTCTTGGAAGACCAAGACACAAGAGATCTCCAAGAAATTGACAAGTACCAAGTGGACTTTCTATCAACCTTGTCACCGCATAGTCCGAGTCGGAGTAGCCAACAAGATCGAAAGAGGCCTCTTAGGATACCAAATGCCAAAATTTGGTGTATGGATTAAGTATCTCACTATCCTTTTCACGGCCTTAAGATGACATTCTTTAGAGCAGCTTGATATCGTGCACACATGCACACACTTAGCATGATATCGGGACGAGAAGCACATAGATATAACAATGAACCAATCATAGAGCGATAAACCTTTGATCGACCGTTCACCATCTTTGGTCAAATCAAGATGTCCACTAGTAGGCATGGGTGTAGTCATACCTTTGCATTCTTGCATATTGAACTTCTTGAATAAGTCCTTGGTGTACTTTGTTTGAGAGACAAAGGTACCTTCCTTAGTTTGCTTGATTTGCAAACCAAGAAAGAATTTGAGTTCACTCATCATTGACATCTCAAACTTCTCCCACATTAGCTTTCCAAACTTCTCACTTAAATGAAGGTTAGTAGAACCAAATATAATATCATCAACATAGATTTGGCACACAAATAGTTCTCCATTGACCCTTTTAGTAAAAAGAGTAGAATCAATTTTTTCTGATTTCAAAGCCTTTTTCAATAAGGAACTTGGTCAAGCATTTATACCACGCTCTAGGAGCTTGTTTAAGACCATAAAGAGCTTTGTGAAGTTTGTAAACATGATCAGGTTTCTTAGGATTAACAAAGCCGGGAGGTTGTTTGACATAAACTTCCTCCTCTATTTCACCATTTAGAAAAGCACTTTTAATGTCCATTTGGTACAAGGTGATATCATGGTGATTAGCATAGGCAAGTAAGATGCTAATGGACTCAAGTCTAGCAACGGAGCATAAGTCTCACCATAGTCCATACCTTCGACTTGTGTGTAGCCTTGGGCGATTTAGACGTGCTTTGTTGCGAACTACTTGTCCATCTTCATCTTGCTTGTTGCTAAACACCCATTTGGTACCGATGATGTTGTGGTTGTTGTCGGCTTCTCAACCAATGTCCAAACTTGATTTCTCTCAAAGTTGTGTAGCTCTTCATGCATGGCGCTTATCCAATCCGGATCTTCCAATGCTTCTTCAACCTTCATAGGTTCAATGCTAGAGATGAATGAATAGTGTTCACAAAAGTTAGCTAAACGAGTTTTAGAGCGAGTGATTCTCCGGTTTGATATCATTGTAGATTTGCTCGACGGATGGTCTTTAGCTATTCTTGCTCGAACTCGTGAAAGCTTTTGCTTGGGTCTTGCTTGAACATCTTCTTCATCTTGTTCTTCTTATTGGCCTTCTTCATTGTTGGCGTTGTCGCTTCTTTGTCGTGGTGGAGAAGGAGGTTGTTGACGCTCATCTTGGTGCACTTCCTCGCTTTCTTCATCTTGGTGTGTCCCACTTGTGGATGCTTCCATATCAACTCTTGGTTCACCTTGTCGTGAGGTAGAAGCTTCCACTTGACGGACGAGGTACTCTCCTTCATCTCCGCTGGACTAATCTTGCCAATAGACAAGTCTTGAATTGCTTCGAGGGTCTTTGTCTCCTACATCAATTGGCAATTGCTCTACTTATGCAGCCGTTAGATTCATCAAACTTCACATCTACCGCTTCTTCAACCTTTCGGTGAAATTGTTGTAGACACGGTATGTGTGAGAGTTTGAGCCATAACCAAGTAGGAAACCTTCATGAGACTTAGGAGCAAATTTAGAACGATGATGCTTATCAAGAATGTAGCACTTTGAGCCAAATACTCAAAGTATCCAACTTGGGGTTTGTTACCGTGAGAAGCTCAGATGCCGCCTTGCCGAGTAGCTTGTGAAGATACAAGCGATTTGTTGCATGACAAGTTGTCTCAACCGCTCCGCCTAAAAAGTGCTTCGCGCCTTGTACTCATCAAGCATCGCTCTCGCCATTTCGATGAGCGTCCGTTCTTCCTCTCAACAACTCCATTTTGTTGAGGTGTGTACATAGCCGAACTCGTGTGAAATCCTTCTTCTTCAAGAAAGGTGTCCACATTTGCATTCTTGAACTCCGCCCGTTGTCGCTGCAAACCTTCTTGATCTTCACTTCAAATTGATTTTGGGCCTTCCTAGCTAAGTTTTTGAAGATCTTTTGAACCTGCGATTTATCATCGATAAAGAACACCCACGTAAATCTTGAAAAATCATCAACTATAACTAGACTAAAAGAATTTCCACCGAGACTCTTGTAGGCGTTGGGACCAAAGAGATCCATGTGAAGTAGCTCGAGTGGCCTCCTTGTGGTCATGATGTTCTTCACGGGATGCCTTCCTCCAACCTGTTTACCTGCCTGACAAGCGCTGCAAAGTCTATCCTTATCAAATATGACATCGTTAACTCCAAGGATATGATTTCCTTTAATAAGCTTGTCAAGGTTTCGCATGCCAACATGACCTAGTCTTCTATGCCACAACCAGCCTTTAGAAGATTTAGCAATAAAGCAAGTTCTAGGTTGAGCCTTTTTAGTGAAATCAACAATGTATAGATCACCTCTACGTACACCAGTAAATACCATTTTATGATTATCTCTACGAAACACTTGGCAATCTACTTCAAAGAATAGGACATTGAAACCAAATCAGCAAGTCTAGATATCGAAAGTAAGTTGTAGCCAAGAGATTCAACGAGCATGGCATTTTGTATGGAGCTATCATGTGAGATGGCCACCTTAACGAGGCCAACCACCTTACCCTTTGAGTTGTCACCAAAAGTGAAATACTTTCGAGGACCATCATTTTCAGCAAGCTCACGAAACATGTCTTTATCTTCGGTCATGTGATCGGTACATCCACTATCAAGAACCCATTCCTTTCCTCCTGCCATATATCCGCGAAGATTTGCCATAAGACCAAACTGTCTCATTGCATCATCAAGATCGAAGTCACTATCATCATCCTCATCATAGTATCCATGTTCAACATCGTCATGTGGTGGATCAAATCCTAGAGAGGGTGATTCGTTAGAGTGAGTTTGACAATGATCTTGCTTATGAATTTTTATAGCTTCGGAAATAATATCACTAATAATTCCAACATCTCCTTTGGCACGCATAAGGTTTGTAAGCTCAAACAGCAATCACCAAACATAGGATCACTAGAGTTCATCTTACTCAAGGCAATAGACTTATGGAGAATTTCATCTAAATTTTTCAAGGAATAATCTGGAAATCGTTCCTCAAGAAATTTCCATATAGTATAGGCACAATCAAGAGTAGGCAAACATCCAATCAAGTTTCTAGGCAAGCCTCTAGTGATAAGTTCAACAGTTCTAAGATTGCTAATCATGTCAATTGACTCATCAAGAGTAGGATGCATAGGATCAACATGAGGTGAGACCGAATTTGGTAAGGGACATACAAAGAGAGATTACAATCCCATATCGGTGAGACCGAGATCCCTATCGGTGAAACCGATTTTCCTAGGGTTTGTGGCAGTATAAGACATCCGAACTCGGTGGCGCCGGATAGAAAGAACCGTAATGAAGTTTGAATTTTGGTTTAGGACATATGTGGATGTGAGGAAGTAGTTGAGGGCTTTAGAGCATATCACTAAGCAATCAGAGAGCAAGAAACTCATTAAGCAACACCTCATCCCTCTTGATAGTGTTGGCTTTTCCTATAGACTCAATGTGATCTTGGATCACTAAAATAGAAAGTGTAGAGTCTTGATCTTGATGCTTGAGCCAACCTTTGTCCTTAGCATCTTGAAGGGGTTCCACATCCTCTAGTCCATGCCACTCTATTGTTGAACTTGTCCAAACATACTAGGTAAAATTGTTAGTCCAACAAGAGATATGTTGACATTAATTACCAAAATCACCGAGGAGCACTTGTGCTTTCACTTGTATATATAACCATGACGTGAAATAAAAACTAAGATAACTTGCAGTGCTAAGCTTTCCCTGGGGCCTCCTACGGTCGAGGTCCGCCTGTCATAACATCTCCCTCTCCAAGCAAACATCTCGTCCTCGAGCTGAAAGTCTGGGTAGTGTTGGCGGAACTCCTTGTGCTGCTCCCAAGTAGCGTCCTCCTCTGAAAGTCCATCCCACTGAATCAACACGTACCAGGAGCCTCGACGCAGCTGAGCCTTCAACGCCTTCGCCGGCTCAGGAAGTAGGCGCCAGCCGGTAACCAGCGGCAGTGCGGGAGGAACCGCGGGTGTCTCTCCACGGAAGGGCTTGAGCAGACCCACATGGAAGACATCATGGATCCGCGCACCTACCGGAAGATGAAGACGGTAAGCCACCTTCCCAATGTGTTCCAGGATAGCAAAGGGACCGGTGTAGCGAGGACCCAACTTCCTCTTCGCGCGTGGATCCAGGGACTGCGTTGAGCGAGGAAGTAGACGCAGGCACACCCAATCAACCATGGCGAACTCCGCCTCGCGATGGTTGCCGTCGTAGTAGTGTTTGGCAACCTGCTGGGCCTGGAGGAGGTGTTGCCGGACTTCTGCCAGCATCTCGTCACGGTTCCGCAGAAGAGCACCGGCCGCCTCGGTCCGCGCCAGGGCTGGATCAACAGGAAGAATTGGCGAGGGTGGTCGGCCATAAATCACCTCAAAAGGCATAGCACGGAGGGCGGAGTGATAAGAGGTGTTGTAGCAGTACTCCATCCATGATATCCAGTCCACCCATGCGCGAGGGCGATCACCTATGACACAATGCAAATACATGGCAATCACCTTGTTAATGACCTCGGACTGGCCGTCCGTCTGAGGGTGGAAGGTTGTGCTCAGGCGGAGCTTAACGCCTGCCAGCCGGAAGAGGTCGCGCCACACGTGTCCCGTGAACACGGGGTCCCGATCACTGACGATCGAAGATGGGAACCCATGGAGACGGACAATACCGTCGAAGAAGGCCCGAGCGACAGACGCCACTGTGTAGGGATGCCCGAGCGCGATGAACTGGGCATACTTGGAGAAGCGATCGACCACCGTCAGAATGACGGACTTGCTGCCCACCTTGGGGAGGCCCTCGATGAAGTCCATGGAAATGTCCGCCTAGACCTGGGACGGCACCTCCAAGGGCTGGAGCAAGCCAGCTGGTCAGAGTCTCTGCCTGTTGCGCTGGCATCGTCACACAAGACCGCATTTCCAGCCACGACCAGGCACGATCACCTGGAATGTAGAAGTCGGCATGGAGACGATGGAGTGTCTTCTACACACCCTCTTGGCCCGCCGAGTGGGCGAGGCGCAGCACCTGATGACGGAGATCGTCGTGCGCCGGAACGAAAACCCGGCGCCCATGGAGGAGCAGGCCGTCGACGAGGCGCCACGGCTCATCCAGCTCCGCCACAGCCAGCTGCTGTTGAAGGAGGAGCGCGTCGGCTGCAGCTGTTGTCGCCCACCGGATGTTGGTGAAGAGGGCGAAGGAGGGCCCGGTGATGATGCAGAAGGCCGCCCCCTCAGCCACACCGTCATCAGTGTCGGTGTCATGCCGAGACAGGACGTCGGCGACGGTGTTAAGGCGACCCAGACGATACTCGACAGTGAAGTCAAACCCGAAGAGTTTACTAATCCACTGATCCTGCGGCACGGTCGAGAGCCTCTGATCCAGCATGAACTTGAGGCTGTAGTGGTCCGTACGGATCCGGAAGGATCGACACCAAAGATAGGGCCGCCAGTGACGCACCGCCAGTACCAAGCCAATGAGCTTGCTCTCATAGGCCGCCAGCTTATGATGGCGGGCGGCAAAGGGCCGGCTGAAGAAGGCGAGGGGTCCATCGCCCTGATGAAGGACCGCACCAAACCCCACACAAGAGGCGTCGCAGTCGACGGTGAACGATAGGTCGAAATCAGGCATCTGCAGGACGGGACCCGTCGTGAGGGCCCCCTTGAGGGCCTCGAACACTGTGGTGGCCTCCTCATCCCAAGAGAAGGCGTCGCGCCGGATAAGGCGCGTGAGTGGGGCCACGATGATGCCAAACTCCCGGATGAATTTCCGGTAGTACCCCGCAAGGCCCAGAAATCCATGAAGAGCCCGCGGAGACTATGAGATCGGCCAGGCGGCGACGGCCGCCACCTTGTCGGTGTCCATGCCACCCCCTCAGCCAAGATGACGTGGCCGAGGTAAGCGACAGAAGGCGTCCTGAGCGAGAACTTCGAGCGCTTAAGATGAAGATGATGCGGCCGAAGGTCGTTGAAGACGATGGCCACATGCTGGAGGTGCTCTGCCCAAGAGGCGCTGTAGATAAGAATGTCATCAAAGAAAACGTGCACAAACCGACGTAAGTAGGGCCGGAGGACATCGTTCATCAGGGAATGAAAGGTCGCCGGGGCATTGGAGAGGCCAAAAGGCATCACCAAGAACACGGCGGCTGTGATGAGTCCAAACACCGCCTTGGCGATGTCGTCTGGTGCATGTGCACCGATGGTACCCCGCCGAGATCCATCTTGGTGAAGAAGCGCCCCATGCAGTTCATCCATGAGCTCATCGACCACCGGGATAGGGAACTTGTCCTAAGTGTGAGAGCATTATGTTGGAAATTTGCCCTAGAGGAAATAATAAATTAGTTATCATTATATTTCCATGTTAACGATATCGTTTATTACCCATGCTATAATTGTATAGATAGGAAACTCAGATACATGTGTGGGTACATAAACAACACCATGTCCCTAGTAAGCCTCTAGTTGACTAGCTCATTGATCAACAGATGGTTACGGTTTCCTGACCATGGACATTGGATGTCGTTGATAACGAGATCACATCATTTGGAGAATGATGTGATGGACAAGACCCAATCCTAAGCCTAGCACAAAGATCGTAGTTCAGATGCTAAAGCTTTTCTAATGTCAAGTATCATTTCCTTAGACCATGAGATTGTGCAACTCCCGGATGCCGAGGAATGCTTTGTGTGTACCAAACGTCACAACGAATCGGGTGGCTATAAAGGTGCACTCAGTGTATCTCCAAAGTGTCTGCTGGGTTGGCACGAATCGAGATCGTGATTTGTCACTCCGTAAGAGAGAGGTACCTCGGGGCCCACTCGGTAGGACATCATCATAATGTGCACAATGTGACCAAGAGGTTGATCATGGATGATGTGTTACGGAACGAGTAAAGAGATTTGCCGGTAACGAGATTGAACAAGGTATCGATACCGACGATCAAATCTCGGCAAGTACAATATCATAGACAAAGGGAATTGAATACGGATTGATTGAATCCTTGCCATCGTGGTTCATCCGATGAGATCATCGTGGAACATGTGGGATCCAACATGGGTATCCAAATCCCGCTGTTGGTTATTGACCGGAGAACGCCTCGGTCATGTTCAAGATGGTTCCCAACCCGTAGGGTCTACACACTTAAGGTTCTGGCGACGCTTAGGGTTATAGGAATAGATATACATGGTTACCGAATGTTGTTCGAGTCCCGGATGAGATCCCGACGTCACGAGGAGTTCCGGAATGGTCCGGAGGTAAAGATTTATATATGGGAAGTCCTATTTTGGCCACCGAAAATGTTCGGATTTTTCGGTATTGTACCGGATGGTTCTAGAAGGTTCCGGAGTGGGGCCCACCTGCATGGGGGGACCCACATGAACGTGGGTAGTGGGGTAAGGCCCCACACCCCTGGTCAAGGCGCACCAAGATCCCCCTTAGAAGGAATAAGATCATATCCTCAAGGATAAGATCAAGATCCCAAAAAGGGGGATAATAATCGGTGGGGAAAGGAAAGGATGGGATTTCTTTCTCCCACCTTGCCAACACCCCAATGGACTTGGAGGGCAAGAAATAATCCCTCCACCCCTATATATAGTGGGAGGCGATGGGAGCTACACCTTGCCTCGGCGCAGCCCTCCCTCTCCCAAGTCCTCCTCCTCTCTCATGGTGCTTGGCGAAGCCTCGCAGATTGCCACGCCTCCATCACCACCACACCGTCAGTGTCTGCTGCTGGATGGAGTCTTCCCAATCTTCCCTCGCTGCTAGTTTCTCCATAGATAGATCTTGGTGACACGAGGAAAATTTTGAATTTCAGCTACGCTCCCCAACAATGGCATCATGAGCTAGGTCTATTATGAGATTCTTTGCACGAGTAGAACACAAAGTAGTTGTGGGCGTTGATTTTGTTCAATATGCTTACTGCTACTAGTCCAATCTTGATTCGGCGGCATTGTGGGATGAAGCGCCCGACCGATCTTACACGCACACTTACGTGAGACAGGTTCCACCGATCGACATGCACTTGTTGCATAAGGTGGCTAGGGTGCCCGCCTCCCACTTTAGTCGGATCGGATTAGATGAAAAGGGTCCTTATGAAGGGTAAATAGCAATTGACATATCACGCTGTGGTTTTTTATGAGGTAAAAATGTTCTTGCTAGAAACCCATAGCAGCAGAAACAGGCAAACAACAATTAGAGGACGCCTAACTTGTTTTTGCAGGTATGCTATGTGATGTGATATGGCCAAGAAGAATGTGATGAATGATATGTGATGTATGAGATTGATCATGTTCTTGTAACAGGAATCACGACTTGCATGTCAATGAGTATGACAACCGGCAGGAGCCATAGGAGTTGTCTTTATTTATTGTATGACTCATGGTCATTGAACAACGCCATGTAATTACTTTACTTTATTGCTAACCGGTAGCCATAGTAGTAGAAGTAATAAGTTGGCTAGACAACTTCATGGAGACACGATGATGGAGATCATGATGATGGAGATCATGGTGTCATGCGGTGGCGATGATGATCATGGGCCCCAAGATGGAGATCAAAGGAGCAAAATGATATTGGCCATATCATGTCACTATTTGATTGCATGTGATGTTTATCATGTTTTACATCTTATTTGCTTAGAACGACGGTAGCTTAAATAAGATGATCCCTCGCAATAATTTCAAGAAAGTGTTCCCCCTAACTGTGCACCATTGCGAAGGTTCGTTGTTTCGAATCACCACGTGATGATCGGGTGTGATAGATTCTAATGTTCGAATAGAACGGGTGTGCTTACATTTACACACGCTTAGGTTGACTTGACGATCCTAGCATGTACGCATATGGCCTCGAACAGAAGATACCGAAAGGTCGAGCATGAGTCGATGGTAGATACGATCAACATGAAGATGTTCACCGATGATGACTAGTCCGTCTCACGTGATGATCGGACACGGCCTAGTTGACTCGGATCATGTAATCACTTAGATGACTAGAGGATGTCTATCTCGAGGGAGTTCACGAGATGAACTTAATTATCCTGAACATAGTCAAAAGATCTTTGCAAATTATGTCGAAGCTCGCGCTTTAGTTCCACTGTTTAGATATGTTCCTAGAGAAAATATAGTTGAAAGTTGACAGTAGCGATTATGCGGATGTAAGAAAGCTTATGTCCTTAATGCACCGCTTAGTGTGTTGAACCCCAAACGCCGCCTGTGGATGTTATGTAACATCGGACATACACGCTTTTTGATAACTACGTGATAGTTCGCTTAAACGGTTTAGAGTTGAGGCACCAAAGACATTTTTCAAACGTCACGGAACATATGAGATGTTTCGAGGGCTGAAATTGGGATTTCAGTTCGTGCTCATGTCAAGAGGTATAAGACCTCCGACCATTTTCTTAGCTTGCAAACTAAGGGAGAAAAGCTCAATCGTTGAGCTTGTGCTCGATTGTCTCGAGTGCAACAATCACTTGAATCGAGGGAGTTGATCTTCCGTAGATAGTGATGTTTCTCCAAAGTCATTGCCACCAAGCTGCTAGAGCTTCATGATGAACTATAACAAATCAAGGATAGATATGATGATCTTGAGATATTCGCGATGTTTGACAATCGCGAAAGTAGGAATCAAGAAGGAGCATCAATTGTTGATGGTTGGTGAAACCACTAGTTTCAAGAAGGGCAAGGGCAAGGAGGGTACTTCAAGAAACGGCAAATCAGTTGTTGCCCAAAGGAAGAAACCCAAGGTTGAACCCAAACCCGAGACTAAGTGCTTCGTAATAAGGGAACAGCCATCGAGCAGAATTACCCTAGATACTTGGTAGATGAGAAGGTCAAGCAAGGTCGATAGAAGTATATTGATATACATTGTGTTAATGTGTACTTTACTAGTACTCCTAGTAGCACCAGGTAATAGATACCGGTTCTGCTAAGTGTTAGTAACTCAAATAAAAGCTACTAATAAACGGAGACTAGCTAAAGGTGAGTCGACGATATGTGTTGGAAGTGTTTCCAAGGTTGATGTGATCAGCATCGCACGCCCCTCTACCATCGAGATTGGTGTTAAAATAATTGTTATTTGGTGTTTGCTGAGCATAGACATGATTGGATTATGTCTATCGCAATACGATTATTCATTTAAGGAGAATAATGGTTACTCTGTTTATTTGAATAATACCTTCAATGGTATTGCACCTAAAAGGAATGGTTTATTGAATCTCGATCGTAGTGATACACATTTTCATGCCAAAAGATATAAGATAGTAATGATAGTACCACTTACTTGTGGTAATCGCCATGTAAGTCATATTGGTATAAAACGCATGAAGAAGCTCCATGTTGATGGATCTTTGACTCACTCTTTTGAAAAGTTTGAGACATGCGAACCATGTCTATTGGTGTATACGTCGAAGAAACTCCATGCAGATGGATCCTTGGACTCACTTGATTTTGAATCACTTGAGATATGCAAATCATACCAAATGGGAAAAATGACCTAAAAGCCTCGGTTTCAAAGAAGATGGAACAAGATGGCAACTTGTTGAAGTAACACATTTTGATGTGTGCAGTCCAATGAGTGCCGAGGCATGCAAAGAATATCGTTATGTTCTTACTTCACGATGATTTGAGTAGATACTGAGTGTATTTACTTGATGAAACACAAGTCTGAATTATTGAATGGTTCAAGTAATTTCAGAGTGAAGTTGAAGATCATCGTGACAAGAGGATAAAATGTCTATGATATGATCATAGAGATGAGTATCTGAGTTACAGCTTTGGCACTAATTAAGACATTGTGGAAATTGTTTCACAATAATACCGCCGAACACCATAGTGTGATGGTGTGTCCAAACATCATAGTTGCACCCTATTGGATATGATGCGCACTATGATGTCTCTTATCGAATTACCACTATCGCTCATGGGTTAGGCATTAGAGACAACCGCACTCACTTTAATAGGGCACCACGTAATTCGCTGAGACGACACCGCTTGAACTATGGTTTGGAGAAACCTAAATTGTCGCTTTCTTAAAAGTTTGGGGCTGCGACGCTTATGTGAAAAAGTTTCAGTTGATAAGCTCAACCCAAAGCGGATAAAATGCATCTTCATAGGACACCCAAAACAGTTGGGTATACCTCCATCCCCGCCCGAAGCAAAAAGGATTGTTTCTAGAATTAGGTCCTTTCTCGAGGAAAAGTTTCTCTCAAAGAATTGAGGGAGGATGGTGGAGACTTGATGAGGTTATTGAACCGTCACTTCAACAAGTGTGTAGCAGGGCACGTGAAGTTGTTCCGTGGCGCCTACACCAATTGAAGTAGAAGCTATGATAGTGATCATGAAGTTTTGGATCAAGTCACTACTGCACTGTCGAGGGGTGACAAGGATGCGACTACTTCAGAGTGGTACAGAATCCTGTCTTGAAGGTCATGTTGCTAGACAACAATGAACCTACGAGCTATGGGGAAGCGATGGTGGGCTCATATTCCGACAAATGGTTAGAAGTCATAACATCCGAGAGAGGATCCATGACTTTGGAAGAAATACTTGATGGTCGTAAGGACGTTGGGTAAAGATGGATTTTAAAAGGAAGTCAGACAATGATGGTAAATATCACCATTAAGAAAGCTCGACTTGTCGTTAAAGATATTTTCCGACAAGTTCAAGGAGTTGACTACGGTGAGGTTTTCACCCAGAGCGATGCTAAGAGTCTGTTGAATTGGATTAGCAAGCTACTGCATTATTTATGAAATCTTGCATATAGGATGTCAAAACATTGTTTCTTGACCGCTTTTCTGAGGAAAGGTTGTATGTGATACAACCGAAGGTTTTTGACAATCCCGAAGATGCTAACAAGTATGCAAAGCTCCAGCTATCCTTCTAAGGACTGGAGTAAGCATCTTAGAGTTGGAATGTACGCTTTGATGAGATGATCAAAGATTTTGGGTCTATACAAAGTTTATGAGAAACTTATATTTCCAAAGAAGTGAGTGGGAGCACTATAGAATTTCTGAAGAGTATATGTTGTAGACATATTGTTGATCAGAAATGATGTAGAATTTCTAGAAAGCATATAGGGTTGTTTGAAAAGTGTTTTTCAATGGAAAACCTGGATTAAGCTAATAGAACATTGAGCATCAAGATCTATGAGGATAGATCAAAAAACGCTAAATGGTACTTTCAAATGAGCACATACCTTGACATAATCTTGAAGGTGTTCAAGATGGATCACCAAAGAAGGAGTTCTTGCCTGAGTTGTAAGGTATGAAGTTAAGAGTTAAAGCTCGACCATGGCGTAAGAGAGAAAGGACGAAGGTCGCCCCTATGCTTCAGACGTAGGCTCTATAGTATACTATGCTGGTACCGCACCGAAGTGTGCCTACCATGAGTCACTAGTACAAGAATGATCCAGAATGGATCATTGACAGCGTCAAAATTGTCCTTGAGTAAATAAGGACATGTTTCGATTATGGAGGTGATAAAGAGTTCGGCGTAAAGGGTTACGCCGATGCAAGCTTTAACACCTATCCGAATGACTCGAGTAGCAAACCGATACGATAGTGGATCAACTATTTGGAATAGCTCCAAGTGGAGCGTGGAAGCAGCATTTACAATATGACCTAGAGATTTAAGTACATACGGATCTGAATGTTGTAGACCCGCTGACTAAAAACCTCTCACAAGCAAAACATGATCAAACCCCGTAACTCATTGAGTCTAAATCACATGATGATGTGAACTAGTTTAGTGACACTAGTAAACTTTTGGATGTTAGTCACATGGCGATGTGACTGTGAGTGTTAATCACATGGCGATGTGAACTAGATTATTGACTCTAGTGCAAGTGGAGATCTGTGGAAATATGCCCTAGAGGCAATAATAAATTAGTTATTATTATATTTCCTTGTTCATGATATCGCTTATTACCCATGCTATAATTGTATTGATAGGAAACTCAGATACATGTGGGTACATAAACAACACCATGTCCCTAGTAAGCCTCTAGTTGACTAGCTCGTTGACAACAGATGGTTACGGTTTCCTGACCATGGACATTGGATGTCGTTGATAACGAGATCACATCATTTGGAGAATGATGTGATGGACAAGACCCAATCCTAAGCCTAGCACAAAGATCGTAGTTCAGTATGCTAAAGCTTTTCTAATGTCAAGTATCATTTCCTTAGACCATGAGATTGTGCAACTCCGGATGCCGAGGAATGCTTTGTGTACCAAACGCCACAACGAATCGGGTGGCTATAAAGGTGCACTAAGGTATCTCCGAAAGTGTCTGCTGGGTTGGTACTAATCGAGACTGGATTTGTCACCCATGTAATGGAGAGGTACCTGGGCCCACTCGGTAGGACATCATCATAATGTGCACAATGTGACCAAGAGGTTGATCACGGATGATGTGTTACGGAACGAGTAAAGAGACTTGCCGGTAACGAGATTGAACAAGGTATCGGATACCGACGATCAAATCTCGGCAAGTACAATACCGCTAGACAAAGGGAATTGAATACGGATTGATTGAATCCTTGACATCGCGATTCATCCGATGAGATCATCGTGAATATGTGGGAGCCAACATGGGTATCTAGATCCCATCTGTTGGTTATTGACCGAGAACGCCCTGGCCATGTTCAAGATGGTTCCCGAACCCGTAGGGTCTATACACTTAAGGTTCGATGACGCTAGGGTTATTGGGAATAGATATACGTGGTTACCGAATGTTGTTCGAGTCCCGATGAGATCCCTGACGTCACGAGGAGTTCCGGAATGGTCCGGAGGTAAAGATTTATATATGGGAAGTCCTATTTTGGCCACCGGAAAATGTTCGGGATTTTTCGGTATTGTACCGGGAAGGTTCTAGAAGGTTCTGGAGTGGGGCCCACCTGCATGGGGGGCCCACATGAACGTTGGTAGAGGGGGCAAGGCCCCACACCCCTGGTCAAGGCGCACCAAGATCCCTGAAGGAAATATGCCCTAGAGGCAATAATAATGTTATTATTTATTTCCTTATATCATGATAAATATTTATTATTCATGCTAGAATTGTATTAACCGGAAACATAATACATGTGTGAATACATAAACCTACAGAGTGTCACTAGTATGCCTCTACTTGACTAGCTCGTTAATCAAAGATGGTTATGTTTCCTAACCATGAACAAGGAGTTGTTATTTGATTAACGGGATCACATCATTGGTTGAATGATCCGATTGACATGACCCATTCCATTAGCATAGCACCGATCGATAGTTTGTTGCTAGTGCTTTTCTTCATGACTTATACATGTTCCTATGACTATGAGATTATGCAACTCCTGCTTGCCCGAGGAACACTTTGGTGCTACCAAACGTCACAACGAATCGGGTGATTATAAAGGTACATTATGTGTGTCTCAAGGTACATGTTGGGTTGGTATATTTCGAGATTAGATTTGTCACTCCGATTGTCGGAGAGGTATCTCTGGGCCCTCTCGGTAATGCACATCACATAAGCCTTGTAAAGCATTGCAACTAAATGTGTTAGTTGTGAGATGATGTATTACTTGAACGAGAAAAGAGACTTGCCAAGAATTTAGATTGAACTAGGTATTGATACCGACGATCGAATCTCTGCAAGTAACATACCGATGACAAAGGGAACAACGTATGTTGTTATGCGGTCTGACCGATAAAGATCTTCGTAGAATATGTAGGAGCCAATATGGGCATCCAGGTCCCGCTTATTGGTTATTGACCGAGAGGTGTCTCATGTCTACATAGTTCTCGAACCCGTAGGGTCCGTGACGCTTAACGCTTCGATGACAGCTATTATGAGTTTATATGATATTGATGTACCAAGGTTGTTCGAGTCCCGGATGAGATCACGGACATGACGAGGAGTCTCAAATGGTCGAGACATAAAGATTGATATATTGAAGCCTATGTTTGATTCGAATCACTCCGGTGAAATTGGGAATTTTAATGAGTACCGAGGGGTTACCGGAACCCCCGGGGGTCAATGGGCCTTGATGGGCCTTAGTGGGAAAGAGAAAAGGGGCCATAGTGCTGGTCACACCTTCCCCTTCCCTAGTCCTATTAGGACCAGGAGAAGGGGCTCTCTCTCTCTCTTCCCACTTGGGGAAACCTAGTTGACTAGGATTTGGGGGAATCTTACCCTAGTAGGAGTAGGACACCGCGCACCTCTCCTGGCCGCCAGCCTCCCTTCCCTCCTTTATATACAGGGCAGGGGCACCCCATGACACACAAGTTGATCATTGAGATCGCTCTCAGCCGCAGCGGTGCCCCTTCCACCAAACTACACCTCGAATATACCGCTGCGGAGCTTAGGCGGCTCTCGCCGTGGAACATCATCATCGCTACCACGCTCGCAGCAAGTCGACGAACTCTCCTCAACACTCGGCTGGATCGGAGTTCGAGGGACGCCATCGAGCTGAACGTGCAGAACTCGGAGGTGCCGTGACGCTCGGTACTTCTGATCGCTGGATCGGGAAGAAGTACGACTACTCTCTACGCTATGCCAACGCCTGCTGTTGGTCACGAGGGTACGAGACAACACTCATCTCGCTGCTATGCATCACCATGATCTTGCGTGATCGTAGGAAAATTTTTGAAATTACTACGCTCCCCAACAATCCCCCTTAGAAGGAATAAGATCATATCCCAAGGATAAGATCAAGATCCCCAAGAAAGGGGATAACAATCGGTGGGAAAGGAAAGGATGGGATTTCTTTCCTCCCACCTTGCCAACGCCCAATGGACTTGAGGGCAAGAAATAACCCTCCACCCCTATATATAGTGGGGAGGCGATGGAGCTACACCTTGCCCCGGGCGCAGCCCTCCCCCTCCCAAGTCCTCCTCCTCTCAAGGTGCTTGGCGGCCTCGCAGATTGCCACGCCCTCCATGTACCACCACACCGTCGTCGGTTGCTGCCGGATGGAGTCTTCCCAATCTTCCCCTGCTAGTTTCTCCATAGATAGATCTTGGTGACACGTAGGAAAATTTTGAATTTTTGCAACGTTCCCCAACATTAAGGGCGCGGTAGTCGATGCAGAAACACCACGTGTCGTCCGCCTTGCGAACGAGGAGGACCGGCATAGTGAATGGCGACGTGGAGATCCGGATAATGCCCACGGAAAGTATGAGTGCACACTGCCGTTCCAACTTGTCCTTCTATAGCTGAGGATACCGGTAGGGTCATACTGCCACCGTGCCGAGCCCGGCAGGAGGTGAATACGGTGCTCGTAGACCCGGGCGGGTGGAAGGCCCTGCGGCTCCTCAAAGAGATCACGGTGCTGCTGCAGGAGGTGGTCCAACAACGGATGCTCGGCCTCGGTGGTGGCCGCGGCCAGCTGGAGCGGGGGTGTCGCCGGGGTGCCTCCAATGCCCTCCCACCGGACGCGGCGGCCGAGACTCCAGAAGGTCATCGTCAGGGCGTCGAAGTCCCAAAGGATGGGACCGAGAGTCCGCAAGAAGTTGACGCCGAGGATGAAGTCGGAGCAGCCCAAGTCAATGTTGGCGCATGTGATGGTGAAGTGCTCATCGCCGAGTGATGGGCACGCATTGCGGCAAGCCCATGGCAATGGAGGTGGTCGCCATTAGCCGGCGGTGACCAGAAGGTTCTCACCGTCGGCTGTAGTGTGAGGCACCGCATGGTGGCCTCACGGCGAAGTTATGCGGTAACTCAGTCCAAGAGGGCCACCAGACGCCGCCATGGATCGTGACCGTTAAAAGCATCATCCGCTCATCACGGATGTCGGCCAGCGCGTGGAGCGAGACGAAAAGGGCCGTCGCCGGAGCGGGCGCGGGTGCAGGCGCGGGTAGACATGGCCCGGGGTGTAGGGCGCATCACAGTTAAAGCAAAGCCCCAATCGCCGGCGCCGAGCTGTTCGCTGGAGAGGCGCCAGAAGGGGCGCGCGGCGGGGTGGCCGCCGGTGATGCGGTCGAAGGCGCAGGTGCTGTCGGGGTGGCGGGAGGAGCCGTCCTCACGAGACGAGGGTGTCCGCGTCAAGGCCTGGGCGCGCTGCTCGAATGCCCGAGCATAGTACATGGCCGTCTGAAGCTCTTGGGCCCCTCAACTCGACTTCCACGCGGATGTGGTCGGGAAGGCCGCCGACGAAGAGTTCAACCCGCCAGGCCGCCACACCCGGGCGTGACACGCCAGTAGCTCGAAGCGGTCTGGGCGAAATCTGCACCGTGGAGGTGAAGGTAGGCGCCTCAACTCGCCAGCGGTTCAAGGCATCGGGCGCCTCAAAACGGCGGAGGCACAGTCATGAAACGCCTCCCATCGGGCATGCCGCCTCGCCCTGCCGAGGGCATAGTACCATGTCCGCTGCACCGCTGGAGGTGGAAGCCAGCTGCGCGCCCGACGCGCGGCGCTGCTTCCATGGAAAACTGGCCACACTGTTGAGCCGGGCGGCTGGCCATCCGGCTGTCCATAGCCGGGCGGTCGATCTGGCGTAACCGGGCGGTTCGGGTCATCGCGCCAGTGGCCCACCGCTCGGGCGATGCGGAGAGCTGATGATCGCCGCCGGCCAATGGTGGGAGGCCGGCGAGGTCTTTGTGGAGCCCGACGAGGCCCCGGATTGCATCAGGCACCGACGGGTCCCCGCCTCCTTGTAAACAAGGCGGTGATGTCCCGTGATCCAGGCCGAATCGAGATGGTGACGGGAACAAGACCTGCTGATCGGGAGACCTCCGGTGTGGATCGCCCAGTGCCGGAGCTGGGTGGCGGCGGTGGAATCGACCGGCGAGTAGGCGCGATGGCGCTGGCCGGGCCGGCGCAAGCTGACGGCCATCATGGGTTGGGCGGGCGCGGCAGCACTACAATACGGCGCGGGCCATCTGGCTGTGAAGGCGCTGAGCTGCCGTGCGGCTGAGCGCCGGGTAGCCCCCCGATGATTGCCACGGGGACCGAGTACCAGGGCAGGGCCGACGGTCCGGAGGGAACGCCTGGCGTTGGCGGCTCGTACGGGCTGGCCAGGTAGAGCCAGGTAGAGAAAATTCACCCCCCGCACGTAATGACAAAAACTCGACTTCAACTTAAATCCAAATCCAGAAAGCAAGGCTACAGAAGAAGAGATCCAAAGCAAATGGCCGTGTCCGGCGCCTAGTCTAGTCCTCTGTCTTCGAGTCTTCTTACCAGCTTGAGCTAAGTGCTGCCATGGCATGGGAGGGAGCCCTGTGGCTCCAAGCCGCACCCCGAGACTCGGGCGGTACAACCCCACTCATTATTACGCATGAAAATCACGGGCGGCGAAGCCACATGCACTGGCCTTCTTCATAGGAACTGCCTTGTTT